>JAWPHD010003808.1:0-75000 GCA_037043455.1 Cyrtodaria siliqua
TAACTCACATTTATTTATCATAAATTGTAATCCATTATCTGTATACATGTAATTGTTTTAATTATTTTATCATGCAGATATGCACTTTTCCGCATAATAAAGGGGTGACCTAACACATTTTGCTTTATTAGGCACTGACCAATAAAGCAAACCAATGTGGACTCCCTCGACGTTTATTGTACGTATCTGATGTCATGTACGTAAAGTTATCTGATGTCATAAAACAAACAAAAAACAACAACATGGCAGTGTCCTCGATAAGCGCAACATTGTGTGAAATAGTAATTCATACAGTGTAAAAATGTGGATAATCTACATGATAAATAGAATATGATGTCAGCATTAGGCTTGGCACGAAAATGAAGTATGGTATGGCTAATGGCTCTGCAGAGCCTCGCCTTTCTTCGTTTTCTAAGCCTCGCTTAATAAACTCGATAGTAAAAGGCACTGACATAATATTCTCTATATATTAATTAACACTATGTTAGGAGGTGCAGTGGTAGAGTGGTATACAGTGTATTAGGCAGAAATTCAAGAACTGGGTGTGCAAATATGCAAACAGGGTGTGCAAAATAAGTTAATAACACGCGTTACACGCAAATTCGCGACAAGTGCGTGTCTCTGGGGTAATTTATTTTTACAGATAATGGCCAAAAAAATACATTTTAGGTCATATTTCTTCTATATATGTATACTAAACATAATAATATTGAGAAAGTAAGAGTTTGGAAGTGTTGTTGAGCCAAAAAAAATTTTTTTACCCCACCCACTCCCTCAAATATTGGCCGCGATCTTTCAAAAACGGCCGTGCAAAAGACGGCTGCACGGCTGGCTGGCTAATACACTGGTGGTATAGCTCTCGTCCCAGAGGTTGCAGGTTTGATTGACCATGGAGTCCAATAACATTGTTTTCCACACAAATCTCGCAGTAAACCTTACACGGGCAATGTACTGTGAAAGTATGCCATATGGCGTAGGGAGATTTTGTGTACACGGTGAGCTCAGTTAAGTTAGTAGAGCACTAGTGCATAAAATACACGTCTATGAACGGCGAGATAATTTTTGAAAATATGTGCCGTCCTCCAACGTCTTGGGTGAATCTATAAATGTCCATATGTAAAAAAATACCCAATAAATGACACTAATAGAGAACTCTGTAAACAAGGGGTCATATACTGTAAACATTAGGGGTCATGTACTGTAAACAAGGGGTCATGTACCGGTCACACTTTTCCCCCTTGGTTTACTTCACTGGCAATGAGGATAATTCGGTGAATGCAGGATAGCCGCGAGCACCGGGGGTCTGAAAAGAATGGAGAACCTGGTGGCCCGGTTAGCTCAGTTGACTGCGCACTCGCCCTGTAAGCGAGGGTCCCATACCTGTCACAATTTTTCCCCTTGGTTTTCTTCAGAGTAAACGACATTAAAGATTTTGCTGACCTTCTGTTTTGATCAGCGATTTATACCACATATTAAAATCTAAACCTTAAATCTAGGTGTGGAAGCTTTGAAAAAGTCTTTAAGGTTCATGCATACATATTCTTTGGAAATCACATTGAATTATTTTTTGGATTTTGCCAAATCCTTGAAATAACACATATAGACAAGAACTGAGTATTTTTACACAACACTTGGAAAATAAAATATTTACATACCAATCTAGGTAGGAAGGATAAGGTATAGTAAAATAAATCCATATAGTTTTTTATAAAATCACATTTTATCTTTCTCAATATTTCTTTGTTATGAATATTTGTTAGGTCTGTGGAATATACCAATACAAGTAAACAAAGTCCATTGTCCAGTGAATCATCAATGCACATTTTAAAAATATGTGTTGACAACAAAGGACGGCTGGACTGTTTATAATTGGTGTTGTGTAATGGAAAAGTGACAGAAACAGATTGTTTAAGTATGTTATCCTGCAAATATTCCACTATTTTTGTCCCCACTACCTAGATTGTTATATAGAGCGTTCATATTGCAAGACTTGTGAAGAAATACTAATGTTTTAGTTCTATGATTTCGCACATTCCTTATATAATCAGGGCCTTTTTACCCTTTTTTGCAGCAGCCTGTATAAGGCCCCTTCCCCACCCAAATTTCTTTTAAAATCATGCAGTTTTCCACATTTTTTAAACTTACCTCTGAGAATATCATTCCCCATTCATGGATTTTTTTCTCAATTTACGCCAAAAGGCCTCTTCCCCAAAACTGGTAAGAAGGCCCGGATAATTCAATGTGATGACCGATGAGCCGGGTACTACAGAAAGGCACCCGGGGTACATTTATGTACATGTATACAGAAACATATCCGAAAATCATCAAAATCCAGAAAGGCCCTCAAATATACATAACAAGAGGTCAATGACCTTGAAGCTCTACTGATTGATTTTGATTTCAGGAAGTAGTGACTACAAACTTGATTTTTGAAAATCTATTTTTAGCCATGGCGGCCATCTTGAATTTCCGGCCAACCTGAAATTTTGCTAGGATCAATAAGACATCAAGAGCAACATTTCTGTGAAGTTTCATGAAAATCCGTCAAGTACTTTCAGAGGAGTAGTCGCTACAAGTTTTCATTATATAACTCTATGTAAACAAAGATGGCCACTGGCAGCCATGTTTAACGTCGAATCAAAATAATGTTCAACTCGGATAACCATCATGTCATGCTGATCATTTTAGAAAAAGTCCCATATCCAGTGATTTTTTTACCTCTGCGTCCTGCGTCCAGGACGCACAAATATTTCCGTGGACGCAAATTGTCAGAACATGTGCGTTCTCGGGACGCACATAAATTGCAAGTAAAGAGTTCCGTAATTCATATTTCCCCTGTAAAAATTCAATCCGTCGCTTTTTTCTCCGCGTTCCCCTGTAAGAATTCAATCCGTCGCTTTTTTCTCCGCGTCTACTGCCATATTTGACTATTCGATGAAGGTTAAGTATACCCTCGCGCCGTTCCGCGTAATTTTGTTACGTCGATTATTATTGGATAATGGTCATACGATTAGCCAATGGAATCGGCCGTGAGTTAAAACACGAAACGGTGCGGATATAAACATTCCACGAGTTGGCGATGCATCGTCTGCAAAATGGGGCCAAAGAGAAAACTAAACAATGACTCAAAGCAACAAACACTCTCGAGTTTCATTCAAAAGGCCAGTACATGTTTGTTCAGATCAGTATTTGGTATGTTCTAGTCATTCAGATTGCAATTAATCACCTTTCTTTTCATAGTAATATTTTGCAAATTCTAGTCATTGATGTTAAGAGTTTAGTTAGTTCTAATTAAGGATTATTACTACTTCTCTTAAAGAAAGGGGGATGTTGATAGACTAAGAATGATGCAGTGTTCTCACGACTGCGATTGTTATGCTCTCACCGTATGTATGCCTGATTAAAGTTATCAACACCATGTTATAAAATAGTGCTTGAATTTGAAATAAATTACTACTAAAACCTGGGACTCACTCCTTTAGTTTTGGGACTCATAGATTTTTGGCCCAGCGAGTCCTAGGACTCGTACAAGTGAAATTGTAAAAAAATCACTGCATATCAATATCTCTTAAAGATTTCAAGAAGTCACCGCTACAATCTTATTTTTTTAAATCTATTTTTAGCCGTGGCGGCCATCTTGATTTTCCGGCCGACCAGAAATTTTGCTAGGATCAATAAGACATCAAGAGCAACATTCCTGTGAAGTTTCATGAAAATCCATCAAGTAGTTTCAGAGAAGTTAGTCGCTACAAGTTTTCATTATATAACTCTATGTAAACAAAGATGGCCGCTGGCAGCCATGTTTAACGTCGAATCAAAACGATTTTCGACAAGGACCAACATCATGTCTTTAGAAAAAGTCCCATATCAATATCACTTATAGTTTTCAAGAAGTAGTCGCTACAAACTTGTATTTTGAAAATCTATTTTTAGCCATGGCGGCCATCATGAATTTCCGGCCGACCTGAAATTTTGCTAGGATCAATAAGACATCAAGAGCAACATTTCTGTGAAGTTTCATGAAAATCCGTCAAGTAGTTTCAGAGGAGTAGTCGCTACAAGTTTTCATTATATAACTCTATGTAAACAAAGATGGCCACTGACAGCCATGTTTAATGTCGAATCAAAATAATGTTCGACTCGGATAACCATCATGTCATGCTGATCATTTTAGAAAAAGTCCCATATCAATATCACTTATAGTTTTCAAGAAGTAGTCGCTACAAACTTATTTTTTAAAAATCTATTTTTAACTGTGGCAGCCATCTTGAATTTCTGGCCGATCTGAAATTTTGCTAGGATCAATTAGACATTAAGAGCAACATTCCTGTAAAGTTTCATGAAAATCCGCCAAGTAGTTTCAGAGGAGTAGTCGCTACAAGTTTTTACTATATAACTCTATGTAAACAATGATGGCCGCTGGCAGCCACGTTTAACATCGAATCAAAACGATTTTTGATAAGAACCAACATCATGTCATGCTGATCATTTTAGAAAAAGTCCCATATCAATATCACTTATAGTTTTCAAGAAGTAGTCGCTACAAACTTGTATTTTGAAAATTTATTTTTAGCCGTGGCGGCCATCTCGAATTTCCGACCAAACTGAAATTTTGCTAGGATCATTTAGACATCAAGAGCAACATTCCTGAAATTTCATGAAAATCCGTCAAGTAGTTTCAGAGGAGTAGTCGCTACAAGTTTTCATTATATAACTCTATGTAAACAAAGATGGCCACTGGCAGCCATGTTTAATGTCGAATCAAAATAATGTTCGACTAGGATAACCATCATGTCATGCTGATCATTTTAGAAAAAGTCCCATATCAATATCACTTATAGTTTTCAAGAAGTAGTCGCTACAAACTTGAATTTAAAAAATCTATTTTTAGCTTTGGCGGCCATCTTGGATTTCACATCAACATGAATTTTTGCTAGGATCAACTAGACTTCATGGGCAACATTTCTGTAAAGTTTTATAAATATCCATTCAGTAGTTTCAGAGAAGTAGTCGCTACAAATAAAAGTTAACGGACGGACGGACAGACGGACAGACAGACGGACGGACGGACAGACGGACGGACGACGGACGCCGCACCACGGCATAAGCTCTGCTGATCTCTGATCAGTAGAGCTAAATATACCAGAGACAAAATACAGTGTCGTAAAACGCGGCCGTAACACGTTCTGTTACTTCACGGAAACGAAACTTTCATTATTTACAAAGTTTAATCGATTCACTTGTTAAAAGCCACTAAAGGAATGCAGTTGGTCTAAATATTTTATCAACTCTTCTTGAATGACGAGCTGCATATTTGTTTTACTTTTTTGCGTGGGGTTTGATGATTTACAACTTCCGGTTTTACAACACTTTACTTTACTTTGTACTTTATTACTAACTATGGCAGCCTAAATATGTTTTAAGAACAATAGCGCAATAGTTGATGATAAACAATATTGTTTCAGCAGTTGTTTTATCAAGTTCTAAATTGTTTCAATTCTGCCAATGAAATCTTGTTTGTCCGGGTACGTTTCTGTATATTTGGGGGCCGTTCTGGAATTCAAAGATTTTCGGGTACGTTTCTGTATACACATGATGCATAAATGTACCCCGGGTACCTTTCTGTAGTACCCGATACGACAATGACCCCATCAGCAGTAACAAATAACAATCAGTGGTTTTTTATGTGTTTTGTGAATGCAGCCTTTGCCCATGCCGTTGTGAAAAATAGCGGCATTTTTCTAGAAATTGTGAAAATCGTGAAATATTATAACAAAAGAGAAATAAACGTTTTTCACTTTTATTTTCAGTTTAATATCCCTTGGATTGAGAGATGTAGCAAGCCAAACTAAATATAAGACTAGTATCCTTACTGGTCTGTATAAATTTACCCAAAAAAAAAAAAAAATAATGTTTCAGATTGTGAATTTTTTGGATATAATTGTGAAAAAAGGATACTTTTTGGAATCGTGAATTAGAAAAAACACTGACAATTATATCTTCATTTTTCTCAAATGATTATTTTATTTTTGACATTTGGTACAATAACATCATTGTAACACCATATAAGGTAGATTTATCTATTTATCTATCTTCCTTTAATTCCAAACCCCTGCTGGGGGCCTAGGAATGGCACGCGTCTATCTGACATAGGAGTGTTTATAGAATAAAAGTAAGTAAGTAAAGATTAACAAGAGGTCAATGACCTTGAAGCTCTACTGATTGATTTTGATTTCAGGAAGTAGTCGCTACAGACTTGTTTTTTGAAAATCTATTTTTAACCGTGGCGGCCATCTTGAATTTCCGGCCGACCTGAAATTTTGCTAGGATCAATAAGACATTAAGACCAACATTCCTGTGAAGTTTCATGAAAATCCGTCAAGTAGTTTCAGAGAAGTAGTCGCTACAAGTTTTCATTATATAACTCTATGTAAACAAAGATGGCCGCTGGCAGCCATGTTTAACGTCAAATCAAAACGATTTTCGACAAGGACCATCATCATGTCATACTGATCATTTTAGAAAAAGTCCCATATCAATATCTCTTCTTGTTTTCAAGAAGTAGTCGCTACAAACTTATTTATTTTAAATCTATTTTTAGCTGTGGTGGCCATCTTGAATTTCGGGCCGACCTGAAATTTTTCTAGGATCAACTAGACATCAAGAGCAACATTCCTGTGAAGTTTCATGAACATCCGTCAAGTAGTTTCAGAGGAGTAGTCACTACAAGTTTTTACTATATAACTCTATGTAACCAAAGATGGCCACTGGCAGCCATGTTTAACGTCGAATCAAAATAATTTTCCACAAGGATCTACATCATGTCATGCTGATCATTTTAGAAAAAGTCCCATATCAATATCACTCATAGTTTTCAAGAAGTAGTCGCTACAAACTTATTTTTTAAAAATCTATTTTTAGCTGTGATGGCCATCTTGAATTTCCGGCCGACCTGAAATTTTTCTAGGATCAATTAGACATCAAGAGCAACATTCCTGTAACGTTTCATGACAATCCGCAAAGTAGTTTCAGAGGAGTAGTCGCTACAAGTTTTTACTATAAAACTCTATGTAAACAAAGATGGCCGCTGGCAGCCATGTTTAACGTAAAATCAAAACGATTTTTGACTAGGATCAACATCATGTCATGCTGATCATTTTAGAAAAAGTCCCATATCAATATCATTTATAGTTTTCAAGAAGTAGTCGCTACAATCTTGAATTTAAAAAATCTATTTTTAGCTTTGGCGGCCATCTTTGATTTCACATCAACATGAATTTTTGCTAGGATCAACTAGACTTCATGGGCAACATTTCTGTAAAGTTTTATGAATATCCATCCAGTAGTTTCAGAGGAGTAGTCGCTACAAATAAAAGTTAACGGACGGACAGACGGACGGACGGACGACGGACGCCGCACCACGGCATAAGCTCTGCTGATCTCTGATCAGTAGAGCTAAAAACAAAAACAACTCCGGGGTTACTTATGGCGAGTCATGTTCCACTATGCTAACTGCAGAGTTGAACAGCACTATATTGGGTAGGGTGAGGATATCTGACGGAATGGCATTCCAGTGAACTATTGTTCTGGGGAAATACGAATACTTATAATAGTCGGATGTCGTGTCTATTACTCTAAATTGAAGTGAGTGTAGGTATCTAGATTGTCTGTTTGTCATTGTCATATAGTCCTCAAGTGGGATAGCTACAAGACTGTTGGTGATCTTGTAGCAGAGAGAGAGCCTACTATCTATATGTCGCAGGTCAAGTCTTCTCCATTTCAAGGAGTGGAGCATCTCTGTGACGCTTGAAGTCAGTCCATAGTCATGTTTTGCTCATCAAGCTGACCTGCGTTGGACAGCTACAATCTGGTTTATGTAACATTCATTGTGGGAAGACCAGACATTGGAGCAGTATTCGAGCTGCAGTCGGACTAACGTTTTGTAGACCAGTAGACTTAAGTGGTTCTGAGTGTACGTTGATGTTTCTGCGAAGGAGTCCTAAAGCTTGATTTGCTTTCTTAGTGATTCAGTCTATGTGTGTGTTCCACGTTTGATCATCTGAAATGTAAACGCCAAAATATTTTGCTGATGTTGTTGCTTTTAGTTTTGTATTATGGAGGTATTATGAAGTGTCTATGGGTGTTTTAGACTTGGTGACATGGATGACTTGGCATTTTGTGGGATTAAATTCCATATCCCATTTTGTTTCCCATTTTTCAAGTTTGGTTACCGGTAGATCCTTTTGTATAGTGTTTCTGATTATTTTTCTGAAGTGATTGTAATGTATATCATGTATATGGCAGTTTCATCTGCAAATAACCTAACCCTGGAATTGACATCTATTGGGAGGTCATTTATATATATGCAAGAAACAGTATTGGGCCGAGGACAGATCCTTGTGGCACTCCAGAAGAAACAGGTATTGATGATGACCTGTATCCACTGACAACCACTCTCTGCGTGCGGTTGTCTAAGAATGACTTTATCCATATGAGAGTATTCCCTCTGATCCCATATTTGCTCAGCTTGAGAATCAGTTTCTCATGGCTGACCTTATCAAATGCTTTGCTGAAATCAAGTAGAATCAGGTCTATTTGTTTCTTGGAGTGAACACCTTTGAATAGTTCATCCGTAAGCATTAAGAGCTGCGTTTCACATGACCATTTTTCACGGAAACCATGTTGTAATTCATAAAAGATTCCTGGTCTGTTGCAGTGTTTAACAATTGAGAAGGCGACAATATGTTCTTGGGTTTTACAGAGAATGCATGTGAGGGAGATAGGTCGGTAGTTTGCAGGGTTGGATTTTTGAATGCTGGAGTAACATTTGCATTTTTCCATATAGAGGGTAATTCTCCAGTTTTAACTGATTTCTGGAAAATTATTTGTAAGATAGGAGAAATCTCTTTACACATAGTTTTCAGAATAATGGGTTTCATTTTGTCCGGGCCTGCCTGCTTTATTTGGGTTTAAATTAAAGGGACACTGTCCGTAAGTAAGCAGATATTGAGCATAACCAAATAACTGGCTGACTTTTATTCAGTGAAATGTATACATAAAAACATGAGGATAGACCCTAAAAAGTATGTAGGAATACATTCGTGAGTTTGAAAAAAAAAAGTTTTAATTATTATATGTAAATAAAGTGGGACCCACAATATTTACCTTTTCTGCGATCACGTTACTTCCATTAAGTTTTCACCACAGTATGTATTGCGAAATATGTATAGCCCGCTTAGCTCAGACGGGAGCATTGTCGACCACTTTACACTCATGCACACTATTATTACGGCGAGTGTAATTTTAGTTTGGGCTGCGAGTTCAAACGCACAAAGCGGATTTACTTTTTTTTGTACCGCGATTGAATTCCGTTAAACAATCTTGCTTTTAATTAGTAAATATTCAATAATGTTTAGTGTGTAATGTTTGCGAACATAATTATTGTGTGTTTTATAAGCTAAAAGTTACGGACAGTGTCCCTTTAAATGGTGTGATTTGGTGTGGATTTGAGAAGTTTAGTGGTAAATTTGGGTTGATTTGGGGGATATAGGTATAGCGGTGTTTCGTGACACACCTGATGTTAGTCCATAAAAAGACTTAGAATTTGTATATTTCACGTTTCCTGGGGCTGATGACACTGACAGTGATGTCAGTGAAGGCCAGAGGGTATAGGGACAACCCGGACCATGGGACGACCCGGACCAGACAACCCGGACCACATTTAGGACGACCCGGACCACGTTTTAGGACGACCCGGACCACATTTTAAAACAACTTTTATAACATAATAGTTGTCTAATAAATAAGTTTTTTTTGGTTTGAGATACTAATAGTCATACATTTATACTCATAAACTACGTTCATTTGGAATGAGTTGTCAGATCAATCTGTGTTTGTGTCTCAATTTTAACAAGAAATCTGCTGTATTCGCATGTTAATATCAATAGTATTAAACTTATCATGGAATAATTATCTAGGCATGCTAGTCATGTTTACTTAAATATCTAATATTAAGAGGCATTTGAAACAGCCATGTGAGTTATGTCTTAAAAAACATCTTAAACTGCCATTGTTTAAAAATGCAACAAACTTACATTAACTTACAAGACCCTTTCAAGAAGAATAGTGTAAATCCTATATTTTTAATAAATTCTCTATAATATACTGTACAAAACACACCCTTGTGACAATGTATACACGGAATACCAATAGAAGGCATGGTAGCAGTGGATAACTTCCCAGTGTTTAGGATGAGAAGGTTGTGAGGTTTTCAAAAAAATACTATCAATTTTATAGAAATGTTACGCTTGGGTTAAACCAAACTGATATAAATAAAATAATAAAAATATTAATAATAAATTATTAAAAGTCATCAATTATTCAATTTAATCAGTGTTAAAGCAATTGCGATTGCATTCTGATTGCCAATTATTCTTGAGTGAACCCTTTTCAGCGGCATACTTTAATTTGTGTAGGGTAATTATCTGTGTATCTGTGTGCAAACTGATACTACTAATAAATTAGTAAAGGTCATCAATTATTCAATCAGTGTTAAAGCAATTGCGATTGCATTCTGATTGCCAATTATTCTTGAGTGAACCCTTTTCAGAGGCATACTTTAATTTGTGTGGGTAATTATCTGTGTACCTGAGTGAAAACTGATACCTTTTATATCATAACACTATCTACTTTTAAGGGAGCTGGACTAAGATTATGTTTTATTATTATTTTCAAATCGGGAAAATGGATATTATTTATAAACTTGAGGTAATGCAAAACATACATTAATTATTGTCTTATAGCTATTGTTGACTCAATTTACGTTTATTTTCTCAAAATATCATTTAATATTCATTCTAAATAACTCACATACATGTTTATACTCATTTATATTCATTAATTATTTGTTTTAAAATGTGGTCCGGGTCGTCCTAAAACGTGGTCCGGGTCGTCCTAAATGTGGTCCGGGTTGTCTGGTCCGGGTCGTCCTATGGTCCGGGTTGTCCCTAATTCGGCCAGAGATAGGTAAACAAACGCCTTCAGACAGATTAACATCTGTCGCTGCTCACTCACCTTATATGCCAACTGACGATTCTCGAACACAGTTTCTTTCTGAACCCCTTGTTCATTCTCCATGTTTTGGGCTTTAATACGAAAGTTTTAACTACGTTTCATAACAAACAGGGTGCACTTTATACAAGGTCGCTTGCAAATCGGTAAATCGTTTTTGTCCCTAGACGTTACGTCTTTGTCGTTTCGGACCCAAAGTAGTTCGGCCTCCAAAATATTTGCCTTCATTTCGTCTACTTATCAATTTTGCCTTTGTCATTCGACCCCAAATTTATTTATTTTGTAGATAATAATTAATGATTGATTTATGATATAAATGTGCATATTAAGCACCTAAAATAGAAAGTAGACGCAATCAAAAGAAAGATACAGTTCAACTGAAGAGAGGTACAATTCAGCATAATTAAAACATCTCTTCAATCACAGACATATTAATAATATTGTTATTAGGTCTGTGCTTCAATTGAATTAGACCTCTCAGCCTCTTCAGTTGAATAATATGTGTCTTCAACTGAATTAGGCCGAAGTTCAAGTCAGTTACAATTGATTTTTTTTAACTGAATTTTATATTCGCATCCAAAGGCCCTGAGGGATCGAACCCACAGCGGTGAGGGACAAGTGATTTCAAGTCAGAGACTCTAACCAATCGGCCACGGCCGCTCCCAGTTACATTTGAAGAGAGGTTAAATTCAATTGAAGAGGGATTCAATTTAACTGAAGTGAGGTACACTTCCAATACTAAATTATTCCTCTCTTCAGGTGAATTAGAAAAAGGGTTTAATTCAATTGAGGCGAGGCTCAGTTCAATCGAAAGAAGATACACATCCAATACTGAATTATACCTCTCTTCAATTAAATTGACTCTCTCATCAATTGAATTAGACACCTCTTCGACTAAATTAGACCTCTTTTTATATAACTGAGGAGAGATTCAATTAACTGAGTTTATTTTAATTTGGAGTTCCATATACACTCCCTGATATACATTAGGCGTTAAAAAATACGGTCGCAGATTTCAAACGTTAGCGAAAGGAGCTACGCTTTGCATTATATATATAATCTTTTATTCAGCAAAATTCCAATAATACCCATGAGGATACAAAACATATATATATACAAGGTTGACAGCAGGTACATGCAATAGCTAGTGTACTTATGCAAAAGTACTAGTGTTTCAACATCAACAAGATATATACTTTTGAAAGTAACAATTCAGGAAATATGTTCAATCATGCATGGTATTGTTATTATTAATACATTTTAAACAGTCTTTAATCGAATAATATATGCGGAGAAGATGACCTTTTATAGAAAACATAAAAAACACTTTAATAACGTGTATTCCATAAGATAGATATATTTGTTTGTCTAATTTAGGTATTTAAAAACATGTTTTTGCTCTATTAATTAATTATTATTACTATTTTTGTTTCGTTTTGTACTGCTAATCGAATGGTACAGGTCGACATTAGGCCTATTCTTTTGGAAAGAATGTTTATACAGCTGACCGAACACACCAAAGATGACCCCTTTATAGTTTCATTATCGACAGAACGCATTTGGCTCAAGCAGGTGAGCAAACTTACGCTTTAATTAAACGTTGTAATCTCTTAACATTAAACACAATACTGAAATGGATGACATTAAATACAATACTGAAATGGATGACATTAAACACAATACTGAAATGGATGACATTAAATACAATACTGAAATGGATGACATTAAACACAATACTGAAATGGATGACATTAAATACAATACTGAAATGGATGAACTTTTTCAAGCGAAAGTTCAACATTTATGAATTTCATGTAAGAAAGTATACTTTGATTAAAAGGTCTACTAAATGACAGAGTTGTCCTTTCTGTAATTAGTTGTAGCCCCTTTTTGTACAAAACACGTTGAGATATATATCTGGAATACGTTGAGATATATCTGGAATATTACGTGGAATTAGGTGTGTATAATAGTGTAGTATACGCAATTATTTGATTATGTGTTTCTTTTTCCTTTCAGTTTAAAAGTAATTTGAGAACTCGTCTGCGAAAGGACTATCACAAACTGACGTCTATGGTGATTTACAAACTTCGTAAAATTTGCATATTACCCAAAATATATACTGTCACATTTGTTTCATCTACCATTCGAATCGACAAAAGACTCGATCTGCAAAGTTTTCAATTTAAAATAAATCACCGAAAGTTTGGAACAACAATTAACTTCAACAATGAATATTTCTAATAGGTATGAAACCACTAATTATTTTCCCCATAGACACCATGTTAATGTGTCACATATTAATGATTTGCTGCAAGTTCAACTCAAGTATGGATAATGCAGCAGTGTAATGTTCATATAGAAAACTAATTTTCCACTTGAAAAATCACCAGAAAATGTGGTCTCACAAGACATGTACGAAAGTTCTTGTTTGCCAACTAAACATGTCAACGGTACAGCTGTTTTCTTTGATTGACTTTTTTGAAAATGTTCATCAGTAATCCAGTAAAACCTATTAATACGCTTCTTATACATACAACCACAAAATCGAATAGAAATGGGCAGTTTTCCCCTACTTATAATGCCCATTTCCATCAAAAAAGGAGGAATTACTTTTTATTATAGGAACTACATTCGACTCCACCTCGGAGGTTTACATGTAATTAGTGGTGGTAAACCTATAAGAGAATGAAACATGTTCAGATGTTTCTTAAATGAGGAGTTTGTGTTGTCATTTTCATAACAAGCTTAGAAACACCATGTAAATCGAATTATTATTTGCCGAGATATGGTCTTGCGAATACCAAGGACAACAGTCTGAAATCGACAAAAGTCAGAGATATTTTATTTTGACTTTCACACTATCTGTATTGTCATACCAAATGGCATTTCTTCTCAATACACCATATTAAATAGATCAAATGTTTAGAACAGTCAATGGACATTAATAAAATATGCATTTTAGGTACAATTAGGACGATGAATATGCCAATTTATGTCGATGTTCATGCCAAAATTGATTTTGTTAAGCAAATTCTTCCAAATTGGTGGTACAACACCGGATTATAGTAGCGAATACGGACTCAATAATGCCAAAAATACCGCTAAAATCAAAATTGATACTAGCTGAACGCTACCAAATCGAGTTTGAATGATACGGAATACTATTTTACCTTTCACACTAATCTTCATTTTTCACAGTGTCCTATTTTAGGTAGGGGAAAAATTTAGTGGTTTCATGCCTACCAAACCTGTTGCATGCATTTTTAATTTATGAAAACATAGTTCCAAACATACAACCCTACATGCTGATACCAAAACAACATAGTTCATTTGCAAACACTTCACAAACAAGTCATTTTAAACACGAACAATGAAACTCAAAATTATGGCTTCTATAGACAAAATTGGGCTAAAAACGCTCAAAACCTATGTAAACAACTATGGAAAACTAATTTCTGAGCTTATTTTACCAATTGTTATCGGAAAAGTGTCCCTAGTTACGAATCTGAGCGAGTCCTAATTACTCACGTATCTCTTTAAGGTATGAAACCACAAATTATTTCCCCCATAGACACCAATTTTAAAGTGTCACATATTAATGATTTGCTGCAAATTCAACTCAAGTATGGGCAATGCAGCAGTGGAATGTTCATATAGAAAAAATATTTTTCCACTTGAAAAATCACAGAAAAGGTGGGCACACAAGACATGTAAGAAAGTTTTGTTTGTTTATTAAACAGCTGTTTTCATTCATTGCTGACAAAGTGTAAGCATGGAGTCGAAATTTCGAAAATGTTCATCGATGATCCAGTAAAACCTTTTACTAAGCTTCTTATACATACAACCACAAAATCAAATAGAAATGGACAGTTTTCACCTACTTATAATGCCCATTTCCATCAAAAAAGGACGGATTACTTTTTATTATAGGAACCATATTCGACTACACCTCGGAGGTTTACATGTTATTAGTGGTGGTAAACCAAATACAGATCTTTGTTATTTTGGCAAATATAGAAACAATAAAACTTATTTTCTATGAATGTAATGTAGCAAAGGATTATTGGCAAGCACTTGACTTTTTTTTCCATAATAAATGCAAGGACACATTAATACAGTATGGTCAGTAACTGACATCATCTTTGGAACTGATAAGTATGTTATTGTTTTAAATAAACTCCTTACTGCCAGAACATGTATATTCAATCAAGAATTAAAAACAACAATCATATTTTAACAGTTTTTAAAAACTTTACTAATATGTTGTTTAAAGTTGATAAAGTTATAACCGGAACGAATATGAAACAAGACATTTTTGAAAAGCAATGGGAAAACAATACATGGTTTTAATACTACCCTTCATGAACAGTCTCAATCAAACCTCATATTTATCGTGTTCGGCCGTTTTCAAAGGTCCACTCTCATGCTCTTTTACTATAAAATAATAAAATTAAATCACACACAACATATTTAACATATGGCGGACCTGATTTCAAGAAATATCTCAGTTGATTTGATGATTTCAACATGTGCTATTTACTATAAGTTTCCCACTTTGTATATTAGTTTTCCATTTACTCCATTTCCACACACTATTTTCTCCCTTTTATAATGTTACTTTATATTTGTATCTGCTTTTCATAGAGTTTCTATATTAAACATAAGACAAACAATTCCAATTAAATTAAATATTTCTAGAACTGTAACAGATAACTGTTGTAAAATTAAACATTTATGCTATTCATGTTATCTCCCCTGAATACAGTACTATGGCAATGTTACATGAACTAAATGTAACAATGATGTGTAGTGAAAAAAGACACTTGCTATTATTCATCGAATATGTTAAACATGAAACATTGACTAGTTTCAAATGAGTTTATTATGATTATTATAATAAACAGTTAATAAATAACATAGTGTTGTAAAACACCTGCCGTTTTTCTTTGCCGCGCGGGTTTTGGCAAAAATAGCGAGTAATTCCGAATAAGCTTTCAATAATATCATATGAAAGTACATATCAAATGAATGTGTTATATTCTATTTCATTGCCGACACTTACATTTTTTCCAATTTTACACGAAGTTGATCTCCCCCATGGAGGAAAAACTTTATTTGCCAATGGGTAAACCGATTTTCCCATGGGAGGTCAAGCTCCCACGGGGAAAGATTGAGCAGTATTCCCATGAGAAAAATAAAAAAGTATATATATAAATTTGGAAGCCACACCTATTTTGTGATTATGTAAATCAAGAAAATAGTATGTGGCTTCCAAATTTATGGTATTTACAGCGATACAAGCACGTTGATATTATCCATGGGAAAACTTTCCTAATATTGGAATTTGGGAAAATAGCCCTTTTTTTCTTAACAGCTAAAATAACATTTTAAAGCCTAGAAACATCTTGCATTGCAGTGCTGACAATAAAATAAGTAAGCCCTCGTGTTTATAAATTACTGAAATAAAAAAAAAAAGGAAATGGGAAAATTCTCCCAAAGTTTTATTGGGAATTTTTACCCAATATTCTCCCACTTTTTTTGTTTGGGAAGACTATCTAACTAGAATTGGTTTCAATAGAAAAAAATCGTTAGTGCAAACGGTTGCCATAGAAACCGAAATGTGATGTAAAACCTCACAAATAGATGTAAAAACATACAATTTGGTAAACCTTGAAAGTTTACTAATCTATAATTATAAATCATGGATTTTAGCTCTTCCAGCCAAAGATCAGACGAGCTTATGCTATAGCAGTTTAGTCTATCACTCAACGTCCGTCATTCGTTGTTTTGTTAAATAATTTCACGAAAACGACATCTCCTCTGAAACAGCTGCAAGATCGCCGATATTCTTATTATACAACTTATACAAGCAGGGCAACTTCTGATCAACTTGGATCTGTTGTTTTAAAAATGTTGTATTATAAATGATAAAGCAAATTAAATATGAGTTGACTGTTTTTATCTGATAATGTGCAATACTATATACTTGTAAATGGACTAAAAAGAAAACAAAAACAACAACAACAAAAATGCTACTTATTAATTGTAACAACCTGAAGGTAACACTTCCGCTAAAGGTAACAACCGCCGCTAAAGGTAACAATTCCAACGCTAAAGGTAATAACTTCCGGTAAAGGTAACAATCACCTCTTCCGCTAAAGATAACAACGCTAACGCTAAAGGTAACAACTTTTCATGTTGAAGCTAAAGGTAACAACTATCTACGCTAAAGGTAACAACGTTTTTCAAAATGTACAGTTTCAATGAAAATTGAGTAAACAGGTTCTTGCGAGTTACTGTGCCACCTGATTCAACATTTTTAGCTGTACGCGTACACTCTGGTCAATGTAAACTGTAATGGAGCGACGTCAGAAAATATCGAATATTGATTGTCATTGATTTGTCTTTATTATATAAAACCAAAACAGATAAGTAATTACCAACGTAACATAAACGAACGAAAAAGTTTATTTAAAGAATCTACTCCTCAACCGTTAGACATGAGTCTAAACTTGGTGCTGTTGAAGAAAGCAAAATAAAAGTCATGGCAGATACAATATTTGAGTTTATATATTAGTGTGTTTAGTTATAAGGTTTATTTCCCTCCGCCATTTAACTGATAGGGCATCCTATATAGTCTGGAATGGATTTATGTGTGCATGTGTAGGGAGAGTGGGGGTGCGGTGCGGATGGGGTCGCAACGCTGAAAAAAACAGTTGGCACACAAACACATAAAATAAGCTTTACACGTGAATTTCTCAGATCCCTCCGTCCATTTCTGAATCGCAACCACTAATACTTATTACATATTAATGCATAGCCGTAGGAACCGTATCGGGAGAGGGAGGGCAGGCACACCTCAATAATCTGACAGGGGTGGGCGTAGTGTATGTTTTCCACCACCACTTCAAATTTGGCCAATTTATGTTTTGATCCAACACAAGTGCTTGAGGCCGGCAATTGACAAAGATAAGCAGATAGTGTTTTTATTAAAATATGTGAAAAATTGAAAATGTTTATTTGGGCCCCACCTGTCTCTCGAGTATCTAAAACCTTCCTACGCCGCTGTAATTTACGGCAGCAATTATCATTCGTAAACGATAATACCTCTCAAATATATGATGTGTGCATAAAGAACACTTGCCGTAATTATGAGCTGCTGGTCAGGCCAATATTTGTTTTTCGACATTTACTTTTATTGCCTATTGATGCTGCCTTGTTGGTTAGATATTAGATCATGGCGGGGATTTCTTTATTTACACTGTCCTGTTTTAATGGGATGACAGTAGGGTGTGAGGTTTGGTGCACCCTAGAACCGTTTTAAACCCCCAGTGGCCTACTTTGCCACTGACCGTTCCAAGGCGGTATCCCTATTGTTAACCCTTTTGTGTTTGTGATGTCGTTTGCATTTATTATTGCTTTTGCCTTCTTGTTTGTCTGTTTGCGTGTTTGTTTCTGTGTTTTGTGGTTGACTGTCCTCCTTGAATGCTATTTTCCCTGTCCGATCTTTTTATATTTCTTTCGATGTAATCCAATTTCATTCATTATTAAAATGTAAATATATTCGAAGGGTTTAATGTTCAAAATGTGCTTGTATAGTCTGATTAAAATCTAAATTAGTTTTCCAAAAAAAGCTTGTGCTCAAGGCTACTTAACGGAATAAACAAATTCGATATATCTTGATCATTTAATAACTTTTAAAATTAATAAAAATGTCTATTGTAACTAACAAAACAAAGTGTAGAGAATTACATGTTTCCTGAATAGTATGGTGACCACGGCCAAAATCGATGGTTATATAGAACAAAACATGTTATATATCAAAATGCTTCTCTTGGTCTGCAGTTTATCAGACAATTAGCATACATTGTCAAAAATGAGGGTGAACCGAGTAAACCAATATGGTATCCAAGATGGCCACCTTTTTGTAAGGAGTGGTATGAAGAAGTGATTGTTACCTTTAGCGGAGGTTGTCACCTTCAGCTTTGGAATTGTTACCTTTAGCGGCGGTAGTTACCTTTAGCGGAATTGTGACCTTAAGCGTTTTTACGCGGTTTATACATTAGGCAAATTCAGCCGACGTTCTTGATACAATTTGCAATAAACATCAAGCGTCATCTATTAGTACTTATGATTTTTTTAGATTTTTCTACATTATATACAACTTTACCACACAACCTTATCAAATACAAGCTTATTGCTCTCATTCCAAACACCGTTGTTAGGAAAAATACTACATGTTTGGCCTGTAAAAATATTACTAAATATTTAAAGCGTTATTTACTAACAGCAGTTTGGACAATTACACTATGTGAACATGCCATGAAGTTTGTGAATCACTTAGATAATATTTTCGTCAGGTATGGAACTACCGTTTATAGACAAATTTTATGTATCCCTATGGGTACGAACTGTACACCCCTTGTCGCAGATGTGTTTTTATATTGCTATGAAAGAGATTTCATGTTGAGTCTTTCACCAGATACCCAGGCAGATGTTATTGACGCCTTTAATGACACCTTTCGGTATCTGGATGACATATTGAACATTGACAACCCTTTCTTTTCTACTATAGTTAATAATATATATCCTAAAGTACTTCAACTTAACAAAACTATTATTTCTGATACTAACTTTTCTTTTCTCGATTTACATCTCTCTATTGAAAATGGTGGAATACTTAGCAAAACCTATAACAAGAGAGATGATTTTGATTTTGATATTGTTAATTATCCCCATTTAGATGGGGATGTTCCACGAGAAACTTCTTATGGGGTCTATGTGTCTCAACTTATTCGTTTTTCTAGAGCTTGTACTTGATTTGAGGACTTTAATATTCGTAATATTTGTATAAATAAAAAGCTACTACATCAGGACTACCGTTACCTAGTAAAACCTTTGCAAAATTATTTTATTATCGTAACCCTGATCTTCTTTCCAAATATAAAAGTAATTTAAGAACTCTTCTGCGACAAGGACTATCACAACCTGACTTCTATGGTGACGTGATTTACAAACTTCGTAAGATCCTTGGTTATGATCACTTTCTAACCTCAGTTGACGTCTTTGGGTGCGTTTTTACATACGGACGTTTATAGATGCACCTAGACGTCTTATTGCGTTTGACCAAAACCGTGTGGACAAGTTCAGACCGAACACCCTCCTCATTTAAAAACTAATATCTCCAATAAATCACAACACAACTCTAAATAAACGCTCATACCTCATCAATAAATAATTAATCGTAAACTTAATATCACATTGATGGCACATTTTGATATATTAAAATTAATGAACATCTATATTTAACAACATATTAGTGGGGCAGTTTGGTGAAAAAAATATGCATTATTTGACAAAAGCACAAAACTTTGCACATAGCTAGACAATACCATACTGAAAAAATTTGGCTATGGACCCGTCAGAATTTTAAAAATAGCCATCAAATACGTAATAAATAATCAATTGAACCTATATGTTTCAGGTTTTAACAAAATATATTATTGCAATCACAGCAAATTCCGCAAAATAATAGACAAAGGGTCATGACATGTTATCTGGGTATATTCTAAGTTCAAAATGGCTGCCATTTTCAAAATGGCCGCCAAAACATGTGGAAAATAGTAAAATGTGCAATTCGTTTAATAATTGTTTGTTAGAAAGTAATTTATATGTTAACAAATTTTCACTCAGTTTTTTTGACATACATGATATTTGTTTGTCAATATTGCCATAAAGAGTTATTTAGAGGCACCCTAATGTTAAGGTATTAAGGGATTTACACGTTTAACTCAAATTTCAATTCTGATTCTCCAGCGTTTTGGCATTTCTGAAGGGTACCAAAAGTAAGATTCTTATCAGAAACTGTCGGTTCATTATTCAATATATTTATAAAACGCTAAAATAAATTATCTGACTTGGTAAGCCTTATCAAGACAAAACAAGTAAACAAAAAACAAACGCGAAGACATTTTATGTTAACGGGTTAATTGCATCTAAACTAGTTGCCGAGCAGAAACAATGGAATTGGCCTGAAATCGAATGTGAAGAGCATAATGGCATTTTGCGTTGATGCCTTCATATTTAAAATGGAGGCACTTAAAATAATCGGAGACTTGCTTGAAGACTATATATGGACCAGGGCCGTTGTGGCAAATGTAAAATTAACTGACACTGCAGATTCCTTTCTGAAATAAACACATATATCAGGGAATTCTTATCAAGTGATGACCATACTTATGGTAAACCGGGCTTATAGTTATTTCACTGAGAGTGTGAGCAAGGCATGCTGACCATTGTGTATTGTACATGACGATCATAAAGAGAAACCGAGAGTTTGCAATTGCAGTTACGCTTTAAATCTTTGTTATCTGTGTTTGCGTGAGATAAACTTCACTAGAGCTGTCTCATCAAAACCGATTGAACTAGCTCACAAACAGACAAATGAGACTGTGAAAGAAGATAAAGGTGCAGTAGGTGCTGAAAACACATCGCAGCTTGATATAGACTGAGTTATCTGTTAATTTCAGTTATAATGGCAATAATTCATCAGGCGCTGCCAAAGAATGGACTCCGATCTTTGCCATCATGAATAAGTTAAATATGTTCATAAGACAGGTTGAATGACATAGTAGATACATTAGCAAAATATGTTCAAGGACAATATTGAAGATTTACTTGTGCTGAACTTAAATTACATAGAAGACTCCCGTGCGACATATATTGCTCAACAAATCATGCAAAGCCCGACACTTTTGTAACTGAGCTTATAGATGACATAAACAAGTCGCTATTTAAACAGATAAACCAAAACACGTCTTTCCTTAGTGATCACCAATTTACAACATATTCTATAACTTGCTTTCTCCTCTCACATATATATGTATCATATACGGTTTGGATTAAGGTTCATCTGGAGTCTCACAAGCCCTTTCTGACTTTGCAGATCTTATTTAGATTTTAATCAGACTATACGAGCTCACTTAAGATGCCGTTTTATGCATGCAAAACATTAGAAAGTATGATTAGCAGTTCATTTACACATTGTTGAATGTCACATGCGTAAAGTTTTGTAGGGGATACATCATCCATGATGAATACCTAAAAGCGTGACAGCCATCATGCAAAACAAAAGAAGAGCCCAGGTCACGATAGAAGAGAAACTAAAAAAGAGATATAGGGTCCAATGAAACAGAGATGAAACTGTGCCTTGTATCAGACAACGAACATAGAATGCAGACTGATCTCCATCATTTCACTAAGAGGTTGATACAGAGATTGTGTTGCACGTGGCATGTTCCAAACAAGACTTCACTAAACTTATGATATACACAGTAGACAAATACGTTGTAGTATATGTTATACCAATGGTACAGTACATAAAGTTAGATGTGTTTGTTAGGGTTATGGGTTAGTTTTAGGAGCTAGGAATCATTTTAGGTGCTTCGTTGCAAATTGTATTGCCTAATCATTAGGTCATTTAAACCAAGACGCATATTTGCTTTTCACACTTACTAGATGTAATAACATATCTTCATTTGGTGAAAGAGGTAAAACATGTGTCTTGAAAATCTGGATCTATGTTCAAGTTACACAAGTTTTCCAATTCCAAAAGTTTTGCTACTTGGAAAATGTGTTTTCCTTATGTATGACAGAGAAAGTGCATGTACATGTCGCAAAGAATTGTTGACATTCAATAGTTCCAAGATACAACAAGTCCATGTCACCAATTGCTGCAGCTCTTATCAAGCACATCCGCCGAGTTGTTTAACAGACTGGACATTTGTTGGAGACATGGCCTTTAGGTTCACCCCTGAAATGCCAACATCCGGTGACTGGAAGATGGAAGAGGGTATCCATTCTGTGTCGTGTCGGTTAATTATGTAGTATTGCTAGGTTGTTATGTATGCCTTTTTGGGCTTGGGGAGGTTGGGTATGGGGTCATTGATCATTAAAAATAATATTCGACTCCCCCACCCGCACCTCCCCGCCGTAATCTTTTTTACTTGTTTTTTTTATTTTTATTACCTATTACCTCTTTATCTAAAAAAACATTGTTAATATTTCCCCCCGTGTGATTGCTGGGGTAGAATACAGCCATTGCAAATCCCGCTAGAGGCACCCACCCCACGCCCTTCAAGTTTATTTTGTCATGTTTTTAGCATGCTCATTCAAGTTCTTCATCATGACACGGCGTATTTAAAAATTCTTCTTCGACATCTAGTTATAGACTAGAATACCCTGGGATAAATTTGCAGGAAAACTTTAAATGTGTTTGTTTCCAACAAATAACATGTTCGAATTTTTTTTATTATATATATTTTTGTTTAGTTTCCAACACTGATACAGCTACCTGTGTGATGATGTGATTTACAAACTTCGTAAGATCCTTGGTCATAATCACTTTCATACAATCTTTATTAAAGCTGTTTAAAAACAATCAAAAGAGGTTATGACCCTATCATTTTGCAACTCACTGCATGTTTAGTGGTTGACCATTTACCAATCTCATTTAAATCATATCCTAATTACGATTTGATACTCTCCGCTATAGGATCTGACAACATTGGCTAGGAGGTCACCTCAGTTCGACCATGCGTCTTTTTATATAGTTGTTCTTTGTTTCTTTGCGTGTTTGTTGCTACTTTTCCTGTTCGATTTTTATATCTACATTCATCTAATCAATATTCATGAGAAGATCAACAAAATTCAATCAATGAAATTGCGCATTTCATATGCACTTCAGATGATGTTTGAGTGAACAGAACAAACGAAAATCCATATAAAACACACATATCCGAAAAAGATAAAAGTTGCCGTGTGCTAATGCTGTGGATTGCACGATAAATTCAAAGAAATGCACTAAATGGCATGTTTTACATCAAGAATACGAAGAAAATCATGGGCGCTGTCATGTGTTTTGAATATATGTATTCTACCGAGATTATTACGAGATAAGTTTTCTAAATAGTAATAAACACTGAAAAGGTGATCCCTTGGAAGCAACAAACATACGTCTGGCCAGCTTAGCTCAGTTGATAGCGAAATCGACTATTGTGTTATTTTTTTCAGTAAATATTCAATAATAGTGGATGTGTTATGTATGTCAACGCAATTTTTTGCGTTTTATAAGCTAAAAGTTTATTTCTCTTTCAATACCGCGCGTAGACTGCTCCACAGCGTTTGACTGAATCGCGACATGCGCAGTGAAGCAGTCTATACCAAGCCCTCCAATGCAGTATTGTCTGATCCTTAGTAGTGTAGAGTATCGTAGCGTGATAAAGGGTCTGCTTTTAATGAGATTGCCCATTTACAGTTCGCCACTATGCTGTCCTCTTTGATTGTGCGATGACCTGACAGATCCTGAACCATATGATGACGTCTACCTAAATCCTTATAGGACGGTAGCGTTTGATGTTTGTCTTAAATCTTGTCGTGTCGTACCCTTATCGGTTTGTTATATTCTCTGTCTTCTGCCAAGTTACTGAATACTTACTTTGTGGCTTTCTAGCTTTTTTTTATATATTATATATATATGATCAGTTCTGTGTTTACTTATATTGCCTGTTAGTGCTGTCTTGTTTGTTAGAGAGCAGGGCATTTGACCTAAATTGGGGAAAAAATCAATGAATGGGAAATGAAATTTCCAGCGGTAAGTTTATAAAATGCATGATTTTAAAAGACATTAGGTTGGGGAAAAGGCCTTATACAGGCAGCTGCAAAGAAGGGTAAAAAGGCTCTGGAGATTATAACCTGGCGGGGATTTATTTATTTACAGTCCTGTTTATTGGGATGACAATAGGATAAGAGTGAAGTTTGGTGCACCCTAGAACTTGGTTTAAACCACCAGCGGCCTTTTTTGCCACTGACCATTCCAAGGCGGTATCCCTATTGTCAACCCTTTTGTTTTTGTGGTTGACTGTTGTCCTTGAATGCTTATTTTCCTGCTCGATTTGTATATCTACTTTTTCAATCGTCCATGGTGTCTACTATATAATTTGCAGCAACTCTGCAGTTTTGTGGGTTAGAAAGTTCTAGGCCCATTCTCCATATTTTATCTTGATGTTAATGGGGGATGAGTCTTGCATGTTCATTCCTGTTAGGTGCCATATAATCTGTCATGTTTTGGCGCGCCGTATAACCCTTTTTTTTGCCCCCGATGGGTGGCATATAGTAGTCGCACTGTCCGTCCATCCGTCAGTCCGTCCGTTCGTACGTTCGTTCGTACGTTAGTTCGTCCGTACAATCGTTTCCGGTTAATAACTATAACAATAATGGACAGATTTTCAAATAACTTGGCACAATTGCTTACCACAACAAGATGACGTGTCGCGCACAAAATCCAGGTCCATGGCTCAAAGGTCAAGGTCAAATATTAGAAGTCAAAGGTAAACCGTGTCCGGTCAATAACTCTGGCATTCCTGGACGGATTTTCAAATAACTTGGGAAAAGTGCTCACCACAACAAGACGACCTGTCGTACACAAAATCCGTGGCTCCAAGATCAAGATCATACTTAGAGGTCAAAGGTCAATTCGTGTCCGGTTCATAACTCTGGCATTCCTGGATGGGTTTTAAAATGACTTGAAACAAGTGCTCACTACAACAAGACCATGTCGCGCACAAAATCCAGGTCCGTGGCTCTAAGTTCAAGGTCACACTTAGAGGTCAAATGTCAAATCGTGTCCGGTCAATAACTCTCGCATTCCCGGACGAATTTTCAAATAACTTGGCACAAGTGCTCACCACAACCAGACGACGTGTCGCTCACAAAATCCAGGTCCGTGGCTCCAAGGTCAAGGTCACACTTAGAGGTCAAAGGTCACTTCTGGGGCATTTGTCACTTACAGTGACATTTCTTGTTTTTTTTATTATTATTTAGGTAAACACAATTTTTTTTTCTCTCTACATTCTCGTAGACATTTGTCACCGATATATCCTATATTATAATTTCAGCTTTCACGATTTTAGTGTCTAATTTCAACTACAGCTCTTCTTTTGTCCAATTTTTTTGAAAACCTCCGCGACTTTGACAACAATAAAGACTGTGCACGTAAATGTGTCTTATCTACATTGATTACAAAGGTCATGGAAACAAAGGAGATACCAGTATTAACCCCATGTGCATCTTTGTCATGTAACATGTTTAAGTGCACATGTTACACAGGCTGTTATCGGTGTCAATTAATACTGAAAAGGTGATCCCTTGGAAGCAACAAACACAAACAAGAGAGAAAAGAAGCAGACTCGGTTTTATTGAGTCTGTTCATGAGAGTCAGTTTCTAGGAAAATATAATGCTTTGAGCGACTTATACTTAGATTCAAGGAAATCTGTTTTATCAAAATTCAGTCAGACTGTCAGGATTTTGGACGGGGACGGGATGGGGGCCATTATATTTAAAACAATGTGTGTGTGTGTATGTGCGTGCGTGCGTGCCTGCGTGCGTGCGTGCATGCATGCTTCTTTGTGTTTTTATGGGTCAGAGGGTGGGTGGGTGGGTTGGTTGGGGAGGAGGCGTTCGCAACTTCAAAAAAGGAAGCCCACAAACAACACACTATTTTTTACATAAAATTACTCATTCTTCCACGTACATATTCCGCCCCAGTGTTTATCGGATGCATTATTCAGATTGAGTCACGTGATCCGTTACAGGTAAACAATACATACATGCAGTTTTAAACTAACGTATTACTTAGCAAAAAACAACATTTTGATTAAACGTTTAGTGTGAAATGGATAAACTATGATAATTCTTCACTTTAGATAAATTATAAAAGTCAGTGTATCAGTTTAAATTGACTGTTTATGTCTAGCGCAGAGATTCTCTGCAGAAAGTCCACACATAAAAAAGTCAAACGCGTATGCAGGTCGGAGGACGGCGTATATCAAAAATCGTCTCGACGTTCGTAGACGTGCATTTTATGCACTAGATCACTTTCATACTATCATTGTTAAGCCTGTAAAAAGGTTTATCTAAAGAGGTTATGACCCTGTCATTTTGCCACACACTGCATGTTGGTGCTGGACCTATTTACAGTTCGCCACTATGCTTCCTCTTTAACTGACTTTAATTGCGATGACCGGACAGGCTGTGGACTCTGTGATGACTTGGAAGGACGGTGATGTTTGTCTGCAATCTTGTCTTGTCTAGCCCTCTCTTGTTGCTCTGGCTCCTGCCAAGTCATTGAGTACCTTCTGTGTGGCTTTCTAGGCTATTGTTGTTTTGTATTTATATAGACACGAGCATCTTTGTATTATACTTATACTGCCTACTAATGCTGCCTTGTTGGTCACAGAATAGGTCATGGCGGGGATTTCTTTATTTACACAGTCCCGTTTTATTGGGATGACAGTAGGGTAAGTGTGAGGTTTGGTGCACCCTAGAACGTGGTTTAAACCCCCAGCGGGCTTTTTTGCCACTAACCGTTCCAAGGTAGTAGCCTATTGTTAACCTTGTTTTGCGTTTGTGACGCCCTATGCCTTTATTCCTTATTAACATTGCCATTCATGTTTGTCATTTTGCTTGTTTTTTGGGTTTACTGTGTTCTGTGAAAGCTGCATTTCCTGTTCGACATTTATACTTATTTTTTTTCAATATAAAAAGCAAACAATTGAATACATGTTCCGCTATATATTATGCAACTATACTTTCTGTAATGCTGTCGTTAAGATACATATATATTAAGTTCATTTTAAAAGTAATTTTCAGATGTTTTTCAAAACGTTAATCACATTTATTTATTTATTTATCAAAAACAGCTGGAGAGATACAAGTGTGCGCAGAAAATCGCTAGAATTTAAAAGCAATTACCTTTTATATTATCTTAACATACAATATGTATTTTGGCCTCCATTGTTATTCAGTTGCACTCACATCAAAGTTAATTAGTTTAAACGTCGAAATAAAACTGCTTTAGTCCGGTAAGATCTAGCGATGATTTTTCTTATCTGATCTTATGTCCGATACTATACAGAAAACATATCATCAATGACATCTGTATTATTAGCAGCTGTCCCTTTATTAGCATCACTATCATCTCCAGTCCCTTCATTAGCATCACTATCATCTCCAGTCACTTCATTAGCATCACTATCATCTCCAGTCTCTTCATTAGCTTCACTATCATCTCCAGTCTCTTCATTAGCATCACTATCATCTCCAGTCTCTTCATTAGCATCACTATCATCTCCAGTCTCTTCATTAGCATCACTATCATCTCCAGTCTATTCATTAGCATCACTATCATCGCTTTCTTTGCTTCCTTGGCTTTCACTGTCTCTATCAGCCGTGTCAGAATCAGCCGTGTCTGTATCACATTTGCCGTGTTTGTTATCGCACTTTTTCTTTTTGTTGGACTTGCCCTCGACCAGCAGCATAACAACTACTGTCAGAAGGAGAAGGGAAAGAAGCAGTCGCATTGTGTTTCTGAAAAAAACAAGCAAACAACAAATCATTTTATAAAATAAGTTTCAATAGTGGGCCATGCCCGATTAAAGTAAGGAAGTGTTTTTTGTTTATTGTCAACGCATATATATTTAAGAAATACTGAAAAGCGGATTCCTTAGAAGCAACAAACATAAACAAGAGAGAAAAGTAGCATACTCTGTTTTAATGAGTGTTTTCATGAGAGGTTATATAAGGTGCAACATCTCTCACACCCATTAGCACCGGATTAAGCGGTATACTACGTTTAGGCCAAACAGATTGGGCTTGATGATCCCAAAGGACCAGTAAAGCAAATAATAAAACTACTACTCAAAGAGCATGAAAGTGGACCTTTGGTAACGGCCGAACACGATAAATACGAAATATTGCATTCTCGCTTTGACTAAGACTGTTCATGAGCGGTAGTGAAATATGCTTGCTACCGTTCACGCCCCGGGTTAAGCAGAACTCAATATTCATAAAATCAATAGTACAGAATTATAACCATCCCGAATATGGCATGCATATGGCGGTGGACATGCCATATTTATTGCCATTATTCTATGTCCAGCGACGTATGGTCCCAGTATCTATAACATTCTATGCCCCGAACAGCGAAATAAACAAAGTGGAATTTAGTTAAGTGCAACATCTCTCACACCCATTAGTACTGGATTAAGCGGTATTCTATGTTTAGGCCAAAATGTTTGGGCTTGATGATCCCAAAGAACCGGTAAAGTAAATAATAAAACAACTACTCAATTTGACTGTTATAGTCTAGGGTATAACGACCATTTCTGCGAGAAAAAAAGTTGCCGAAGTGTTCAGAAATAATTTCTGATGGGAAGAGGTTGCCGAAATGTTCTTAGAAAAAGATTGTTTAAATGATTGGCTTATTTTAGTGACGGAAATAAAGAGTTTTTTTTTGCATTGCATTGTAAATCATAACAATTTTGTAAACCGATTTTCACTTCCTATTTTATACCCTCTATTAATTTTCTTAAATTCCATTCTATAATTGGTTAATGGTAGGTTGTCAGCTAGTGTTAATTGAACATTTGTTTGTTTGTGTGTATGGTGTTTTTCGTCATTTTCAATACATGCAAGGTTATATATGACGGCCGATTTTTTTTGTGGTGGAAGCAGACCACCCAATTTTCCTGGGTAGAACCAGTACTGTACACCTCCCGCCATCCGTACGAATCGACAGTTCCTCACGTACAATTCCAGCTCCCAGTGGGATTCGAACCCACAGCGGTGAGAGGCGAGAAGGTTTACAACGCAACGTCGTTAACCACTCGGACACGGAGACATACACAAACCTTTAAAATGCACGGCAGTGAATTATGTATGTCATAAATATTGACGATTTACTAAAAATATTGATTTATAATACAATCCGCACGAAAATAAAAATAAAATATGAACATTTTAAATATAGAAAGGTTATGAACGCCTCATGATATGGCATTACAATATAAAATACAAATCATATAAACAGATAAAATGTAGAGAAACATTATTAAAGGCAACTTTGTACGAAAAAAATAAAAGATACATAATAGGATATATACTGGTTCGGTATGATTATCCGTTCTATTTACTAACACATTAAAAACAAAACATGTATGCACGAGATCGGAGTGAAAATGTAAATGAGCCGAGCATTATATAATTTTTGCTAACGAGTTTAATAAATTCGATAATGAATGAGAACGAATGTTAAATTCTATTTATCACATAACTCACATATCGACTTTTATTGCATTGTGCCTGTCGCTTTAACACGCGAAACCGACATAAACCGTGGGAATTGGATCATAGTCATTATCGATTTTTTTTGACAGCGCGTATTGTGCTTATTTGCATACGAAAATATAGAATGGTGTTATTCCACTCCCACACCGTAAGTTATGTGATAAATTCGTGTTATTTATCACACACCATCATGTGTAGTTATGCTTTACAAACATGTCCATATATTGCGTATAAAATCAGAATAATATTAGAACACACGTATTTTAAAATTAATTAATATATTTAGAGATTCGTTTTTATTTGCGGAATTTTAATATTTTGTTAAGTTATAGTTAAGTACAAATTATGTTGGTATATTACTAAACTTTGTATACAATTCAAAAATAAATATTCTGTTTTAAATATTTGAAACTATTCAGAAAATGTATTGAATATAAATAAAAGACTTACATTTATCCGTTTAATAGTGTTTATAGCTCAAGCTTTTGTATGGCGTAACTGTACCTAACGACGGTTTTTATTGACTGCCGTCCTTGAATGCTACTTTTCCTGTTCGATTTTTATACGCTTTAACCAACCCCAATAATGTCATACAGTTTTGTTGTAAGAACGTTCAGCAGAGAGACGACACGTGTTGAGTAAATAGTGATATTAATAACAAAATCAGGAATCAGACGTTGCATATCTTCTTGCATACCGGATAAGGATACGCACGTTTTACATGGGGGATGGAAAGTCTTTTCTTGCATACCGGACAAGGAAATCCGTCATTTTACCGGGGCTAGATATTTTCATCTCACCCAAGGGTCGAGATAAAAGTCACGCGCGCACCAACATCCTGTATGCAGGAAAATATGTAAAACGTTAGTAGCTGGCGGCGTCAACGCAGAATATGTCCCTGATATGCAAGGAAAAGAATATATCATGGATATTCGGTTCTGATAAGGAATTCCAACCCTCGGTATAAGTGTTTTAAGCGGAACCTCGGCAGACCCTCGGTTCCAATAAAAACACTTGGAATTCCCTATCTTCACCCGATACCCATGACATATTCTTATAATCTATTACACCCCCTCCCACTGTGCTGCTTTTATTAACGTGCGTCTTTCTTCGTTTTTCCTTTTAAGTCAAATCGCTTTTCAGACGTGATCAGTATATTTAATAACATTTTGTTTATCAGTGCTGTTTACCGATATGTTTTTGATATCCTTGGTCTCTCTATTTTCTCACTGTGTCTGTTATTTTATCAGTTAATTATAAAATAGTTAAAGCACATAAATCTATATATCAATATCGTCTTTCCATCCTACCTAGCATTTCGATTCTTACGAATTGCAGAATGTATACAGTACTGCTTCTAAAATCCGCTCTAAAATAGAGAAACAGAGGGTGAACCGAGTAAAGCAATATGGCATCCAAGATGGCCGCCATTTTTGTAAAGATTGGTATGGAGCTTACAGGAAGATAAAATTCCATAGGACTGTACTAGTGAGTATATTCTTACATAGTTTTAACAATTTAATACTTATTTTAACCTTTTAGAGAAAAATAATTGTCCTTAATTTCCAAAAAAAGGTCAAAATACCGTGTTACAGCCCTATAATATATCAAAATGTATAAAATACCTTTAAAATCTTTAATTAAATTATTATTAAATAAAAAGAGAGGATGAAATTGAACATAATGTTTGCTGTATAATATATCTTGTTACATGTACTGCAATGTGATATCTTAGTAAACATTTAGTTTTATGTAATCTTGTAAAGCTGTTTGTCTAACTACACCATACAAACAAACAAACAAATAACTACAGTGTATTCTTAATTTGTAAAAAGTCATAACAAATTACTCTAAAGTATTTCTCCTCATATGAGCATTTTATCTGGGAGTATTTTACCAGAGTAAAGTTTACGAAAAGTGAACATTCAAATGTGAACTGCAGACATTAGAATAAAGTTGCTATTTGAACAATCTCTTTAAAATGAGAAACGTAACGGCACGTTACTAAGATGTTTGAGAATAAAGAAATTAATGTATAACATTGGTAGATGTGACATGTTTTATGATGACAGAGCATAGCCCCTTCCACTTTGGACAGCATTTCGGTCCAATATTGCATCTGACTGCTTACATGATCCAGAAAATGTAGTATATACTCAATTATAATCACCCCTCCTCATAATTATAATCACCCCTCCTCATGAATACGGTACCGTGTACATTATACTCAAACGAACAAACGGGCAATGAATGTCCTAGGTCAACTTAAAGATGTTTTACTGAACGCTTTATAGTACACGAAGGACAGGAGGAGCTCAATAAGAGTGTTTTGATGCCTTACTAAGAAGACAATGATAAATAGTAAGATAATATGAAATGCAAATCAAAACATATCCTAATTAACGAGGAAGACATGTATTTAGGGCTAATGACATACAACACTTACAAAATACCCTCTGGAAAGAGTTATGACTTTGAGAATGCACCTGTACCGTTGAGTTAGTTTTGTGATGATGGGAAAATGGTTGCAAACAAAAAATCCGATATCATGGAAAACACCATTATCGGTTTTTAAGGAGTATCGATGAAGCATCAATTTCGACGGAATGGCATTATTCAATTTTACAGCCGATGTCGACCTTAGTCAAACAAACATACAGTTACATGGCTTCATTGTTTCAAATGTATATATTTAGACAGACGTATGGATATTAAAAGTGTCCATGTTTTTTTTTGAGCAGTACGAAAAAAGCTTAATTGCGCAAATCGTGAGAAACGTGTAAAGAATATTTCGCTTTATATACCATCTCACATACAAAACAAATGTATATAAAACACCTAGTTGAAAGTGCCCATGAACCTTTTGGAGCGGACTAATATTATATACATCAGCCATTGAAAGTAGCATATGCCTGTGTAGCAGTCATTGGAGATCTTGAATCTAACCACGAGAAAGCTGATACCATCATGCTTATTCATTTATTGCTGTACAGCCAAGTTCAAAGTCAGACAATGTGTTGTTGTTCTTCTTCTTCGACCAGACACGGATGTACTTAAATTATTAGTATACCAATTTGACCATTTGGGTGTGGAAAAACTATTCTTTGAGACTGGCAAGCATTTTACCAGATTAAACCATGTACATGATAGTGGTTTACACACTCACAGAGTGCGACATCTCTTGCTCTTCCTTTGAAATGGGCAAGAAAATGGCATCTAATGTAATGATGAACAATGCTGGTGAGGCTTAAGTATTATCTGTCCGATAACTGTATGTCTCTGAGTATGTTGAGAATAAAAAGAGTTTAAAACCAAGGAAGTTACCCATCCTCCCTTCCTCAAACAGATGATAGGTTGATACATCATCTATCAGTCGTGTATTTCAGTTAATGATGTGGGAAGGATATGCTAAATATGTTATGAAGCAGCTGTTAACGACCAGAATTAATGAGTGAGTAGATCTGATTCTGTGATGATCAATGCAATGATGTAAGTTCGTCAAAGGAACAGCCGTATGCATAATTATGCGTGTATTTATGTAACATTATGCATAAAGCCATCTCCGCTAGACCGTTGTTTACAGAAATGTCAGACGAGTAAGTCTGTCTAATGGTTAATCGATGAACCAGATACATATAAATGACAGATTCAATCGTTGAACGAAGCGCGGGTCGCGGTTTAAGTCAAGCCAGATATAGCCCTCATTCCTACTCCGATGCATTTATATTGTACCAATGTGTGAAACACATCCATATATTCCGCCACGTTGTCTCCTTAAGAAATTAGAGGCTATTCAATCAATGCCAGGTTTAAATGTTTTGGGCGTTAAGTTCATGCCTTGAGCATGGATTGATACATTATAGATGAAAATGGAAGGATATCATAAAACAACATTAACAATAAACTAAGTGTAAAAAATAACTGGATTGCTGAACTGTCAAGCATATTAAAAGCTATACCCAAAAGATTGAAAGAACCTGTCATGGGTATCCGGTGAAGATAGGGAATTCCAAGCCGAGGAATATGTGTTTTTATCGGAATCGAGGCTCTGCCGAGCACCGAGGCTCTGCCGAGGTATAAGTGTTTTTATCGAAACCGAGGCTCTGCCGAGGTATAAGTGTTTTTATCGGAACCAAGGCTCTGCCGAGGTTCCGATTAAAACACTTATAACGAGGGTTGGAATTCCCTTATCCGGTATGCAAGGTGGTGGATACCCATAGGTGCAAACACTGTGACACAAAAGAAACTTATGTAGCGCGGCGGATTTGTAACCGGAGGCCCCGGGTTCAATCCTCCGTGGTGCCACTGAGTTCCGTCGGTGTGTTCTTGGGCAAGACACTTTTCCTTAGCCTCGTCCGTCGGATGGGGACGTAAACCGGGTGGTCCCGTGTATCGGTCTATCCTCCGAGCACGTTAAAGAACCATAGGAATCTGTTCGATAATAAGAGTAGGGCAGGTTCCCGGATTCCTATGTGTCCTTCCCCTCTCTCTAGGGCGGCTCTAAATAACCTGTACTGTGTTGATGAGCCGTTAAACAACATTCAATTGTAATTGCAATTGTTATAGAGTGTCCAACTCTTCAAGTTTTTTTTGAACAAAATAGAACTAATTTTTAATCAATGTGGATTTCAGATCAGATCTAGTTCATGGCGGGGATTTCTTTATTTACACTGTCCCGTTTTATTGTGTTGACAGTAGGGTAAGTGTGAGGTTTGGTGCACCCTACAACCTGGTTTAAACCCCAGCGGCCTTGTTTGCCACTGACCATTCCAAGGCGGTAGCCCTATTGTCAACCCTTTGTGTTTGTATGTATTATTTGGCCTTTTATTCATCTTTAAATTTGTTCTTTGTTTCTTTGTATGTTTGTGGTTGATAGTTTATATTACTACCACATCATCCCTTATTGTAAATAGTTTTATCTTTATATGTTTACATTAATTTTTAATTACTACTTCATTTCTTCATCTTTCATCATTTTTTGCGCACAATATGACCTATTTATGTGTCGACGTGCCGTAAAACACTACCCATTCTTTTATTTAATGCTGCTGTTCCTGTTTGATTTCTATATCTATATTTCAGAGATATGGCTAAGCCTTAATTCAATGTGTTGGGTTACAAGCCAGAATATGATGAATATACAGATATATCCAAGGTTATGTCATTAATAGGATTCTGTATATATACATCTTTCTTCAACTGTGAAAATAAACATGACTCATATGATTTAAATATGAAATAAACATATTAAGTGCCTACATAAAACACACAAATAGGAAAATCCGCAATCTTATAGAACAGCTAAAAAAGTACCTTTTTATGTTAATACATGTCACAATATTCTTTCAACATGAGTCACCATCGTACCAGTCAGTAATATTGTCATTAACTGTTCCAAGATGTCTTACTTTTCGCTTTTCGTTAAAATATCAAAACAAGGATAGTAAATCACAATTTTTCATGTAATGACATCTTTTCTGTTTAAAAGACAATATACCTTCATTGATAATGGTAACCATATTGTCACGTTATCTAAATGTCAAACGTGTATGAAATGATAAACTTTTGATAAAAAATGAATATAAACATATATTAATAAACTTACTCAATCATCAAACCCAAGACGTGCCCAACAAATATAATCCAGTTTAGAACAACAACACTGCTGTCACATGATTGGATCACACAATCTTATAATAAAAAGGTTATCCTTCACATGTTCTGTTTTAAAGACAGAACGTGCATTCACCGAGCCAGCATAGGTTTCTGACCTAAACAGTTCTTTCACAAAATACGCAAAGTGGGACCAAGAACATCTTTGAGGCACATTAAGGGAAACATAGAACATCAGCGTATATCAGCAGCTGATAATCGCCCCAATAACAGAAAATAACGGAAACAACTGAAAATAGAATAATTGAATAAATGAATGAATTGAATGCATTGAATTGAATGAATTGAATGAATTGTATGAATTGAATGAATTATAAATGAATGATTCAATGAATGTGTTTGAATGATAGAACGATCAGGTTCAATTGATAAAAGTAAGAAATGGTGGAATATGTCCACATATATTGTTACAATGTTGTATTTCATGCTTATTTGTTTTATGAATAAAATGTTTATTAAAAAAAAAGAGCATGGATTAATACAGTTCTAGGTATTCCATGTGGATATAATTAGTGGCCGTTCATACCTGTGTCAGAGCTTTTGTGAATTCAATTTGCTGATTTTATCATAAGGTGGAATTCACTCGTTTTATGTTTCCGACATCACTGGAAAACATCGTACGTGACCTATCAGATAATTGTTTTTGAAACCCAATACATGGAGACTAATAAATAGGTATTTTCATATTACACCCTATATCAGGCCTGAGACACAATATTAAGATATGAGTGAAGACCTGATATAGGATAGGATATGAAAGTAAACACTTTTTTAATTCTATTTATCACATTTTCAGGAAGAATTTTTGTTATTAATAGATCTAGTCCATTCTGATGTGTGACGTGACAAAAAAAATGATTTCTTGATTCGGTTTATTGCATACCGTCAAAAAAATCTCCGTTTACAGAAATACAAACGTTCAGTCGTTTGAACCGTTTCTGGAAGGCGTCTTAGGTATACCCGCCAGGCATCTTATCTTCTTTTAAATATTTAGAGATTAATACATGGGTGATGCGTTATTGCCCGTCATATCGGCCCGAGACCCCAATATCGATATTGGTCGAGAGCCGATATGACGGGCAAAAATAACGCATCACCCATGTTTTAATCTTTTTATCATATAGATACGCATTTTGTCATATATATATATATACGCATTTTCTCTATATATAACCGTTACAATGTTATTTTTATCATATATATAATGTGAATTAAATTAATTTTTGTTGAACCGATGAGCCAAATCACACATTTCCAAATAGATATAGGCCTAGATTTTTACGTTTTCTAAAAAAAATGTTTCTAGTGGCGTAGTCTAGCTGCTTTTAGGCACTGCAAACCCCGACAGAAAACCTTTTTCCTGATAGGCTATGCTCTTTTTATCCCCAAAAGTGTCTCCCAAAACTCGTCAGAGTGCACCATTTTACCAGCGGAAAAATGTTTAAATATCGGTTATTCTTATTAAGCTTTTTAAAATAATATGACATACTGTACACATAATCAAGCGTTACGATTGTAATTTACCCTTTGTTTAAAAAGGTGACGTCATGTAACTTTCGTTACGTCATCGCAAACAGGAAAGAAAATCAGGGGCGCTGCCTGGTGGAAGATCGGAAGCCGGTACCGTTCCATTTCTTTCCCCTAATATAGTGTTATTAAGGGTAAAACAAAAGCAATTCTATAGAAAGCAATCGCCAATACTCGTATATATATGCATTTTCGGCCCGGTCACATGACCTCAATTTAGCGTATCGGACCGCATTTCGAAAACGGCTCATTTCTCGAGAGCTTTATTGTAGGGTAATTTTGTGCATATTGCGGGCCAAAAATGCGTATATATATGATAATGCGCCATAATTAAACTGAATTGGATTTTATAGTCGCACCAACAGCTAAGGTCATATGGCGACTTTCCAGCTTCCATTGGTGGAGGAAGACCCCAGGTGCCCCTCCGGGCAATTTTGGTGCACGCACGGGCACCTGGGTAGAACCACCGACGTTCCGCAAGCCAGCTGGATAGCTTCCTCACATAAAGATTCCTAGGCCCCTGAGGGATCGAACCTACAGCGGTGAGGGGCAAGTGATTTCAAGTCAGAGACGTTAACCACTCGGCCACGGGCGCCCCGATAATGCGCCATAACGGCCGAGTTGTGTGTAGTGTAGTGGCGGTCGGAAATGGCGCATTCCCGATAATGCGCCATAACGGCCGACTTGTGTGTAGTGTAGTGGCGGTCGGAAATGGCGCATTCCGGTGGCTGGTCGGCGTTTCTTGTAGTAGGATTTTAGTTGTGTCAATACAGAATGTTTGTATAATAATTCAGTGCCTGATCTCCTCCTCGGAAATTGCAGGACATTGTCTTGAAAATGAAACGGCATAAAAACCTGTTTCGTACTTTACGTTCTTTTAGCAATATATAGCCTCCAACTTGCAAAGTTTGAAACTCTGAAACTAAAAATAAAACAACTTTTCTTATTTAAAACAAGACAAAAATATATATAAATGGTCTACATCTAAAACACATCAAAACTCCTCAATTATACATAACGCGCCGTACAGTAATTTGTGTAATGTACCGTATAGATTTTGGTTCTGAACGTCCAGTAGCAAATTTGAAATGGTAACGTACCGAACAGCCTAATATTTTTTGAATCGGAGTTTTGCTTATTTATTGCATAGTTCACAAGAAATTAGTTATCTGGTCATTTAGATGTCGCTTCGATCCGTGAAGAAACAAGCCAGTAATGGTTCGAAACAGGTGAGACTCCTCGTTTCGAATGCAGATCGGCACAACTCGACATGCTTCAGCGATGATTTTTCAAAACGTAGTAAATTATTTGTTACATACAATGCAGCCGAGTGTAAAGTAATAATTTTTCTAACTTTCAGCATAAATATCTATGCATGTCATGCCGAATTAAGTAAGTAACGAGTAAAAATGTAAGGCACTTACGTTTCGGATGTTGACGTGACCGCCATCTTGGAAATAACAAAATCGGCTAGCCGTACAGGTTACACGACAGTGTTTAATACCTACACATTTTTCCCAAAAAAATATATTAATAAAGACAAGCATAATAGGGCTTTTAGAAAAATACTGAATTCAAAATATAATAAAATATACTTTATTTTTTTAATAACCATCACATATAGAGATATACAATCATCAACACAAAACTATAAATGCTCAGCCTTGTAAGCGGTACCAGACCATCATTTAATAAAATCTAGAAAAGATGAAGATACCCATGCTCATTCATGGCTCGTAAGAAGAAGAAGAAGAAGAAGAAGAAGAAGAAGAAGAAGAACAAGAACAAGAAGAACAGGAAGAAGAAGAAGAAGAACAAGAAGAAGAACAAGAAGAAGCAGAAAACGAAGTGGTGCAATTTGATAATACAGATTATAACAATAAATACTTGATACAATACATAAATATAAATAATAATACTGACAACTACAGCTAACTTACTGCTTTACGAATATCTGATCTTAAGTTGCATACATATTAAACTATGTAGTGATACAGACAATTGTATTATAAACACATTTACGTCCGTTATTGTTTCTATGGTGGCATGTAATTACCGTCGTGATAAGCCCTTATAAGTCGACTTATAAGAAAAACTACTTCAAAAAGTATCGTGACACATTTATTTGCTAACTCGCCGCAAAGTCGCGATAATGCTCTGGGATGACACTCAGTTTAGACTGCTACACAGCATTGAGAGAAACGGGACATGCGCAGTGAAGCAGTCTATACCTCCCTTCAAATCCAAGTGATCCGAAAATTAAAAACTAACGCGACATATTAATCGAGCATGTCACTTTAGAGCATTATCATGACTTCATGGTTAAAGTTTCTCGTGATACTTATCTAGGCTGTGTTCTTATAAGTCGACTTATAAGGGCTTAAAAGTCGTCTCAATAGCTGAAAAAAGTATCTCGACTAAATTATCTCGACGGCAGTTATATGCCACCATAGGACCGTGATATTAACCCTTGCATGTATTGAGATAAGGGAAACAATTCAACACTGTTTAATTGGAAATATCCTTACCTTGCACAAACAGTAACTTAGACAGCTACAAGAAACACAGAGTTACATAACAGTAAAAATCATGATACCAGTTTTCCGAAGTGCTACGAAGCGTTACGAAATGGTAGGGAGTTTTACGGAATGTTACGAATTGTTAAGGAGTGTTACGGTGGTGTGTTATGGACTGTTACGGAGTGTTACGGTGGTGTGTTATGGACTGTTACGGAGTGTTACGAATAACGATATCTGAATGAGTGCAGTGATTTGGAACAAAAATGTCTTTTTCAGTCCGTAATATAAACAAAACTCTACCAAAGTCCCTTCTTACAATATGATTGGTGGAACGGGGTGGGGACACGTTTTTCCCATTCTCATGCATGTATACACTTTATCATTATACAAAGACTTACATACATGTAGTTTACATGATACATTTCAAAGGGCATACCGATAAACTAAATAAATATCAATCCCATGTGATACTTGAGATAAAAATATTCTGAACAAAACGAGGTTAGCACGTCCTTTTAGGGACATTGATTAACATATGAACATTGATATTATTGTTTAAAGCTTTTAGAAATGCTAGGTAAGGATGTGAGTTTCAAAGAATTGTCATTTTATCATTTTTTAAGTGAAGTATCAGAATTACCTCCCATATAAAAAAACAACTAATTTCGTTATAAAAACGTATTGCTTTGAACAATTTGAATGTTTGGCATTTATAAGAATTGTCCATTCTGTCATTATTTAAAAACCCCTAATATTTGCAACCAAAACGTTGTTATTCTCAAACAAAAACGTTCCATATTTCGTAATTTTAAAATTACCTCCCTTACCATTGAAATGCGAACGATTTTCGATAACGTAATAAAGTATGTTCCCAACATATTTGCTTTATTTTTATCACCGACTTTGTTTACAAATGATTTTGAAGCATTATTAATTGTCATGTCTATGTCATTTTATCATTGACACCGAACATACACGGCTTCGTCTCTCGTTTATGGAATATTCAGTATGCTATAAGGTCCAGTTTTAACAATAGGATATGACATGGGCATATATACATACATACAGTTCCATGGATGGTATAACTAAGTAATGCTTATTAACTGTCTAATATAAGGTAACACATCTCTAACACAAATTTAGACCATTTCATTAGTCGTAAGCTTTGTGTTAATAACTAAACGTGGACAGAACATAGTGTATATAACACACATTACATTAAAGGCACTCGCGTTAATATTGATTCTTAAACAATTTAAATATTTGCAAAGCACACTTAATGGTTCCTTAATTAGTGCAAATCATGTTATTTGACATATTCCGTATTGCAAAGTTCATTATCAACTAGTTTGAATTTGATTGGTTGAGAGTCAACGCATGCCGCGTCAAACTCCCCGCAGTGGTTACTTCCCCTTTCTGTTACAGTAATCACTGCCACCACACACATTTATAGCTGAAATCTAGCTAAGTTTAAACTTTTGGTTAAATATTTTTTAGATCAATATTTCAACTTGCTTTGTTCATTTTTAGCGAATATGAACACCGGTTACTTGGTTACTTGTAAACAAACATGTATTGCGTTGAGAAACATTACAGAAGCTGCGCGTAAATTTAATAAAGAGATTACACCCAAGAATAGACCTACATACGTATCTAAATCTATGACCCGAGTCAAAACAGGTTGAATGTTTTCAACATCTTCTCGAAGGTGAACATCTTCTCGAAGGTGATGATGTTATTGCCAATTGCCTGTTGGTTACGGCAAGAGTTTGCTGTACCAGTGTATCGGCATTTTTTGTAATCACATGACCTCAACTATCGTCACGTGATTTGTGAAGTGGCAGGTATATTTGGCTACAATATCACTGCGCGGAGGTTGATGCCATGTACGCTGACGACCGATTCGAAGGGTAATCAGGGGTGGAGAAACCACGTGACGTTTTGAATGGTTTCACGGCAAAAACAATGTAAACAAAACGATCGATTCAGGCAGATGTTCGCTTCATAACTTTCTTAATATTTGTCGAATTCTATTCAACTGAAGTGCACATACCCGTCCAAAGTGAGCTCTTTTCTCCGCCGCAGAAGGTAATTTGACTGTTTCAGTACTTTCTGAGATTATCCCTCCCACAGGTTTGGAAACTATATAAATCTACGACGGTGTGCATTTTGGGAGGGCTATTTTCAGAAAGTAATGAATCGTCAAAATTGCCGTTTACGGCAGAGGTAAGAGCTCTCATTGTGAGGGTGTGTGCGCTTTATTTGAACAATACTCGTTAACTATTAAGAAAGTTATGAAGAAAAACTCTAGTTGAATCGAGCGCTTTGTTTACATATTTTGTCGTGAAAGTGATCAAAAACTCACGTGGTTTCGCCACCCTAAATATGATACTCCATAGCCATGATAGCCAAAGCGATCGTAAATATATATCATCGGTCTACCCCGTCATGCTTCAGGATCATTGACCTCGTATGTATTTCGATGGATAACAGTTCAAAATCTTGAAAACAAAGGTGTCCCGATAAGATAACAGTTGGGAGAATATGAACATTTACATAAATAAATGCATTTAAAAAACAACAACAACAACAACGTCTTTCATAAGAAATAAAATTTAAAAAATGGCTGAATTATTGAAATTATAAGAACTTAAATCCATATTGTTTCTAATTGCAAAAATAATACTTGTCAATACCTGAGATATACTTATCACAAAATGTGTTGTTGTTTTTAAATTAAATGATTTTGTTTTCATCAAGATTGTCGTTTATTCATTTAAATCGTGATTTCTTTTTTAAAAAAAACACATGCTTTTATAACATTGAAACCAATCTCTGAACGCATGGTCAAGCAGCGCCCTCTATCACATCGGGCGTGCGTGCACGTTAGAACGTCTGCTCAACGTCAGATGCGTGATTTCATTTCTGATAACGCCCAATAGGTCCCCTATTATACTCCTGGCTCTGATCTGTAAAAATATTAAAATATTACTTTCAATGTTTGTTGACGCAATATAAGAACATTATTGAATGTGTAGAGGGATTATATAGAGAATATTTAACTTTGTTTGTTTGTTTGTTTGGTGTTTAGCATAATTTTCCAGCACATTTTTATCTTTATTGGAATATACAATTAATCAATAGAGACAAATATAGATAATGCATTAATAAACATAGTCTCGCATTAATCAATCGCACACGGACGCACATAACTAGTGATACTAAATTATAAGGATTTATAATAAACATTATAGCTTATGTACAGTAACTAAAGACAGACATATGTAATATAACTCGTACTTTAACAATGCTTAATCACAAATCGAGGGTTCAGTGCAAAACTGTTGTATCTCCTTCTTTATTCATATGTAGTTACAATAGTTTTGCGCTGACCCTTCGAAACTATAAGCTGAGTTTGTTAAAACATATTTGTGATTATGAATATTCATAAAAATGCATCACACTGTTTTTAAAACTCCGAAATCAAAATATGTTTGTACCAAGACTTTGTTTTGCTGCGAAACAAAGTTTTTTCTCTTTTTTTGCTAAGGAACAGAATGTTTCTGCTGGGCAACTGAAACTGTTAATTGTTGCAACGAAACACGTTTTTCTATTGTGATAGCAACTTTATTTGAATAATGTCCATGGTAATAATGGGTTATAAACAGTGTGACATCACATTAAACTCTGGGTTTGACACACGAGGACAACACTTGCTTTAGGATTTAGTAACAGCATATTTTAACATATAAAATGGCATGGATTGTTAACGATATCACATGTTAGATATTCTGAAAATGTATACTGGAAATACTTACGTGTTTGAACGGAAACCTGTTTTATTAAAGCACTGAATTTAAACACATTTTCTATATAACTTACATTACTAACACAATATTGTTTATTGTCTACAAATACAGGCCGTATTTGACGAGTGTTTGAAAATAAATACTTAAAATGGAATCTCCTGGAAGCAGAGAAACGTAGCCGACTCGGTTTTATTGAGTCTGTTCATGAGAGGCATTATGACATGCAGTCTTCTTTAAATCCACAAAATTTAGGCTTGACCAGCCTAAACAGCCAGTAAGTAATAACAGAAATGTCAAGTTGAACAACCTATGCTCTGTCAGATTGAATATCAATTAAATGATTCTTGTTCTTATTGTATCTATATGCAAACGACACTGTTCAACTGAAATCATATTGTAGAACTGAATTGTATTGTAGAATGCTGATTGCTTACATATAACTCACTCAATGTTATTGGAATATTCTAAAGCTTCTTTGACCTTCTATAAGGCATCATATGACTGTTAAGGTTATTTAAAATAACTTGTTTATCTTATTGGAATATTCTAAATGTTCTATGTCATTCTATGACAGTTTAAATACAGCCTTTTGGGGTTATTGTTTGGTTTCGGTATTCAGCATTCAGAGTCGATTATTTGGTTCAATATTTGAATTTATTTCAGATTCAGTATAGAGTGAAAATAGTAGATGTTTTGAATTAAAAATATATTGTGAGATGGTAAACTATATTGTGCTCATTTATAATAAAAGTGACATTGGATTATTTGGACTATTGTGAGTAAATAAACCAGAAGAGACTTGAAATGAAACTGGATTAAAGGAACGCTTGACAACTTTGATTAAAGGGATACTTGACAAATTTAGATTAAAGGGACACCTGCCAATATTATTTGGACTTTATTCGCATATCGATTTTAAAGAAGTACTAGATCCATTGTATGTATTTTCTGTAAGTGAATATTTTGCATTGTAGTATTTGATTATATTTAGCTTTTGCTAGTTTTGCCTCTTTTCTCGTTACATTTTACTCGTGCAATATATGTATAACAATATATACATAATACTGTCCCGTTTTATTTGGATAACAATATGGTAGGCGTGAGATTTGGTGCACCCTAGAACCTGGTTTTAAAAAAACAACCCTCCCCTTACGGCCTCTTTTAACAGTGACAGTTCCAAGGTGGTATCCCTATTGTCAACCCGTTTATGTTTGTGATGTCACATACCTTGCCTGTTTTATTGTGATTGTTGTTTGGTTCGAAGCGTGTATTCTTGGTTGACTGTGGTCCTTAAATACTACATTTCACTTTTCACTTTTTTAAAGAAGTATTTAGTTTAAATTTGTCGGGAAGTAACATGGAATGTTAAGCAACTGGATTAATTTGTTTTAATGAAGTAATCACGTGGTACATTTGATTGAAGATGTTGATAACTATTTATAATAAAGTACGTAACCTGAAATAAGATCACGTGATCTTGCCAAAATTACAGTCGCGTAGATTCGGAATATTAATAATAGTTTCGAATTTAGGGAATGGTCTGAACATTGTTTTAATTGAATAGGCTGAAGGAGTTGAATTTAATAATTGATATAAAGTACGTAACCTGAAATAAGATCACGTGATCTTGCCAAAATTGCAGTCAAGTAGATTCGGAATATTAATAATAGTTCCGAACTTAGGGAAGGATCTGAACATTTTTTAATTGAATAGACTGAAGGAGTTGAATTTAATAATTGGACTTGGCAACATATTTATGCATAGAATAAAGTATAAATCAATAAATGGGAAAGGTAATATTGTATCTTAGTTTGAGCTAATTCTCTACAGAGTTAACAACTTAAAAAAACTAATACTCATGACAGTAGTTTAAAAAAAGAAATAAAAAAAAGGTAAAGAAGAAATATCTACATCATAACGAAATGATAACAAAAAGAAAGATATAAAAATCGAACAGGGAAAGTAGCATTCAATGACGACAGTCAACCACAAAACACAAAAATAAACATGCAAACAGACAAACGAGAAGGCAAAAGTAATAAAAAATGCAAACGACATCACAAACACAAAAGAGTTTACAATATGGCTTCCGCTACTCTTGCTTATACCACATTACGTGGTCCCGTCTTAATTCCATTAAGCGATGTGAACGCTTTTTATAATTGATATTTCAACAATAAAACACGTTTAAAAACATGTTTTACTAAATAAATGCCATAAGCCGTTTAAAATGACATATTAAATGTTTTAATTTTACAATATGCAAAAATATGCCGAAATTAATGTTTTATTTCATACCTCAGCCAACCCCATTTTCGCTTCTTGGAGAAGGGGTTGGATGGGGTATGAAAGTTAATACTACGACCACGTAATGAAAAATATATATGAACTAGTCTTAATCCAAATATACTCTAAATGTATTTCAACAGAATATAACAACACCAGGATTCACTAGTCAATGTAAAACAACTAATATATTTTAGGAAAATCGAAAATCTAGGTTTGTATACATAACGAATTTCGCATGAAACATAAGCTTTTAATTTGTAGTAGGTTGTCCTTGATAAAAGAAAGTACGTAACCATATTTTAGGAATATTTACATAAATACATTCCATCATGAGGAAGAAAAAAATCCCATTAAAAGAAACGTACATTCATCAAACAAAAAAATAGAAAAGAAAAAATATTTTTTACAGTTAAGTATAAAATAAGTGACAAAATGGTTTACGAAACATCATGTTAAATAGACTCGCTGCAGGTTTGAAATGCATAATTAACACGATTTATGGTAAGAGGAAGGATATATTTGTGTGAATTTAAACTTTTCATTTCCTTTTAAAAGCTTATAAACACAAATTATGTCAGATTTCTAAAAAAAGTTTGTTCTGTTCCGAATTTTCAATTCTATGAATATTTAAATATTTGGACGTTTCTAATACTTGTTTTTATGTAAACTATAGGTAGTTCATGATACAGTGGACATTCTAAAATAAAGTGAAATTCATCTTCGAGGGTGTTACATAACCGACGCTTTATTTATCTAAATGTATTTTGTCAGGCTTATGCCATCTCCCTCTCTCTACTTAGAGTACTCGAGGAACTGAGACTTGGTGTGAGGTTTGATACACCCCAGAATCTGGTTTAAATCCCCAGCAACCTTTTTGCCACTGACCGTTCCAATGCGGTAGCCCTATTGTCAACCCTTTTGTGTTTGTGATGTCTTATTTGGCCTTTTATTCATCTGTAAATTTGTTCTTGTTTCTGTGTGTGTTTGTGGTTGACTGTCGTCCTTGAATGCTGCTTTTTTATATCTATATTTAACTTAACATTATAAGTGCATAACATGCATAATATAAGAAAAGACAACACTGGAGTTGGTTGTGTTAAGACGAGAAGGTGACATATGATGCTGTTGATGATAAAAGGATGGCGGTGGTGTAAGCGTACGGCGGTAGCAGAAGGATGAGACGATGGAAGGGTGCTGTATTTGATGACACGATATGCGGATGAAGATACAGGAAGCAGGAATGTAAATGGGAAGATTGCGGGCAGGTTTTGTTTATGTCTTGGTATGCTTCATAAGCAACAGTGTCTTGAATATGAATATATGTTGTCTTAGCACACGAACAAATTACTACAGGAACAGACACACTCTAGCAGTCTAGGTGTGTTTTTTTTTCAAATCGCAACATGCATACCTGTTTTGTATTTTCAATAGTCCACGCTAAATATAATATAAAATCATGTGATGGTTTGCCACTTCATTCTTGGCGGTTTAATCTAATACGTACAATGGCTATTTCAATGTAGCTTGTCATTTACAATTTTATATTATTATAAAAAACAATCTAAATATGTATGGTCAATATAGGCAAAGAAAGCGTAGGTAATTTCCAAAACATCTACCAACTGTATATTTGCGATACATGCCACAATCGGAACAGTCTCGTCAATTTTCGTAATAGGAATTACTTATGTAAAGGTCGCGGATACTATCTCTTGGAGACAGTTATATTAACCAAGGAATAATTGTTAGCAAATGTGTCGATCTTGCATAACGTGTATATCTTACACGAAGGTATGGTTTTAACCACCAGTGCCTTTTCTTTCACTGAACATATACCCCTGTTTTTCAACCTTTTATATTTGTGGTGTCGCATATTTTGTGTCCATTTATCCTCATAATTGCTGATTGTTTGGAATGGACTGCGTTCTATATATGCTTCGTTTCCTGTTCGACTTTTGTGTCTACTAAGATACGTATATATCGTACATGTACGTTGTAATGCATTTGTTATGAGTCTGCGAAACATGTAGTATATCTTATTGTCGAAATAAAATACATTACACACGTAGGTATACATTAGATATATACTGACTATACATATTATATATATACTGACTCGGAAATATATTGGCTATGCGACAGAGAAATATCCTATATATACCCCATTATCAAAGGTAATTTAAAACCTGCTTTCTCTTCATAACTCAAAACAGATGGAATGAAATGAATTAAGGTCAACGCAAACACAGCTCTACACAGTCATTGTTCTAAATAGAATAAAATGTTAAAACTATATTATCCTGGTTTTTATCTAGCTCGGCCTTTGATTTAATAAACTTTGGAAGAATAAAACGTTACGCAACCATCTAAACAGTTTAAAGTACCTTATATTTGTCTTCTTTACCACGAATCTTCTGTAACTTCTTTCGCTTCTGTAAGCATAATAATAATAATAAACTACGGTGTTCCGTTAGGGCCATCGTACCATCGCGCATCGACCTTTACAAGTCGATGCGCGATAGTACGATGGTACGATGGCGATGGAGCGATGGTACGATGGCGATGGTACGATGGCGCGATGGTACGATGGCGATGGTACGATGGTACGATGGCGATGACGCGATGGACCATCGCGTCATCGCCATCGTACCATCGCACCATCGCCATCGTACCATCGTACCATCGCGCATCGACTTTAAACGCGATGGTACGATGGTACGATGGTAAGATGGTCCATCGTACCATCGCGCATCGACCTTTTACAAGTCGATGCGCGATGATACGATGGTACGATGGCGATGGTACGATGGTACGATGGCGATGGCACGATGGACCATCGCGTTATCGCCATCGTACCATCGTGACATCGCCATCGTACCATCGTGCCATCGCACCATCGCAGTCGATGTGCGATGTTGCATCGCTCCCTACTCCATCGTACCATCGCTCCATCGCCTTCCGTTTAGACATGCGCACATCAAAGCAAAACAAAAATGGAAGACATCATTACCGTATATCATGGATGCAAAGATTCGACAATACTTTTTTTTAAATCTGTCCCTTCATTTAGGCTCAGCAAAACATGAATTTCTCGGTAAGAAACATTTCCAAAACTTATTGTCGAATCTTTGCATCTATGATGTCCTCCATTTTTGTTTTGTTTTGATGTGCGCATGTCTAAACGGAAGGCGATGGAGCGATGGTACGATGCAGCAGGAGGCGATGCAACATCGCACATCGACTGCGATGGTGCGATGGCACGATGGTACGATGGCGATGTCACGATGGTACGATGGCGATGACGCGATGGTCCATCGTGCCATCGCCATCGTACCATCGTACCATCGTACCATCGCCATCGTACCGTCGTACCATCGCGCATCGACTTGTAAAAGGTCGATGCGCGATGGTACGATGGACCATCTTACCATCGTACCATCGCGTTTAAAGTCGATGCGCGATGGTACGATGGTACGATGGCGATGGTGCGATGGTACGATGGCGATGACACGATGTTCCACATCGCGTCATCGTACCATCGCCATCGTACCATCGCTCCATCGCCATCGTACCATCGTACTATCGCGCATCGACTTGTAAAGGTCGATGCGCGATGGTACGATGGCCCTAACGGAACACCGTAATAAACACTATGATTGGTTGCAAATGATAACTGTCAAGTAGCTAATACATAGCCTGACTGGTTGTTCTTGGACATATGACAGTCACACATCTACTGCTTAGTCTGAATGGACGTGCTTAGTCATGTGACCGCAACTAGGTTATATCTAATAGTATTGTATGTGAAAAGGTCAATAGTACAGACAAAACATGCCATTTCTTATGACAATTGAAATATATGTAGTGTAAAACTGAAACAATATCTCTGACTTGGAACTGTCATTCTACATCGTAAATCGTACATGCTTGTCGTTGGCTATTTGACAAGCAAACTTCTTAATATGCATGCACCGATGGTGACTGGTCGCAATTATAGTAATGTAATTCTTAAAAGCTTTACATTAAATTGGGAAATTTGACACGAATTTAATGATAAGCATGATAGCTTGGTGACCCATAGATCACGAGATCTATCCTAGTTCGGACCGATTTTAGATCCACTATCGAAATGCTCGACAATATTTCTCACCCATTCTCGCTTCACAGGGTATTACTCCGGTACCGTTGACTGGGGACTGTTGTAGCTCTAAAGTGTGAGAATGTTCCAGTTGACCAGTCTGAACAACGAACACATTCTAGTCTAGACAATATTGTAAAATAACGGGCGACGAGACTATAAACCATAGAAATAAAAGCTCACTTGGAAAGTAAGTAACCTGTATGATGTGTGATAATCACGTGATGTTAATAAGGTTAGGATGACATAGATACTAGTAAACTTTGCTCTGACCAAACGTGTACATTTATTATCTATTGTTAGATATCTTTAAAGCGTTGATCGTTTAGTTGATTTTGATATTTAGCCATGCCATTTATTTCTCTATGACATTTCGTATTCTTGTAATAATATTACCTGCCAGAACATGACGAATATGAATATGCACTGGAACACGAAGTAGGAGACAGCAAACACGATGAATGCCCAAAAGTCCATTCTGTTCTGAAGCTCGGTGTCGTAGTCAAACCTGGACAGCAGGGCGTGCCAGAAGGTGATGCACGCACTGAATATCATCGATATCAGAACGTAGCGGTCCTGTAAGATATGGATTAATATATAGAGCAAGGCGTGCCAGTCGGTGAAGCGCCCACTGTATGACGCCGATGTCGGATCGTATCAGTCATATAGGATATTAATAAATAAATACACCAAGGCGTGTCAGTCAGTGAAGCGTCCATTTTATGTCGTCGATGTCGGATCGTATCAGTCATGTAGGATATGAATACATAAATACACCCAGGCGTGCCAGTCAGTGAAGCGTCCATTTTATGTCGTCGATGTGGGATCGTATCAGTCATGTAGGATATGAATAAATAAATACATAAATACACTGGTTCAAGGCGTGCCAGTCAGTGATGCGTCCACTGTATGACATCGATGTCGGACTGTATCAGTCATGTAGGATATGAATAAATAAATACACCAAGGCGTGCCAGTAAGTGAGGCATCTTTTTTGAATAGCATCTATATGAGAAAGTAGCGGTTCTGTAAGACACGTGTCTCAATTTAGTGGAAGTTGTGTCATTTTTATGTTGTGTACGCTACTATACATGTACGTTTCTATAATTGGGTATGATGACGTAATGCAATTTATTTATACTAGCGTTTTGAGGTACAAAATACAAGTTACATATTCAACGCCCTGCTTGTTACTCAAATGTGTGTTTAATTGGAGTATATGGAATTTATTATTTATTTATTTATTTATTTATTTGATCCTTTAAAAGGTCAAGCGTACTGTCAAGACATGTCATTTTCTGTAACAATTATTACGAGTAAAATGTAACAAGAAAGGAAGCGAAACCAGCACACAGAAATATAATTAACACATTTATTTACATAAAATATTCACTTACAGAATACATAAATCCAGTTTTTCATCAATATCCAATTTTTTAATGAAGTCCAAATAAAATTATCCAATGTTCCTTTAATTCACATTAGTCAGTGTTCCATTAATCCAAACACAGTAAGTGTCTCTTTAATCCAAAACAGTAAGTGTCTCTTTAATCCAAAACAGTAGGTGTCTGTTAATTGTCCTTAGTCTAAATTAATTTTCAGTACATCCGGTTTAGTCCAATTTTCCAATTTCACTGTTATTATGAATGAGCACAATAATAAATAAATCCTCTCACAGATATATTTTATAAAAGCATCCAAATATAAATCAACTTTAATAAAGAATACTGAAAACTGATCTCTACTGCTGCTGCTTTTGCCAAAGAAAGCCCTTTTAAAGACTGCTTTAAAAGCCCCTCCACTTATATAATCCACTGAAAACAGTCCAAATTCTTTACAAATGAATTTGCATAAAAAGTCCAATGAGAACATTCAACATAAAATAATTTGCATAACTAATTTCCATACACTGTAAACATATTTATATCTACACTATTTTTAACTTTCTCTAAGGCCAAATCAATAATAAAACTTATAGGTAACACAATTCAAACATTGTAAAACTAAAAAAACTTTGACTTCCAACTGTCTTTCTACATCGTAAAAATGTCCATGCTACGGTCAGTACACGTTTGATTTGAAATCGTTGGGTAATTGTGAGCACGTTATGCATGACATGAAAACCGTTAAAAAATGAATGTTTTCTCTGAAGTAGAAGACGTTGTAATGCATAAATCCACTATATGCACATGCATGTATATACTTGTATTTTAATACTGAAATGGGATCTCTTGGAAGCAACACAAACACGAGAGAAATGTAGCAGACGCCATTTTATTGAGGGTGTTCAAGAAAGAGTAATAAGGTGTAACATCTCTCACACCAACTAATATCGTCTAAAGCTGTATTCTACTTTAAAGCCACACTGATAGGCTCGAAGATCCTAAAGAACCAGTAAGTAATAACCCTACCGTACTATACTTTTTATAGCGGCCGTGCAAAATCTAAGTAAAATCACAAATAGTGCACATAATATGTTCTTTTTCCTACCTTTAACCTTATATACACTAAACGGGAATGACAGACCCGTAAGCGTCATTTATTTTTTTAAGCCCATACGTATGGAACTTATGATGTTGCCGATTAATATATGCAGTGCCTTTCCCTTTATGTGGTAGATTTTTCATGATATGCAGCGCATTTTTAATTACATGTGGTAAATAAATCTTTCTATGTGGTAGAAAAGTATTTATGTGCAGTAGATTAATCATTATATGCCATAGATAAGTCATGGTATATAGTAGATAAACCATTATATAAAGTCCAGTTTTCATTATATGTAGTGCATTTATTATTATATGCAGTAGTGTATCTAAGATAGGGGGAAGTAGGTTTGTATTTATATGCAGTGTTTTATTGACTTTATATGTGGTACATATTTTAATATACGTGGTAGATAGGTCTTTATATTCGGTGGTTTCAATTGTATTTTATTCGGTACAAACGGCTTTATACGTGGTGCATGTCTTATGATATGCAGTGCTTTTTCTATTATATGCTGTGTTTTTTTCATTATAATGATGCGATCAATCTGAACACCCTTTTTTTAAGAAGCTGCGATTTTATCGAAAATCTAACAGAGTGTGAGTTTAGGACTCACAACACTATTATCTCCCTTGAATACTCCTGCCCTACAGATGAAGGAGGTAGATAAAAAAAACAAGTTCGCTTTTCTACATTTTACAGGATACATTGATTTATCTTTACCAGGTTCTAAATCTACAGCATTTTAGGAAGAGATCACAGAAAAATGCATGTTGATATAAGATTTCTAGCTAATTCTGCCTCATTTTACACATCATGGGTCTAATCTCCACGGGGTTGTATTTTTGTCTACATTTTGATAGGTGTGACACCTAAATCAAAAAATGTTCAATCTGGTAAATATTTGTTAAAAGTTAATAACATGCAGATATTGGATCAATGAAGAATTTAAGCATAAATACATGTTGCAAAATCTTTTTTATCTCTACGCCACGAACAAAAACATTACAATGGGACCCTATGAAAAATTAATTGTGGTGTGAGACGTTAAACGACGCCGTCTAGTCTCATCTGTAATGTCGTCTGCAAGTCCAATGCACATTATCAATAAAGTTAACATAATTTTATTATGAAATGGACGATCCCCAAGATTAATCCTGAATTTTATCACCCCTGAAACGAATTCTCGGTAGAAGGGTTCAATATCTGGTATTTTAAATGTAATGTGTCACCCCTCCCCTCTGTAATGTGTCACCCTTCCTCTGTAATGTGTCACCCTTCCCCTCTGTAATGTGTCACCCTTCCTCTGTAAGGTGTCACCCTTCCCCTCTGTAATGTGTGACTGTCACCCTTTCTCTCTGCAATGTTTCGCCCTTCTCCTCTGTAATTTGTCACCCTTTCCCTCTGCATTGTGTCATTCCTTCTCTCTTTAATATGTCACCCTTCCCCTCTGTAATGGGTCACCGTTTCTCTCTGTAATGTGTCACCCTTCCCCTTTTTATTGTGTTGTCCTTCATCTGTAATGTGTCACGCCTTCTCTTTAATGTATCAGACTTCCCCTCTGTAGTGTGTCACCCTTCCTCTGTAATGTGTCACCCTTCATCTGTAATGTGTCATCATTCCGCTCTGTAATGTGTCATCCTTCCTCTGTAATGTGTTACCATTCCCCTCTGTAATGTTTCACCCTTCCCCTATGCTATGTGTCATCCTTCTTCTGTAATGTGTTCCCCATCCTATTTAATATGTCCCCTTTCCTCTGTAATGTGTCACCATTCCCCTCTGCAATGTGTCACCCTTCCTCTTTAATGTGTCCCCTTCCTCTGTAATGTGTCACTCATCCTCTGTAATGTGTCACTATACCCCTCTTTAATGTGTTCCCCTTCCTCTGTAATGTGTCATCATTCCTCTATGTAATGTGTCACTCTTCCCCTCTGTAATGTGTCATCCTTTCCCTCTGTGATGTGTCGCCCTTCCTCTGCAATGTGGCATCCTTCATATCTTCATATCTGTAATGTGTCGCCCTTCTTCTGTAATGTGTCTTCTTCCTCTGTAATGTGTCACCCTACCTCTTTAATGTGCCACCTTCCTCTCTAATGTCACCCTTCCCCTCTGGAAATGTGTCACCCTTCCCCTCTGTAATGTGTCACCCTTTCTCTCTCTAATGTGTCACCTTTCCTCTGTAATGTGTCATCCTTTCTCACTCTAATGTGTCACCCTTCCTCTGTTCCTAACGCATTGAAACAAAATAGGGAAGGTAGTTTTGTGTTGTTTTTTGAAGTCACACTCTTTGTTAGATAAATCGCAACATCTTAAAAAAACACAGCATATAATAAAAAAACACTGCATATCATAAGAAATGCACCACGTGTACAGCCGGTTGCATCGAATATAATTCAGTTGAAACCAACGAATATAAAGACGTATCCACCACGTATATTAGAATATGTACCACATATAAAGTCAAGAGAAGCATTGCATATAAATACCAACCTACTTCATATAATGTTCAAAGGACCCCATATATTCGATACACTACTGCATATAATAATAAATGCACTACATATAATAATAACAGGACTTCATATAATGGTTTATCTACTATATATACCATGACTTATCTATGTGTATATATATACTGATTAATATACTGCACATAAATACTTTTCTACAACATATAAAGATTTATTTGACACATGTAATTAAAAATGCACTGCCTATCATGAAAGATCTACCACATATAAAGGAAAATGCACTAAATATAGTAATCGGCAACATCACACGACAGTCATGGCGTTCCATACATAAGTTTGAACTTATTAAAACTATCTTAAAGTATGGTGTTTGCATTTCAATTTCAGCCTTGACGATATGCATGTCATGTCAACAACGTTATCTTCTTATGGCGTAAATGGTATGCGAATGCATTATCTAATCTATGTAAACACATCTGTGCAAATAGCCAACGAGGTCAGGACAGATATGCGTATTTTATTGATCATTTTCTGGAAAACTTTATTATAGCTCAATACACATTTTGCATTGACATTAATTGAACGTTTTGACAATCAAACTCTAAATAATTAATTATGGGTAACAAATCAAGTCAAGTAGAAAAGAAGGTTTTAGTAAATAATTCAGAGGAAGAAATAACAAATGGAAGTAATTGTGAAAGAGCGAGTTTATGTAAAGATTCAACGGAATACACTCCAAAAGAAAACGGTAGACCGGAAGACAAGTCAACACAACAAAGCGTACACAGTGACAGTTTAGGCAATGGTTCCGTTAACGATATCCCAGCTGAGCCAATGGTGCAAGTTGTTGCTGCCATTGATTTCGGGACCACATTCATGGGGTATGCATTTTCGTTTTATTATGCTCCTTTAACCTGTTTTACATCGACACATGGTGGGAAACTTACAAATGATAAAATACCAACCACGATCCTATATGAACCTAATGAAGACACACCTGGTGAATATTTACTTTCCTTTGGTCATGATGCTGAAGATAAATATGCAAGTTTTGGCGAAGAACAACAAAACAAGTGCAAGTATTACAGACGTTTTAAAATGGCATTGTATACAAGCCTAAATCTCAAAAGGGAAACCACGATAGTTGATAGCGAGGGTCGACCTGCGCCAGCCATGCCAATTTTCTGCGATGCTATTAAATACTTATATACGCTTGTTCTGGAAACAATTTGCGAATCGGGCGATGTTATCCATGAAAAAGATATAAAATGGATGATCACGATACCAGCAATTTGGACAGATTCTGCACGGCAATTCATGCGAGAGGCGGCAATCAATGCTGGCATTCCTCAAGATAGATTACATTTGGTATTAGAACCTGAAGCCGCATCCTTATTCTGCAAAGAGAAGTCAGTTTTCAAAGGGGCGATGCAAAAACACACATTTTCAGTTGGAAAAAAGTACATACTGGCTGACTTAGGTGGAGGAACGGCCGACGTTTGCGTTCATGAGATAATCGATGTTGGAAATATCCGCGAAATCTACAGAGCATCGGGTGAAGCTGTCGGCGGAACACATGTAGATATGGAATTCCAACAGTTTCTTATCAAACTGGTTGGTGCAGATATTATTTCTTGTTTTAGACAAAAAAGGAGGAATGACTATAACGATTTAATGAGAGATTTTGAAATAAAGAAAACAACATTTTCTAAAAGCACGAAACATGTAACATTACGTATTCCAGTAGGGTTGTTGGACATGGTTTATGAAAAACTCGGTATGGATCTCGAGAGTATTATATCTGGTACAGTTTATTCAAAAAGCGTTAGGATAAAATCGAAAAAGCTCGACATTGAAAGAGAAATAATGGAAAGCTTCTTCAAACCCTCAATTGAAGAAATTATTCAGCTTGTCAAAGATGTCATTCATGGCGTGAATGATCCTGCCATCGATACGCTGATTTTGGTCGGCGGATACTCAGAATCCCAGCATGTTAGAGAGACCATTAGGGCTAACTTTGAAGGATTTAACGTTCTTCTAGAACCCGATGCGAGGCTTGCCGTCTTGAAGGGTGCCGTATTGATGGGACATAAACCATGGTCGATCGTTGAAAGAAGGGTTCGGTTCACTTACGGTTTCAGTCTTGGAAAACCATTCATAGAAGGGGAGCACCCGGATTCTCTGAAAGTCTCTAGGGATGGAGTGTATTATTGCCGTAAACTATTTCATAAGCAAATTGAAAAGGGAGAGATCATTACATTCGGAAAAGTATTTAAATACGATGGGCGTTTTAGAATGACATCGGCGGAATCGAAGCGATTCGATATACAAACTGAACTCTACAGGTCAACAGAGAAAGACCCAAAGTACTGCACCGAAGAAGAGAATTGTGTTGTTGCCGGGCATATTGTGATGAAACCACCAAGACTGGGTTGGCCAGACTTGGTGGAAGTTGAGCTCCATATCATAGTTGGCGAAACAGAGTTTATCGTTAAAGCGTTTGACAAAACGACCAAAAAGGAATACGAGGCAAATATTAACTTCCTGTGAACCTGATTAAGTACATGTTCTGCGCAATTTAAGTATATGGACGATTCCGAAATATCTCTGCGCAAGGTAAGAATTCGTATAATACCGGACGATTCTGGAAGTGCGCAAGACTATTCCGGAATTGCGAAAACATTAAATATACGCTAAGCGTTTCTGAGCAATTTGGGAATTCATTGGTCGAAGTAGGAATCCGTGGTGAGATTTGAAAATAATGTTACTGTTTAAAACCTGTTTATTCCATATTCTATTGCTTAGATATAATTGCGCTCTGAACATCATTTCATAGTTAAGGAGATTAATTCTGATAATTACACAAAGAAAGAATATAGCTTTGTGGGCAAACAAAGAACCAAATATAACATAATTTGTCAAAAGTACAAAAAGGGACATACCTCAGCAGATTTTCATCAACCAGAAACTTTTTGTGATATGCCAGAAATAAAAATAATAATTAGACTACAACTGAGCCTCTGTTAGTTTTTTTACCACATGCAATATGAGCCTTTTTTCCCCATATGCCATAAAGCCAAACTATTATTTTCCGAAGCCATATGTTGTTTTTTTAATTTTCACCATATTTTTATTTTTAAGACGTATTTTTTTCCATATAGATTTATTTTCTGGGCAAATATTTTTTCCATATTTTATATTGGACCCCCTAAATTGGCCTCAAAACTGAAGGGAACATGTCATATTGTTCAGTTCAAATTCAAACAATCAAGTGGCTTGTCAGCTCTTACTTGGCACTGTCTAGGGAACAGCCAGTCTCTGTTACAATCTTTTACTTTATGAAGTGTGTGTTAGTGTTTTGTATATAGTGGAATAACCATATTTTTACATATTTGTCTGTGATTTGTAAATGATATATTATGTCATTTATGTGATTTGTAAATGATATAAGAACTGGCCCCGATATAAGAACTCGTTCTCCGCACTCGTTCTTATATCGGTCCGCACTCGTTCTTATATCGGGGCCATTTCTCTACCTCGGGAGATATTCCCCGTATCTCAAAAACACTGGTTATTAAACTCTATGTAATGTCATAAAACATGTGTTTGATTTGACAATTAAAATAGAATATAAAAACTGTAAAAAAGAGAAAAGATTTCACTACGAAACCTTTTACCTGAACCACATTTTTCTTTTATTTTGGTCTAAACTCCATTTTTATTAAAATGTGTCATCGTGTAAAAACATTTATGAAAAATTAAATTATAAAATAGATTAAATAAGTTTTATTCAATTAAATTGATCATTAATAATAATAATAAGTATCATGAAGAAACAAACATAATAAAAATAACTTTAAAAATACCACTATTCTTAAAAACATTATTCTTATGTAAATTGCTGCAAGATTTCTAGGTCGGACCAGGGCCCTGTATTTCAATTTTCATTCCAGGTTGGACATACCTTACAGTCAGCTATTCTAATGAACACACTGTGGTTCCGTACTATATTAGCGTTCTAATCCATAATGCTGGAAACCACATACTTTTATTTTTCTGATGCCGTAGAGTCGGCTATGTATTTTTGACTGGTCGCTATTTATTTCTATAAAACTAACAGGTATCAACTGCTACATGAAGGTTATAATAGCGTAAATGAGTATCCATGCCCCTTCCATAGTAAAGTTAGAATGTTGACAACCTGTTAAAAACTCAAACCTGATTAGAGTTCTAGGAAACTTACTTTATCATGTAAATAAACACGTCTGCTTTTAAACATCAACAAGGAAATAGGGGGTTTAATACCTTCTAAGAAACATACATAACTAATTTCGACAGCACCAGGCGAGCACATCCGGCTGATTTAGTGTAATTAAACCTAAATGGAATCTTTTTGTGTCATGTTTTTTTAATTAGACTGATCGATTCAATCAAACAACTTAATAAAATAACAGTTTGACTTGTTTTGCAATGCCGAATGACTTTTGTCTTGAAAAAATTATAGCAATTTACCTGCGCTTGATTACATTTTTAAAGAAAATCAGAAATTTTGAGGAAAAATTACCAAAAACACTCTAAAATAGTTATTCTGAAAATGATTTTTTTTCTGTTTATGAGTTCAACTCACCTATTCAAACAAAATAGATGCCTAAAAAATTATTTTTTATGCCATTCTGAAAAGTACATGATTTAAAAAACTTACTTTATCATGTAAATAAACATGTCTGTTATTAAACATCAACAAGGAAATAGGGGGTTTAATCATTTCTTCAGCTGTATACTAACACCGGGTCAAAGGTCAAAGCTATTTTTACCCGTTGCAATTTCATACCCTGTCTATTTTCACTTCTGAAATTTAAATAAAAAACTGTCAAAAAAATGATGAGCTCTCTTTTCAAACATGTCCAGAATACAGTTACATCCAAAATATAACAGGAAATTACACCAAAAAAGTTTTTAAAGAAAACAAAGATCAGCACTCTTTAATACAGAACTACTTTTGACTGCACCCGGCTGATTTAGTGTAATTAAACCTGAAATAGAGGGGCGATAAATATCTTTCGACTGTATAACACTATAACATCGCAAGTTATGTGATCAACTGCATGAACTTGTAACTCGAAGTGCGTGTTTGAATGCCTGCATTCTGTGAATGCTTTACTTCCTCTTTGACGTTTGCATGACTGGTTGTTTTGTGTTTGTACCCTGGTGAAGAATTTATAATAAACCAACAGTGCTTGTATTGTAGGTTTGTTTTAGCACTGTTTGGTTGATAGTATTCTTACATTTAGGTTTTGGAAATGATGTTGTGGCGGTGTCAAATGAGTTGTTATTTCTTGAGGCCTTTTTTATATTATAAACCAATTCTGTAAAGCCGATAACCAAGCTATTTTAATGAGTTTAAACATTTTTGTGTAATTTAATTTCTCAGTCTCGAACTATTAAGTAGAATTTATATATTAAACGTTTGCAAAAAATGAATAACATTGCGTTGACATGATTATTTCAAACTCTAGAAAAAAGTAATGCCAATCATAAACCAATCAGCTAAACTTCGCAAATATAGATACAAAATTCTTAATCTAATTATTAAGTATTATTATTTTTCAAAAGTGGGAATACAGTCAAACCGTAAGGGAAGATTAAATTGGTCTCTTGTCACAGGTTATCTCTCAATACATGTGCATTCCAATTTTAAACATTGGAAACTGAAACAGCCGTTTTAAAGCTTGTGGTATTTTAATAAAACTGATCTCTTTAGCAGGTTTTTTGGATTAATGTAATTGTTTTTTGTTTTTAATAATTTTATTCAGACACTTGTGTACATGCATACATGAAATAAATACAAACACATTTGAGGCAAAAATTGCGTATAAGAATACATTCGATGAAACTAGATTGAGAAGAACCAGACATGGAATGAAATCTGTACAAACTAAAGTAACATTATGTGAATGTTATGGTTTAATTGTTAGAGATATTATTCACAGTGTTCCATCTCGCTTAGCCCAATATAGGTGGCTTTGAAGTAGAATACCGCTTAAGCCGGTGCTAGGGGGCGTGAGAAGTGTTGCTTCTTTCATTACTTCTCATGAACAGACTCAATAAAACCGAGTATGCTGCTTTATTCTCTTAATTGTGTTTGTTGCTCTCAAAGGATCACCTTTATCAGTATTTATTGATAGCATTAGATTATTTTTTTCAGGGTACATAAACAATGAGAATAATTCAAAGTGTTTATATCTCTTCAAATGCTCAATAAAAATGCTATAATTTGGGAGACATTGTTTCAGTTTACAGGATTAGACGTAACTTTTAAACATGAGAAGACAAATATTAATTATCGAATGTATGTTTTCATTCTCTTCAATATATAGGAGGATTTCCTGGGGTTATATTTTCACATCAATTCCACATTGATTATTGATTTGTTCAAAAAAACGTAAAAGTAACTTTTTTGAATACATACATTCATAAAATAAATGTAAAACAGTTTCGTGTTACAAAAAGTACAAAGTTCTGTTTCGGACATTTTGCACTGATAAAGTTTGGCATTGGTAAACAGATAAAGTTCGGCATTGGTAAACAAAATAAGATTAATGTAATTGTTGTTAGTGTTGTGTTGCATGTAAGTATCTCTCGAAGATGGGTGATCGAGAAGTTTGTTGACAAAACTCATAAAAATGTATTTGTAAAGGCAACGGGAATTTATCTAAACACGTTCAGTATTTTCTGAAAAAAGCTGCATTAAGAAGAAACCTCTACTGGCGCTGGCGTATAAAACGAAATGCCAAACTCATATTTATTATTAAAATTGAGGAGACAGTCTTGAATCAAATGGTTAAAGCGAAGATCATATAGTTGTGTAATTCACACATATCTTATATATAAGTATGCCTATTTTCTGTTGTATGAAGTTATTATGAACTTGTTAAGAGCATTTCCTATTTACGATTATAATAATTGTTCTGTATAAATTGTTTATAATTAGTTCTTTGAACCACTGCTCCTTTCATTGATTGTAAATTTACTGACATGTCAATAAACAGAATAAAAAGAATCAGTAAACATGTTATTTCTTTGTGTAATATACATGTATGCTAAATTGCATTAGACATTATTAAAGAACAGGGCCACTGCTTATGCAATTTGTTCAATCATGGTATACCAATGTAACTAACAGTCGATCTTTGTGTACATACAGACTATTTAAGACCACTTTCAATTATGAGTATAATTTAGATAAAATACCACAGCAATTTCGTATTGCACTTACCAAGCTGACTGTCGTCGCATAAACTGCGGATTGAAACAGGTCGTTATGGTGTTAACAGAATCGACCATGATCAACGCTACTGTTTAATTTGTAATTCTGGTGATCTAGAAGACGAATACCACTTTATTTGTATATGTCAAGCATACATTGTCATTCGAAAACAATATATTAAATCACGTTACTTTGTTAGACCAAGCGTTTTTAAATTTATTGAGCTAATGCAGTCTGTTAGTTTTTCCGTTATCTCAAAACTTTGTAAATTTGTATATCAAGCGACAATTATTCGACAGAACATAGTTAATCGTCATGAAAATGTTCTGTAAATCGCACTTAAAGTAAATACTACACCATATTTTGCTCATCTATATGCTTTAACGTTCTTCATGATATTTCAATATGTATATATGTACATACATACACATTGCATTGTTCTATCTTTGTCAATGTACTTAGTACAACCTCACGTTTAATATATGTGTATGTGGAGCGCTGTGGTCTAGTGGTAGAGCGTTGGACCCATGATCCAAAAGTCGTGGGTTCGATTCCCGTCATTGCCATATGCGTTGTGTCCCTAAATACACTTTATCTGCATTGCTTAGTACTGGTTCTACCCAGGAAGACATCGAGAGTGATTCAAATAAGTTCATAGAGCTTTCGTTACAATCGATGTAAAATAAATAAGTTTAAACTAATATATGTTTGTATATCTTTTCCTTATAAATCATGTTTTGCTCATTGCCTTTATGTCCATGCACATACTTATCATGACTGACTGTTGTATATATTATTATTCATGATATCACGTAACAAGAAACATTGTAACGTTTACGTTATTTAATAAAAAAAATCTTGAATCTTGAATCTTATCCAGACAGAGGGGTAAAATCCACCCGAACTCCCACCAATTCATGATCATTATAGGTCTTCTTCGTGATCCCTATATTGTTTCAGGTGCCACTAGAGTGGTGGCAGGAAACAATGCGTGTCTCCAGCGAAAAACTGGAAAGTTTATAAGAGAAATGGAGCATCTTTGCAACTATGTAGGTAAGAAGTTTCTAGGCCAATTCTGCAGAGTTTTTATCTAGATGTAAATGGAGAGTGAACCTGGAATGTTCATTCCTGTTGGCGCCATATAACCTTTTTATTCAACTGAACTCAAAGCTTAATGTTGCACGTCGTAGTAATGAGTCAAATCTATAGATAGATGACAAAAACAACAACAAGGAAATATCTCGTTGAGATGTTATTGAACTGTTATCAAAAGTCATTCATTGCAAGTTATTTTGACTTAAATGAACGAAATAATTTAAAATGTAGGTATAAAATTAATAGGCAGTATAAATCGCATATACGAGCAAATATGCTATACACATTGTGTACCATACCATAGATCTTATGTTTTTTTAACAAAAGGTCGTTGTGCACACCGGCAGTTATTGCGCTGGTCGCAAGGTTTATGAAAATTATATCATAAGCAGGAACAAAGGAATACCATTGGAGCTATGGTTCAGCATTCCTGTGTTAACTTGTTATGTTTGGTATGGCAATAACACTGGAAAGGCATTGCCTCTTGCTTATTTCATAAAATAATTCGATACAAGAATTATCCCAACGATTTGATATTTGAGACCATTGACGTATGGATAATTGTGTTCTTATCTTTGTAATTAGAGCGGCATATTAGATTAGATTATCCAGCAATTATCTAAATCAAAGTACTGAAAGTACTGAGAATGCAAGATTTGATAGGAAACTTAAATACTGTATGAATATTTGCACGATTGCTGGACATTTAAAATTTCCATAAATTCAACATAGTTTTAGCCAAATTGACGATCTTGGGCGACCTACAAAAATCTTAGAGGGTCGATCCATTCCAAATATATAATATTGTGATCAATTGTCATTAAACTGCTTCAAATCTAGACTAGAATATTATTTTATGAAATTGCTAATGGATAGACAGATTTGTGTTGTATGGCCAAGTTGTCACTCAAGATGACCAACAATGTCTAAAATTATGTCATTTACAGAGTGGCGTGTATTAAATGTTCCGGGAACAAGATGCACAAGAGGGCCTGCCTGTATCACTCTACTGGCTTGAATAGTTTAAGGCCTACTGGATTTTTTTTTTAAAAATCAAAGGCTAGATAACTCTGATGTGTCTGGTCTGATGCAACTGATTTTGAACTTGTCCAAGTTCAGTGGCGTAACCTAGAAAACGCCTTCTGCTGCAGGGACAAATAACTTAACAAGAGGCACTACCCGTTGATTCAACTTCCCTTTGTCTGTCCCACATATTGAAAATAAACTTTACTGTAGTATTTACTAAAAAATAAAATACAAATTTATAGGTGGAAGAAAGATTGAAATGGCTATAAGTAAATACAAGGGTGAAAGTGGCCATAATTTTGATTAAAACACAACAACAACAGACCGAAAGACAGCCAACAGACTAAATCTAGCTGGAAATAGGTTAAAATGCGACAGTCATGTGCAGTTTAATAATTTAGTCGATTTCGAAATACATGTTTGCAAACAAAGCATTAATCTCTTTGTAAGTACAGTGCCCGAATTCACCAAACATTACTGGGAAAATGAATAGACTTCATAATATATTTTTGAAAATGGACATAAAAACATTTTTAAAATATGCATGCAAATAAAAATAAACATCAAACAAAATGCAACTCGGTTTAAACATTTGTCATTATGAATGAAAACTCAGACAATCTGGAGCGTGACACTTGTTATGAAAGAATACTGATAATCTGGAGCTTGACACATGTTATGATGACAACTCAGATAATCTGGAGCTTGACACATGTTATGCATAAAAAACTCAGATAATCTGGAGCTTGACACTTGTTATGAATGAATAGATTTGAACCTGGTCAAACACGGGCTTTCAATTTAAATGACATCATGACGTCACAACGGTCAGTGATGTGCCATTTTGGATGACGTCATGTTGTTAAAACTGTCAACGATGACTGAGACAGACACTAATTGATTTTATAGTAAAACAGCTTAACAAATGCGATCAGTGAAAAAAACTATTTTTAATAACATTGTGACGTCATTGACGTCAAGACGTCATGACATAGAGACACGTGTTAACGTTCTTGCACAACTAGACCATGAACTCTACAATATATGAAAGTTTTGATCAAATCCAATCTTAAATACAGAATATATAACGATAACAGGATTTTTATATATACTATATTCCAACAGAATACCAATCCAGTAGTGTCTAATGTCTAAACATGTTTCTTTATTTCATCTTATCATTAATAATAACTCACTGACATCGTGAATCACTAAAACCCTTTTAAAATAGTTGTTGATATATACAATTATACATAATAAATATATTGAAACAACTATAAATATATCGAAACAACCCTTTCCCCGGAAATCTCGTTTAATTTGGGCTCTTTGCGCGAATATAACACTGTCAAGCGAAGGTGCGTGTGACGTCACATCCTGTTTCCCCTTGATGAAAAAACACCTTGCAAAAACTGGCTTGAAAAAAAATCGTCCACAACTCATACATAAGGAGATTTTCGTAGAGTTTCTCGACCTGTTTATTTGCATTAAAGTTGTTTTCAGCATCCGGTACGTTCGTCTAGCATAGATCAGCATGCATGTACGACTTGAAGCCTCGATTTATGAGAAAAAATGTTGGTTATCCGCCAGCTGGCGATGAGGAAGCGCCAAAAGCAATGCCTATGAATGCAAGTTGATAAATCAACCTTGCATTCAAAAAAGAATAAAGCAAACGTGCAGTGTATAGCAGATGGATAAATGTATGCAATACCCTTCCTAATTCAAAGTAGATAAAACAAGTAAGATATGGTTGCTTAACTTACTTACCAAATGTGTCAGGTAGGATATTTTTGGAATAGTTTGGTTCGTTACAAACCGGAAGCTGATTCCCGCCAAAACCAGAATAAAGGACAGTTGAAGTCGGTTCTGCGTCAGTGTTGGACTGACGGCAAATGTCGTAAAGGCAAAAATGTTCAGCAAATTCTGAAAGTATTGTATTCGAGTATCATGATGTGCATTTGGTAAACAATTATTCTGCAAATGAATTGTTGTCATACTCTAAAAAGTAATAATTCTTAATCGACTTTTATAATTATTAAGTAAGGTAGATATATTTCAAACCAAATACCGTTACCACGATATATACATGTTTGGTTCATTGTTATGTTTATAAATAATTTTGATCAAGCATCATCAAAATAGACTGACCAATTAGTGACTGGAAATTTCACACTACCAAATTTATTTGGCAGGTGATATACTTGGTCTTTATCATAGATTTTCAAAAAAGTTTAGTGTAAAAGTTAAGGCATTTACAGCCCGATATTTTAAAAATCTGAATATTTCGTGTCAATTTATGCAAATGGATTCAATATATGTATTTTTCAAAATAGAATCTTGAAAATTATTGTCTTTTTACTCTGCCTAAGATATGTATTTTACTATAGAACCTAAGGATACAAATAGGGCAGCACACACACTGAAAATAAGGTAAAATCGCAGAAACCAAATCAAGTAATTGTAAGTTGGCGCCGCTCTGTCGGCCCAACAACTGACCTCCATCGGCCCATGGCATGTCATGTGTATGTGTAATACATCATTATGATATTGTATCTACCAATCTATACTGTCTTAAGGGTGTTCTATCCGACTCACCGCACACAAAGTCATGAAAAGGGAAAAGGGCTAAATGTTACACGCATGCATTCTTACAACAATGACGAGGACGTTCCACGCGAAGAACCCGGATCTGCGGGAGACACAGCACGTGGCGATTAGTCCTGGGTAGTTCTTACTGGCACGTGTATACTGGGAGGAAATATCCATGGGTTCTATCTCCACAAAGTCGTGTAGCTGCCATTCCTAGAAAATAATTTTGAAAACGATTTTGTTTATTATTTAGAGTCGCTTTTACAAGAAGTTCAATAGTTGGGTTACGAGACAAGCACGAGAGAGAGAGATAAACAGAGAGGTGGAGAACCCAGCAAACGGGTACGAGACAATCACAAGAGAGAGAGAGAGAGAGAGAGAGAGAGAGAGAGAGAGAGAGAGAGAGAGAGAGAGCGAGAGAGAGAGAGGGAGAGAGAGAGAACAGTCCACGAGTACACTATTTTAAATTACTAGCCTAACTGTCAGAGACGCAATCCGTGTGTACAATATGTTACATTACTAACCTGACTGTCAGAGAAGCAGTCCACGTGAATGTTGCTTATTTCTGTTTTATCTTCTACCAAATCTACCACGTCCTTTGTCAGCTCAGACGTTAGCACCAAGGAAATACTCTAAAAAACAAATAATTATTAGCCTATAATATTTTAAGAATAACCGTAATGGGAAACTCTGTTTATTCCAAACGCACACCATTAGCGTCCCAGTTGCATTTTCTTGCAGTTGCACTCACGAAATCCTTTCAAAATACGTTTATGTATATATTTAAACGTAGATTAAGTGAGACTCTTACATGATTGGCTGTATATTATTAACCTTAATAAGCGCGTAGAATCTTTTTATCCAACGAGTTAATGAGATTTCAAATAAATACATAGTGACGAATACAAGATTCTTTAATCACATGCCAACAATATGACGTAATAATTCATTTTAAATTGTCTTTAATGTTGTCAATGTAACTTTTACACGGCGCAGTTTGTAAGAGAAATCATGATATAATTTTATTGTTTGAAATACGTCAGATAAGTTAACTAAGTTACTAGAGTAACGCGTTTGTATTACAAATAGTACGACACTTTAACGTTACTTAGATGCCTTTTATATACTAAGATGATTGATTGAAGGGTGTGTTACGTCATTTTAGCACATGTTAGGCCATATTTGTGATCAATATTAAGGTCCGTCTAAATGTATCGTATGATACCGGCTATCACGCAAACAATTGGAACTAAAATGCTTTGCAGCATACAAACACAGTGATTCTGTCCTCATTTGCATACACTCGTGTATTGTGATATATTATCCATGGCTTGATTACACTACCAGAAGCCGTATTATGTGGTAAAATGAATACTAGTATCTGCGTTCATGAATAGCGTTTGACGTTCCCCGTGAACTTAGCAGTAGGCATTTAAAGTGCATTCCCGTTCGTAAATTATCCAGGTTATAATGTTTTATATATTCTAGCACCTTCTACATACATAGGGTAATTATAATAAAAAACATATGGATTTTAATTATCGACTCAACCGCGCTCATGTGAATACGATAATGTATATCCGAATTCAAAAGTATAAGAAATGCATGAACTTAACTTCGTTCCATTTATATTGATATTAGAAAGAAATACTTAAAACGTTGTTATTACAAACGTCCTTCTGTTTTCAAATATTTGGAGTTACTGAAATCACATGACAAGATAGAAATAATAAAACTTTCGTTATATGTTAAAGAATCAATTATATTAAGAAACGCATTATTAACTATTGAAAGGTAGTTACTTAGTTCAACCTCCTACTCTTATTTACTATACTACATAATAATAATAATAATAATAATGAAATGATAAATTATACCATTTGTATATATTTCACCATTGAAATCACATGACAAAAAATAATAAAACTTCTGTTATATGTTAAAGAATCAATTGTATTAAGAAACGCTTTATTAACTATTGAAAGGTAGTTACTTAGTTCAACCTCCTACTCTTATTTACTATACTACATAATAATAATAATAACAATAATAATGAAATGATTAATTATACCATTTGTATATATTTCATCATTTACTTGTATATATACGTTGACATCATATATGCTAATATGTATGTATTGTAGACGATGTACTTTGTACAAGTCTGAATAAAAAGTCTGTCTGTCTGTCTGTCTGTCTGTCCATTCCTTGTAATGACATTCCGGTTGTTTGTTCGTTTTGTAAAGCATTTCTTGTTAGCGTTCATAAAAATGCATTTTGTGTTCGATTTGTCATCAGCGTTTCGATCGCATGTTGAATGCCTTCCGTTTACATTTATTTTGGATTCGTTTATTCACTTTATTGTGTCAATAATTGGACTAATTACTAACCCGGGTAAATTATATTATATATATATATATACTGAAAGGAAAAAGAAACGCAACTCTGGACATTCCGTTATACATTGTATGTACAGTATGCTGCTGTTAATCGTACGGTACATGTCTACGTAAGACCGTTCCTTTCGGAAAAAAAGACTAAAACAACAAATAATACAGCAAATAGTATTCCTTCAAAGTTTCATTATTGACAGAGTATGCGTTATTGACAGAGTGTACTGTGATTAAAACGCATACAACATCACAGTTGTGTCCATTCTCTAACTAAATGCAACTTTTTTTTACAAAACATCTTGGGATTTCTTTGGAATATTATGTGGAATTATGTGTGCAGTATATACAATATATAACAGAAATTCCCGAGTTGCGTATCTTTTTCCTTTCAGTATATATAATAGTCTTGCAAATTGTATGGGATACGCATATATTTAAAAATGTGTTCTTTAAAACGAAATCGTGTTTTACGTCGCGTAAACACGTCATATTAAAGGTTAACAACCTTAGACGGAGATGAAAGATAAAGTTTTCCACCAGACATTCCTCCGCCAGATTAGCGAACCCACGCGCGACAGAGGTCTGTAGCTCTAACGCCAAAGTCTTAGCCACTGAACTACCGATATAAATGCGAAATGTTTGATAGTCTCGATCATCTGCAACGCTTGTTCTTTTTTTGGCAATACAAACGTCTAGAACCTTTCTTCTAGTTTATTTGTGACGCGATAGCCATTTTAACGAGATTCTGGTATCGTTTCTGATTGGCTGATGCAGACGCACCTATTATCCAGTATATACAGAACGGCAGAAAAACAATAAAATAATAAATGAACAAAGGGGGGAAACTTCATCATTATATCGTCAAACAAAATGCGGATGGTCAAAAATACTATAATAAACAATACAAATATTTATTTTTTTAAAAACACGGTGTAATGTGTTTCCGGTTATATATTTTTTCTGCACAAAGGGTCAAGACGTTTGTATTTTTAATCAAGCGTCGACAATGATCAAGACTAACTGTTTGACAGTGGAGCATGGTGTGTAACGTATTTTGGCTCCAATTACCTGAACGTCAAATGGAAACTCGTTTAGCTCCATGGTTTCGTAGAATTTACCCTTGATGCGCCTCATCTCGTAAATATAGGCCTCGCCTTGTTCAGTGTATCGAACCTCGTTCCAGACTCGTTCCTTCGGGTCCTCAAACACATTTTGGATGACCAATTCGGGGTTCCAGAATGATGAGAAATCTGACACCTTCGTCTGTAAGAACACATTTTAAAACATGGTATAATCCGGAAGTGTCTGCCAAATCGCCGGATAAAATCCGGAATACCAGTTTTTTTTAGTACTTATCCGGTCTCCGGATTTTCAATTAAAAATGGAGAAAATATAGCTGAGTTTTCATTGAATGTCATGCGCTTAAACATATGTTAATCAATTAGTCACTATCAATATAAAACGATTTATAAATAATAAGTGATTTTATTACATAGAATAAGCTTGTAAAATCAATAAGCAAATGTCCACTGTATAACAACGCTAAAGGTACAATTCCGCTAACGGTAACAACCGCCGTTAAATGTAACAATTTCAACGCTAAAGTTAGCAACCTCCGCTAAATGTAAAAACAGCCGCTAAAGGTAACAATTTCAACGCTAAAGGTAACACTCACCTCTTCCGCTAAAGTAACATGGCTAACGCTAAAGGTAACACATTTTTTCAACATCTACTGTTTAAATGAAAACTGAGTAAACGGGTTCTTTTTAATTACTGTGGCACCTGTGGCGTAAGCGCTGTTAGTTTTAGCGGTACAGGTAATTGTTACCTTTAGCGGAGGTTGTTACATGTACCTATAGCTTTGAAAGTGTTATCTATAGCGGCGGTTGTTACCTTTAGCGGAATTGTTACCTTTAGCGTTGTTACACACCGTGTTGAATTGTTTGATACGATAGAAAAGTACTGTACATTACTTTAAAGTACATGCCTGTCTCGTTTGTTTTCAAATTATATCCAATAAAACCCAGGTGACCAGTTATAAAGTTTGTTCAGTGTATAATGTCGATAAATAGTTGTTCAATCTATGAACACGTTATTATTGCAACAAAATCATGTTGATAAATTGTTAACTCAGTGTTAAATCAACAACCGCTATTGCAACCGTGTGTTAATAAATTGTTTATTCATTGTTAAATCTCTGAATACAGTAAAGTGTTGATAAATTGTTCATACGTATGTTTCATTATAGAGACAGTATAGTGTGGATAAATGGTGTATTCGGTGTTAAATCTACGTTTGCTATATTATTGCAACACTATGATAGAAGTAAAGTTTCAGATATGATCATTGGTGGCAAACTTTTACAATAAAAACCCATGGTTTCTCAAACCAATAAACTGACCTTTTAAAATGAACCCAATTAGAAAATAATCATTACGGAATTTATGATTTCTCTTAATTGTGACCCCGAAAGTAGGGAGCATATGGTAATCACAGTCCGTCTGTTATTTTTTTCGTTAGTCCGTCCGAAACAATCATATCTCAGCCATAACAATGCAATTACTTAAATGAATTTCATGAACTCCAAACAAATGGTTATGTCAATGAGAAGGGGTGTCACACGCAAGAATCAGGTCCTTATCTCAAAGGTCAAGGTCACACTTGGAGGTCAAAGGTCTAACGAACTTCGGGGGCATTTTTCACTTACTGGTTTTTTGTTGTTATAAATATTGTTTCTTAAAGCCAAAATGTGCTTTTAAAATTTAAATTAAATTAAATGTTTAATACTCTTAATGTTCATTCTATGTGTAAAGTGTATGTAGTATTTGGGATCTTTGACCGAAACATTATTATTATTATTTACTACTACTACTACTAGTACTACGTCTACGACTACTACTACTACTACGACTACGACTACGACTACTACTACTACTAAGACTACTACGACTACGACTACTACTACGACTACGACTACGACTACTACGACTACGACTACGACTACGACTACGACTACGACTACTACTACGACTACGGCTACGACTACTACTACGACTACGGCTACGACTACTACTACGACGACTACGACTACGACTACTACTACGACTACGACTACTACTACGACTTCTACGTCTACGACTACTACTACTACGACTACGACTACTACTACGACTACTACTACTACTACTACGACTACAACTACGACTACGACTACTACTACGACTACTACGTCTACGACTACGACTACGACTACTACGACTACTACGACTACTACGACTACGACTACTACTACGACTACGCCTACTACTACGACTACGACTACGACTACTACTACGACTACTACTACGACTACTACGACTACGACTACTACGAATAAGACTATTACTACTACTACTACTACTAGTACTACGTCTTCGACTACTACTACGACTACGTCTACTACTACTACTACGACTACTACGACTACTACGAATAAGACTAATACTACTACTACGACTACTACAACTACTAGTACTACGTCTTCGACTACTACTACGACTACTACTACTACAACGACTACTACGACTACGACTACTACTACTACTACGACTACTACTACTACTACGAATAAGACTACTACTACTACTACTACTACGTCTACGACTACGACTACGACTACGTCTTCGACTACGACTACGACTACGTCTACGACTACGACTACGTCTACGACTACGACTAAGACTACTACTACGACTACTACGACTACTACGACTACGACTACGTCTACAACTACGACTACAACTACGACTACTACTACGACTACTACGACTACTACTACGACTACGCCTACTACTACGACTACGACTACGACTACTACTACGACTACTACTACGACTACTACGACTACGACTACTACGAATAAGACTATTACTACTACTACTACTACTAGTACTACGTCTTCGACTACTACTACGACTACGTCTACTACTACTACTACGACTACTACGACTACTACGAATAAGACTAATACTACTACTACGACTACTACAACTACTAGTACTACGTCTTCGACTACTACTACGACTACTACTACTACAACGAGTACTACGACTACGACTACTACTACTACTACGACTACTACTACTACTACGAATAAGACTACTACTACTACTACTACTACGTCTACGACTACGACTACGACTACGTCTTCGACTACGACTACGACTACGTCTACGACTACGACTACGTCTACGACTACGACTAAGACTACTACTACGACTACTACGACTACTACGACTACGACTACGTCTACAACTACGACTACAACTACGACTACTACTACGACTACTACGACTACGACTACGACTACTACGAATAAGACTATTACTACTACTACTACTACTAGTACTACGTCTTCGACTACTACTACGACTACGTCTACTACTACTACTACTACGACTACTACGACTACTACGAATAAGACTACTACTACTACTACGACTACTACTACTACTAGTACTACGTCTTCGACTACTACTACGACTACGTCTACGACTACTACTACTACTACTACTACTACTACTACGACTACTACGACTACGACTACTACTACTACTACTACTATTACTACTACTACGACTACTACGACTACGACTACTACTACTACTACGACTACTACTACTACTACTATGAATAAGACTACTACTACTACTACTACTACTACGTCTACGACTACGACTACGTCTACGACTACGACTACGTCTACGACTACGACTAAGACTACTACTACGACTACGACTACTACGAATAAGACTATTACTACTGCGACTACTACGAATACGACTACGACTACGACTACGACTACTACTACGACTACGGCTACGACTACTACTACGACTACGGCTACGACTACTACTACGACGACTACGACTACGACTACTACTACGACTACGACTACTACTACGACTTCTACGTCTACGACTACTACTACTACGACTACGACTACTACTACGACTACTACTACTACTACTACGACTACAACTACGACTACGACTACTACTACGACTACTACGTCTACGACTACTACTACGACTACGACTACGACTACTACGACTACTACGACTACTACGACTACGACTACTACTACGACTACGCCTACTACTACGACTACGACTACGACTACTACTACGACTACTACTACGACTACTACGACTACGACTACTACGAATAAGACTATTACTACTACTACTACTACTAGTACTACGTCTTCGACTACTACTACGACTACGTCTACTACTACTACTACGACTACTACGACTACTACGAATAAGACTAATACTACTACTACGACTACTACAACTACTAGTACTACGTCTTCGACTACTACTACGACTACTACTACTACAACGACTACTACGACTACGACTACTACTACTACTACGACTACTACTACTACTACGAATAAGACTACTACTACTACTACTAC
>JAWPHD010003808.1:80000-205333 GCA_037043455.1 Cyrtodaria siliqua
GCAACTTTACAGTTCAATAAAAAAATATGTTGTTGTTTTGTCAGAGAACAAACGTTTGATTTTATACGGCAGTATTTTTAAACAATCATGAGCCGTTAAGCGTATTTATAACGGATCAGAAATTCTAAATTGGCTAACCGACAAGAAATATGTTCAAGTTTAAATAAGTTTGAATATTTAATTTCGGTTTTAAATAAATCTTGTTCGGATCACTAAATGCAATGCTTTCTTGCTACACAAGCTGGTTATTTCATTTCAATTGATTTGTTTATTTGAATGTCGTTTGACGTCATTTCATTTTTTAGCACATGTTAGACCATATATGACGGTCGATTTTTTGTGGTAGGGGCAGACAATCCCACTTTTCCTGGTAGAACCAGTACTGTATCCTCCCGCCATCCGTAATAATCGACACTTTCTCACTTGACAAGTCGAACTCCCAATGGGATTCAAACTAACAACGCAATCGTGCAAACTCGCTCATTTCCGTAGATCATCGTAAATAATTTTTTGGAAAAAAAAAAAAAAAAAATGGTTGAGGCAGTTCCGATTGACTAACAACGTTGAGAGGCGAGGACGTTTAGACGCAGCGTTCTTTACTTTCCCGGGCATGGAGGCAATCTCATTTCATTTGAACTACACACACGTGATATACAGTAGGCTAATACGGTAATACACGGTAAATGATGTACTATTTCTTAATTTAAATGAATACCAAATAATAAAAGAACTTGACCACAGTGCGTGGAACCAGACATACCTTTGTTTTATCTAGTAATGGTTCCCTCCATTTGGCTCGTACATACACGTCAGCTTCAAAGTACTCCTTAATTGTTTCAATCTGACCGATTTTAAGAAGCACCACTGTCAAATACACTTTAGTCAATGGCCGGCCTTCCTGCGAATGTTTCAGTTGTTGAAACGCCTGAATCGGCGTCGATTTCGTCTTAATTTTCTTGAACTCTGTCGGTTGAAACCCTTCTGAAGTCTCGACGGTGTAACTTTCCGTGCCGTACATACGTAAATTTTCCAAACCAATGATTGATGGGGTTTTTACGGAGGAATTCGCCGTATTATGAAAATAATTAAACTCGGTGGGCTCGGTTCTGTTCGTTAGCTGACCGTTTCTAAGACGACGGGGCGATCCTGGTTCCAAGTCGGTGTGGGAGATGGTATTACTGTGGTGTGTCATTTTGTCGTCGTCGTCGGCTGAAGAGATTGTGTTAGAGGCTGGTCATCTGAAACATGCCAATGTAATTGTATTAAACTGTGTATCGGATTATTCAATACGTATCTTTAATTTACAAAGATCAAGAGCAAGCGTCAAGTATGCATTTCCCTGTTAAAAGGGGTGTGTGTCCACCTTTGGGGTATCCTTCCCCCAGTTTCGTCTGTCGGATGTGGAAGTAAACCGGGCGGCCCCGTGTAAACCGGGCGGCCCCGTGTATATCCTCCGAGCACGATAAAGAACCCTAGGACTCGATTCAATAGTAAGATTAGGGCACGGTTCCCGGATTTCTATGTATATTTCACCTCATATTTTGTTTTTGTTTAGTTAGTCCCAACACATTGGCAGCCATTGGTATGTAAAGTATGATATGAAAATTAAGTAGAAAAAGAAAACATAACGTTTAACAAAATATTGTTTTTTTTGCTGTTGGCGCTATCGTAAATACAGGGTATGTTCTGTTCCCTATATGCTCTGCTGATGAAATGACCTATATAAAACATTCATTCTAACCAAAAATACGTATTTCTTGTAAATATAAAAAGCAATGAAACTCAAAAACTGTTATCATTTTGTTTTAATCAAGGGTATATGTCTTTATTATATACATGTATATATATATATATATATAGGGAGAAATATTTGTGAACTACCAAGGACAGACAACCTTCGGACGAACTACGCCAGGGCGCCTAGCTATGACGAGATACACAAAAATATATATATCCCTCAATTCTCTCAAAAATAAGATAATATATTCTAAATTCAATGTATCAGTATTGATCTGTCGTCTTTCTATGGTAAAATGTTGTATATATACCTGAGGTTATGATCATGTAGAGTGAATCCTCTACGTATACATTATACGCTATGGTTGTCGTTATTTGACGAAAATAAATCTTTTGAACTCTGTCGGTAAATCATTTTAGGTTGGCTAGTTGATCGGGCTATCTAAGGCGCCGGCTATTGTGCGAGGCGCTGTGTCGAAGTTGGTGTCCTAGGTGCGGGTTCGAATCCGCTAGTAGTGGTTTGTACACAATTTCTCCACACACATATATATATATATATATATATATATATATAGCCTATTGGTATTTTGTTTATAACTTAAACATTAGTGTTTACTTTACCCTAAGCTCATAATATTTAATTATTCAAGATTGTCAAAAATATTTTACCTTGATTTACGCCAACGACCCGCTCCCTTTGGTTAAAGTATGAGAAAGTAAATATACTGAAGCGGAAACGCAACTCTGGAATTTCAACTATACTAAACCGAATTGCTAAGTACCAACCTAAGAATATGTCAGTACTATTCTCATTGTTTTGTGTATTTTGAGCTTGTTTAGAGATACGGTTAAACTGCAAAATAATGAGTGTAAATCGTCTACTCTGATTGCAATTACATGTTTTAAAACCTTTTAGTCAATGTGTTTTCGTAGAAATAAGTTATAACACGTATACACATGGGTATGTAGGATTTTATTAAGTACTTCAAATTAGTGAAGCTTTCGATGTTCCTAATTCTTAAATATGCCAGTTATTTTGACAACATGTTTTACTAGCATTACCACTACAAATGCGTTTGCAAAAGAAATTTTCGAAATATTTAATGTTAACGCTGAATTACAGTTACTTGAATTTCAAACAATATTCAATTTAAAGGGAGGTAATTTAAGATTATCCATATTTCATTTTTTTTATAGACGGAGAATCTGTGATAAATGGGTCAATTTTTTATGTTTTTTTCTATTATTTCATACCAATTTTAAGAATATTTTAATCTTTAAGCGATCTTCGACTCATGTTATGTGTTTTATCAGCACATTTCATGTTTTCATATAAAGGGAGGCTAACTCTCAAAAGATGTAATGTTTTACAAACTACGGGTCAAAACAAAATACTTATCATATATCTATTCTAAAATATATTGAAAATAAGAAAATTAGTTAAGATACAAAAATTGATACTTAGCAATTTTATTCAGTATATTGTATATACTGGGCACATAATTCCACATAATATTCCAAACAAATCCCAAGACGTTTTGTAAAAAAAAAAGAGTTGCTGTTAGTTAGCGAAAGGACACAAACTGTGATGTTGTAGACGTTTTAATTACAGTACACTTTGTAACAAGAAATTCATAAATGTTGAAGTTCCTCTTTGAAAAATTGAGACATTTCAGTACTGTATTTAGCGTAAAGAGTTTGTAAAATTTTGCATCCTAAGTTTGCTCACATGCTTGAGCCAAACGCGTACTCTGTCAATAATGAAACTTTGAAGGAATACTATTTGGTGTGTTATGTGTTGTTTTAGTCTTTTTCTCCGAAAGGAAAGGTCTTACGTAGCCATGGTATTGTACCATTCGATTAACAGCAGCATATTGGTTATACAATATATAGCGAAAATTCCCGAGTTGCGTTTCTTTTTCGTTTCAGTGTATATAGCTTCTGTATATGTCTGTTCGTACAGCCATAAATATTCAGTGACTTATCTTGTATAATTATTTAGTTTAGTTGAATACAAACAAAACTATTTATATTCAACGCTGGAATAACAGATTGACCTAGATATTGTATACTTTAATAAAATATCGATATGTAAGATTAGCCTTATCTGGTATGAAAAGTCAAAACCGATCGATCGGATCGTACTATATACCAAATCATTAAAAATATTTACTTGACGTATTAATATTGCATCGGAAAGACGTTTCAATTTCATGAAAAAAAATGTTAGGCTATGGGTTTTGAATCTTGGAAAGTTTAGCTTTTTTGACAAAATGGTATAGCCAGATTGATTGTATTACATGGATGGCTATGGTTCGAGTCCCGTTAACAATACAGTAGTGTATTTCACACTGGCTGGTTCCCTGCTGTTCTTTGTTTCGATACTTGCCATTAAAAGGGGACCAATGAACTTACAGAGCTAAGAAAGAAAGAAAGAAAGAAAGAAAGAAAGAAAGAAAGGAAAGAAAGAAAGAAAGAAAGAAAGAAAAAAACAGAAAAGAAAGCCCAAAACAAGTAAACAAATAAACTAATAAAAGAAATAAAAAGAAAGAAAGAAAGAAAGAAAGAAAGAAGAAAGAAAGAAAGCTCGAAACAAATAAACAAATAAACAATTAAACAAATAAAAGAAATAAAAGAAATCAACATGCAAACAAACAAATAAAAGAAATAAAATAAAGAAAGATAAACAAAAATGGAACAGACACACAACTGATATAAATTTTCACTGAAAGCTTGTTTTCAGTACTTCTCATTTCTAATTTAATATATCAAAATGGTGTTGAAGCTATCGAGATAACGAATCTGCAGTTTAGTTAAGGACGGACGGATCATACATATACAACAATGCTAACCTTATATCGTATAGGATAATATTAATGAGCAAAATACTGCAATCAATATACCTTAGAGTCCGTTATGCCAATATTCCGTCGGCGATAATACTTTGTGTATCATTTGCAATGTGTTTTATCACTGATTACCACAACACACTGCAACATGGATTATATTGTTGTATTAAACATAGGTTGCTAAATGTTTAAGTTGTGATCCGACTATCAATACATCGCCGAAGAAATACCTGTATACGGGTTAACAAGATTAGTTTCGAACACAATGCAACGCTCTATACGTATTTCCATTTTATTGACAGGCTTAAATCATAAATTTAAAGGGGCACTCTGAATTTAGTTAATGATTTTAAGTTTTGTTTGGTATGTTAAGTCATTTTAAACACATGCAAGGTTATGTATGACGGTCGATTTTTTTGTGGTGGAGGCAGACCGCCCACTTTTCCCGGGTAGAACCAGTACTGTACACCTCCCGCCATCCGTAAGAATCGACACTTTCTCACTTACAAGTCGAGATCCCAGTGGGATTCGAACCCGCAGCGGTGAGAGGCGAATGATTTCAAGTAAAATATCGTAAGGTCTTTAATACTCGTAATATTAATAATTGTGTTGGTTTTGATATGTTATTAAATGTTTATGGTTATACAGAATACAGCGTTGAGTTAAAACGGCAATACAGAAGGTTAAAAGTGAGTGTGTGTGTTTAATTCTATGGTTTATAGTTCCTCTACCATATGTGCTGAGAGAATAATCCCTCCATGGCACGGCATTATATCTGGACTTCTTTTGGTCCATTGATTCTCTTTGGATGCCTTGGTTTTAAGTCTCATCAGAAGGACTGTGAAGTATTTTAAATAGTTCGATTGGATAGGTCCTGACTGGGACCGAACTTACAATCTTACAGTACTGGTTCTACCCAGGAAAAGTGGGTGGTCTGCCTCCACCACAAAAAATCGACCGTCGTATATAACCTTACTTGTGTTGAAAATGACGTAAAACACCATACAAACAAACAAACAAACAAACAAACAAATCATACTTTATTGCTTACACATAATAAATTAAAGGTAACTAAAAAATGGAGTTTTCAAATTTTCTCCCTTATTACACCATATGTTTATATATTCTACTCTTTAGAGAATAGTTCAGTGCGGGGATTTCTCTATTTACACTGTCCCGTTGAATTGGGATGTCATTAGGGTAAGTGCGAGGTTTGGTGCACCCTAGAACATGGTTTAAACCCCCCAGCGGTCTTTTTTGCCACTGACCGTACCAAGGCGGAAGCCCTTCCGTCAACCATTTTTGTTTGTGACGTCATATGACTTTATCACCACTATTGCCTTTCATGTTTGTCTTTTTGCGTGTCTTTGGGTTTACTGTGTTCTATGAAAGCTTCAGTTCCTGTTCGATTTACTCTTAGTAATTGGTCGCCGCGGGTTTTAGAAAAAACATCAACACAAGATTGCCGTGTGTCCCTTTACCTGACACTGGAAACAGCTCCATGGATTTTTTAACGTACTGCGTTTGTCAGATTGAATATAACGTGTCAGAACAATTTCGTTATACCTCTTGAACTAAGGAATTGTCATGACTCTCGTCAAAATTATTATAAATACATATTTATTGAAAATTACCGTTTTATATACATATAAAAAACAAACAACCCCAGATTCAGAACAAACATTTGGTCCAAAAATGAATGACAGTCAGGCTACCAAATTACGCATGATCAAATAACTACTAAGAAATAAACCCGATCGTTGGTGTATGTAAGTTGGAGTCGCATTTAAAGCCATTTTGGAAGTCAATCTCGTTGTTGTTTTGTGAATTAAGATTGCGAATAATTAAAACAATACAGTAAACGCAAACAAAAGACGGCATAGGATGATCTCACATACATAAAATCGTAGATACGAGTCAGGAATTATTGCATGTTTAATACAAACACAGGCGTAGGAGCCGTGGGCAGGAGGCCACTCCCATCACCATTTATTAGATTAACTTCGGTAAAGTATGATTTGCATCCGCCGCGTAATTGATTGTAAAAAGCATACCACAAAATTAAAAACACGGAAACTATTTGGTATGCTGAAAATGATGTCCAGCGTACGTAGCCCTATAGTAAGCACTCTACCTGCCTTTCCGCCTGTCTTCCGTAAACCATTTGTTTTGGTTTAGGAAACGGAGGAATGAAATTTGTAACCTGAAACTTCATTTCAAACATGTCTAGTAGAGCGCATAACAGCTGTTTTGTATTAAGGTGTTTTTACGAAACTATTACGAAATAAATCCGATTTGTTTTTACGATTGTGCATTTAAGCTTTCTGGTACAACGCGGTTTTCCATTGATGGTGTGGAAATATACACTTATACACATAATAAGACAAATGAGAATTTATAATCCAACTATATTTCTACTATACAAATACAGCCACTTCCTACTATCTTAATATTTTCCGCCCAACTGCCACACATATTATGCTAGTTGGATACGCGTGCTATTGTTCGATGTCTTAAAGAGTAATGAATTTACCATTTGAACTACATATATATACACATTATGTTTAATACTTAGCAATTAAGAAAAACATTTTTTGTCAAAGTTACTTCCCACGACAAAAAATCCTCCATTTGTATTTTGACCGCAGCAGACGTGAGCTGTTATTCCCATTGAATTTCAGGTAAATTATGTTATTTAAACAGTTTGTATGATAACACAATTACATGTTTAGTAACTTAGAATTGCAGTTGTATGTTGGGTAATGTCGAAAATTGATATATATATACTCGCTAGAGGCTCGTATTTATCACTTTTCTTACACTCACCGAAACACAGCTGAAATTCTAAGTTTCTAACCTTTATAACCTTCTTATATAATTCTTATATATATGAAGGAATTCAATATTTTACATATCAAGAACACTAATTATGGTTGCGTACAGCTAAATATAGTCTGGCCTATCCCACACCCCGCCTACAGAGGTCAGCACATATTAGTTTTAAATATGCAATTTGTGTTGTAGGAAGGATAAACCATGAGTACAATAATCCACATAAGCTATGATCATTGAATTGAATAAAACACAATTACAATTTTTTTAGGTTTTTGAAATTTTAACATCCAGTGGAAATGAATGTCAACATTCAGTGCAGATTCCACAAAGCCATTTGAACATCGTTTGATCTGGGACAGATGTGATTTTCATGCTTTCAACAGCTTTGCGATGGATGTATCTATGAAACAAGTTAATTCAATGGAAATCTAATGTCTAGCTCTTTATAGATATCAGCTCACAGGTCACACAGGAGATCTATGGCAAAGTATTTAGTTTACCGCAACCTAATTTATAAGTAGTTATATCGGGTCCGTGGCCGGGATAGTAACAACACTGCGTCTAAAACGTTCTCACCTCTCACCTGCCTCTACCACAACAAATCCACAGTCGTATACGGTCTAACATGTGACATAAAAGACCGTTCAAACAGACAAACAAACAAATTATACTACAGTATGGCGTTATTAATAATGATTTCCCTTTAATATCGATCTGTTCTCACATTAGGCACACTGTGATAACCTATTGACTTGCGTTTCCCTATATATATCCATATCTGTAAACAACGCTTTATTTATCGATAGTTTGTTTGTTTGTATGATGTTTCACGTCATTTTCAACACATGAATATGAAGTAGTTTATTTTCAAATTTCCAATAGGCTAACCGCCCATGAGGATATACATACACATATACATATATGGCTGACAGTCAAACTCAGTCTTCAAATTAAACAGCAAATAATTATAATATACATGTATAATGAACTTCTTCATTGTTAGGAGAAGGTTTTTCAACTAAGGACAATTATATATTTGCATGTCCGCATAACATACTACCTGTTGATACTTATTCATGTATATTCTTACATGACATACATGATTGCATATAATTCAAACAGCTTTTAATTGTATGAACACGTAAATAATTTTAAGTAGATGCTTAGCAACCAGGTATACATATGCAAGTAAACATACATATTATTAGCAACGCTACACCAATTTGTGATACATTCTACAACATATAGTTCAATTATTGGCAAACATAGTTTCGTTCCTTTTAGTAAAGGCTTTATTTATGAAAATGGCGGCGTTTCTTACTTCTTTTGTACAAGTTGAATTAATTAACAAAACCATTTTATGCATATTCGGTCTATTCCAATAGTATTTTTTAATAAATTGTTTTCTTAGATCGGAGTATAACGGGCATTCTAACATGAAATGAAACTCATCTTCTAAAATATTACAAACATAACATTGTCTCTCATTTATCGGTGTTCTGTTTGGTTTATTCCATCGTCCTGCTTCTATTTGTAATCTATGAGATGAGACTCTTAATTTAGTCAAAGCAGTTCTAAACTTTGTTATGTTACATAATGTGAGGTATGGCTGAAATCTAAAACTACATATATTATTATAAAATAAAGCTCTACTTGAATCAGTTAATCTACTATTCCAATTTTGTACAAAAGTGTCATTTAATCTTTGTTTAAATATGCATAAAAACAGTTTTACATTACCAACACCTTGCGTTAACCATATATCATTAAACCCCATTCGATATAACATTTCTCTTACCGAGGAAGCCCAATTCTTTATATTTGGTTTCACAAGTATATCATATAACATCAGATCATATAATTTCTTAACATATTTGTTTTCATTTTTATTTAATATTTTTAACCAATACTTTATGATATTATAATGTCGCATAATAACCAGAGGTTTTCTACCTAATTCGCCGTATACAAAATCGTTTTGTGTTGTCTTTTTCACTCCCAAAATTCGTTTACAAAATTGTAAATGAACCCTTTCAATGTCATTCGCCTGATTGAAGCCCCATACTTCTGACCCATAATTCAGAATAGGAGTAATTAATTTATCAAATAAATCTATTCTATGTGCAATTGGTAATTCCGTAAATTTATAAAGACATTTATTCATTTTAAATATTGCCTTTAACGCTTGACCTGCAAGTGTAGATTGAGCATATGCGAATGATCCTCCAGTTGTAAAAACGTTACCCAGGTAGCTGAATCTATTAACAATATCTAGAACAGTATCATTGTAATAAAAATGAATATCTCGTGGCAGAGAACCACCTTTTTTAAATATCATTATCTTTGTTTTTAAAGTATTAACAACAAGTTTCCACCTTCTACAGTAATCTTCCATGCTATTTAAACATGTAAGGTTATATAGGACGGTCAATTTGTTGTGGGGGAGGCAACCAACCCATTTTTCCTGAGTAGAACCAGTACTGTAGACCTCCAGCCATCCGTAAGAATCGACACGTTCTCACAAGTTCAGCTCCCAGTCGGATTCGAACCCTCAGCGGTTGACAACGCAACATCGTTAACCATTCGGCCACGGAGACGCTTATATCTTATATTATGTGTTGTTTTAACCTAACGGCGTCCTCGTCTGTTTTTAGCTCTACTGGCCAAAGGCCAGGCGAATTTATGCGATCACTTTTCGTCCGTCGTCCGTTTGTCCGTCTGTCTGTTAGCAATTTTATAAAATCGACATCTCCTCTGAAACCGCTTGAAGGATTTTGATGAAACTTCATCACAATGTTACTTGGGAGGGCCCCTCTCAGATTTGTGTTTTTCATGGCCGCCAGTTATCCAAAATGGCCACCATGGCTAAAACTAGGTCAAATTTAGGGAAATTTCAAACGACATCTCCTCCGAAACCACTTATTCCATTATTGCGAAATATCATAAATATGTTGCTTGGGTTGGCCTCTATCAAGTTTGTGTTTTTCGTTATCGTCGAATAATCAAAATGGCCGCCACGGCAACTCAAAGTTTACTTAGAGTTATATAGGAAAAGACTAAAATGACATCTTTTTTGAAACCGCTTGAAGGATTTTGATGAAACTTCATTACAATGATCTTTAGGATAGTCCCCCTCAGATTTGTGTTTATCGCGGCCGCCAGTCATCCAAGATGGCCAAAAAGGCTAAAAGTAGGTCAAATTTAAGGAAATTTCAAGCGACATCTCCTCCGAAACCACTTATTCCATTCTTGTGATCATAAACATGTTCCTTGGGTTGGCCTCTATCAAGTTTGTGTTTTTCGTTATCGTCGAATAATCAAAATGGCCGCCACGGCGACTCAAAGTTTACATAGAGTTATACAGGAAAAGGCTAAACATGACATCTTCTTTGAAACCGCTTGAAGGATTTTGATGAAACTTAAATCACAATGATCTTTGGGATAGTCCCTCTCAGATTTATGTTTTTTGCGGCTGCCAGTCATCCAAAATGGCCGCCATGGCTAAAACTAGGTCAAATTTAAGGAAATTGCAAACGACAACTCCAAAACCACTTATTCCATTTTTGTGAAAATCATAAACATGTTCCCAGTAGAGCGTCTACAGGCCCACCTGGGCCTCTTGTTCTACATAACTTAAGTATTTCCAATTCCATGTATTTTTACATTTTTTTTCTGAGCGATTTTAAAAACTCATTGAACTGAATTGTTTAAATTATGGATACAGGTCCGTGTTAAAGAGGTATATTCGGCTTCGAACTTCGGGGCTAAATTTGTCACATAAATAAAAAGTTATGAAAGGATCATTTTAAAACGTGAAATGGTTCAATGATTAGCTGAAACATAAACAGTTTCCTATAATACAAGGCAATAACTAATAATAATAAATATCAGAGCTTAAAGAAATCTCCAAGTTATAAATAGCTGTAACGCGGAGCACCTCGACATAAAGTTTAAAGGGGGTACATCAGGATTTTTCTAGAAACATCTTAAATTATAAAATTGTTCCAGTTCATGATAAAACACTTATATCAATCAAAATATGATGTTAGAACCATTTTGTTAATGTCTAAACTTTGAAAACACCATATAGCTAGAACGGAATCGGACGTAAAATGCTGAAATTAACCCTGGTGCGTCACCTAGGATAGCACGTATTACTCTGCAGAATGAATTTCTTTGCAAAAAAGGAATACTTTTTAGGCTCATTCATTATGTTTTGGCCAAGTAGAATAGAAAATATCAATATTTGTCAATTTTAAGTCGGACACCTAGACCCCCATGAAAAGCCTGATGTACTCCCTTTAAAATGGGTATCCTGCTAATAAAAATCCCTGGCTCATACTGGTCTCGGTGATCCGTCATTACAGAGACAGTGAATATAAGAGGGGTTCAACTTATAACGTAACACTTTTGTTTAAGATATTTTTCTTCATCCGAAGTCACTGTCATTAAATATACGTGATTTAATTATGTGTAGCTGTATTTTTAATTAATTGCATGTTATTTTAAATCTTAAACCTATATGTTTCTATTGTCGTACAGTTTTACATAAGACCAAAATAATTCCAGTAAATGCTTATATAAATTGTTAAATTTAAATATGATCGTATGTTTAATTTTAAAACAAAAATATAAAAGTTGAATTAAAAGTGTTCATTTTACCGCAGTATTATGCAATTGACAGATATTTACCCGACTATTTTATAAATTACCCGGCAAAAATATACATTTTATTTATATTGTAAGACAAAAAGATGAATAGTTATTGATACTGAATAGCACATACCACAATCATAAAGGTATCTTTGGTCAAAATGTATATTGTTTTTGTCATATTTTTCAAAGGTGTGTGTTCTAAATCTTAAGTAATATGTTTTTAAAAATTATTTTTGATTAAAAAGTTTTAAAACTTATTTTTATGGAGAAGAATATCATAAAAATACCCGCAACTGATGTTTTGAACTAGATTTGTCATAAAAAGTATCAATTTCAAAGCACTGAATTTCATGTTAATATTCGCTGTAATCCCGAAAACCGAAAAATTACAAAACATTACCTTTTCACTTTTTTACGTTCACACAAGGACATATTTGTAACTTTAAACGACAATTTGTAAGCAGTATTTCCTTAATACACATTGCGATTGTTTTTATAATTTGTCATTTGCGTAAAATCGCATTCTCTCCCCTTTTTCAAAAATATGGATGCAGCAAATTATGAACCACTTTATTGCTTATGTCGTATTTGTCTATATTAAAGGAATCATTACAGCTGTCATTGAAATCAACATATTCGGGGTATAGACAGATATATTTAATACAATTACAAAATGAATGTGTTACGTTATAAGTTGAACACCTCTGGTATTCGTGGAGAACTGACGATAGAGCCGGCTCGTCTCCGAAAATTGTCCAACAAATACGTCAATCTAGAATGAAACGTATAGCATGTTCTACAGAAGTTATGAAACACCACAATGTGTGTGCTATTTCTATAGTTTACCCATTAAAGGTGTCACTACAGAATTACCTCCCTTGGCCATGACGGTAGAAGATTCCTACACCGTCAACATCTAGGGCTGTGTTAATCGGTTGGCTTTCAACTTGGAAATGTGCAACCGTTCTCTTATTTCTGTCTTCAGGTGACAAAATTGGAAGACGTTCATGTTGGATGCCACTGGGTGATTTTCGAGGAAGATATGACAATTTGAAAATGGGTAGGAATACAGTTGAATTATTAATGAAATGGAGTTCGTTTTGAGGGGTGCTGAAAAAGACCGGATTAGTTTTTTTTAATCTGGTCAACTTCGGATTTTTTGTGGATCTCTGAGCTTCAAAGGCATGTTTGCAGATTGAGGGGAAATTTAAAGACCAATGGACATTTTACAGTATTTTTGCAGTGGTCCACAAGTGACCGGTTTCTATATATATTATATAGTGTTGATAAATTCACTAATGAGACATATATGGAAAGAGCACATGCATTATATGTTCGAAGTTAGATTTTCCATACGCAATATCTCGGTCAAAATATGAAAACAAGTCAGTGAAATTGACTTTTGTAACCAGTAATCTACTTTTAAGCAACTGATATTAACTTAAACATCTGTACGTATGTAAAGTGATATTATTAATAATAACATTTATCTTAGATCAAACATTTCTTTCCACGCAATAGCCGGACTGTATATATGTGATGTCAATCATTTCCCCATGTAATAAAATGAGTCCACATATACTTAGGTTGTTTTAGCTGCTAAATACTTTTTTAATTTTTATCATTTTCCCTGATTTTGCTTAGGATTTTGTCCACGGCATCATTATAGTGATTCCGTAGATTACACATAAGTAACTCTATATTTTGTACCGTACTGACGCTATTGCAGTCTAAGGGACGATTTAAAAAGTGGATTTTGAAAGCGTGAGCTATGGGGTCCATAGGTGGGAACGCCGTCTTAGAACACGGTAAACAGTCCAGACTCTATCGTACCTATACCGTTAGGACGTCATAATGGTTAAAGGCGGAGGGACTATAAACCTTAAAACCACACACACACATACACACACGCACGCACGCACGCACGCACGCACACACACACACAACCACACACACTCTAGAACGCGATAACCGTTATCTGTGAGACTTGATCACCAGTAGTCACGAGGGAGTTACGGCGCTGGGCAAGACGGCCTAGATCTAATTATGTATATATAGTTACCGCAAAGGGTTGGGGTGGATTTTTCTAACATCGCCGCAAGTGGTCGTATTCGCATCGGCTATACCTACGTTACCGTTAGTAGTGGAGGTGAAGTATCGAGTGACCAGAAGCGGTCCCAATGAAGTAAAAGTGGGTGGCGGAAATACGTTAACTGTTTCGGAATTGAACTTGTTTTGATATTTCTTAGTTTAACTAGTAGGTATTATTATTCAGTCTGATTTAAACCGATATTTGTATTTAATATATAAGTATATACTGAAAGGAAAAGGAGACGCGACACGGGAATTTCTGCTATACATTGTACGTACATTATGCTGCTGTTAATCGAATGGTACATGGCTAAGTCAGATCTTTCCTTTCGGAAAAAAACCTAAAACAACACTGCAAATAGTATTCTTGCAAAGTTTCATTATTGACAGAGTACGCGTTTGGCGCAAACTTAGGATGCAAAATTTTGCAAACTCTTTATGTTAAATACAATACTAAAGTGGCTAAATATTTCAAAGAGGAACTTCAACATTTATGAATGTCTTGTTACAACGTGTACTGTGATTAAAACGTCTACAACATCACAGTTGTGTTCCTTTCTCTAACTGCAACATTTTTTTACAAAACATCTTGGGATTTCCTTGGAATGTATATGGAATTAAGTGTGCAGTACATACAATTTATAGCGGAAATCATCGTGTCGCGTTTCTTTTTCCTTTCAGTAAATGACTTTGATGACACAGAATGAAGTCATATATGTATTGCAAACCATGAAGCTCGGCAAGGCAGTAGGACCTGATAATTATGATTAATAACAAATTACTTAAAATATCTAGCTTCTGAATTATCAGTTATCTTTAACAGGTAAAGCTGTAAAGTTCCTTCTCAGGAAAACTAGCTTACATGTATGTATGTGAACACTTTGTAAGATAAATGATTTTCTTGAATTAACCAACTATCGGCCTATTTCACTTCTCAGCACGATAGATAAAGTCACAAGCCTGTGTTTAAACGTTGTTCTCTTTTCTTAAATCATGTTATAACTGTTTTTCACTCGGGTTTCGTTCCCAAAGGCTCCACGGTAAATAAATTGGTTGGTATGTATTATAGTGTTACACTTCCTGAAAAAAACCTGATACTGTAAACATAAATGCTGGAGTAGTATTGGACAATTTTTCTAAATCCCAAGAACTGAAATTGTAACTGGACATATGGTTATAGAGTGGGGATGTAAACGGTTTGCAAGTTATGACACAATGGCTATGTCCCCGGTAGTAGGGATGAACCCCAGTGCCATGTTGGTTAGCTGTATTCGTCTGTTCATTCCCAGTAAGTGTATATATGGTTATAGTGTGGGGATCTCGAAAAATAAATGTTGACCCCGCCCAGCCCCTCTTATGTAACACTATGACATGACATAGGCGTCCCATTCAAAATCCCGTCTGATATGTTTTATAACTTGATTCAATGATTTCACGTACACAAATAGTTTCAAAAAGTGTTGTGCACATCCATGGACCTAGGTCAATCATATCCTAAAGTATGAAGTTATCCTGACCCAGACAAACCTTATATCTTATATATGGATGCAAATAAATGTTGCATAATAGCGTGCTTAACAGCCTGTTAAAATACGAACTGAAGTTGTCGCTGGTATCTGAAATGAAAAACCCATTTAAGTTTTGTCTCATAAGTTCAGTGGCACTCGAACTTGTTGCTCCACTATTGAGCAGGAAGCTTTTGTGATTCATTTCTTCCTACAGAAAAATGAACACTATTTACATACAGCTCAGTTCGTAATTCGATCCGACCATTTGCCGTTCGACTATAAATAAGATGTCCATTGCAAAACGAGAAAATTCAATTATGGGATCTGTGCATAACTGACTATGAATGCAACATGGAGTGTGTCGACGCGACATATAACTCGGTTACCGATTTGTTGTCTCGTATACTATTAAAAATGCTGAGTGCGTAGACGCGACATATAACCCGGTTACCGATTTGTTGTCTCGTATGCCATTAAAAATGCTGAAGCCCATGATGCCGACGAGCATGAACCTGATATTTATGATAACACCTATTAAATTAATGCACTGAATTCGAATAGGTTTTAAAAAAGAGGTATGCATAGTGCAATGTTAATCTCAAAGATCAGTTGCAAAAGCCTACTCTTGAACCTGATATTGATATAATCGCTGAGAATGAAAAAGATGATGTTTTAATAGAAATTATGGTGGAATATCGGAATGATACATGAACACTTACATTGTCAAAACACGTGTTATTCCCGATCGTATGTCTCTGTTTACTAAGTCACTTACAATTGGATGTTAGAACGTAATATCATGACTCCAATGGTATGAACAAACGTATCACACCCTTAAACAAAAATAGTATTGGCCTAACATGTATAAAGAACTCCCAAATTATGTATCCAGTTCTGTTACTTGCCAAACCAGAAACATGCAAAAGAGTACGCCTCCACTACATGAAACTTATATTCACAAACAGTTGTGTATGTTGTCTGGTCCTATCCTATATATATCTCTCCCAAGTAATAATACATCATACATTTTGGACCTGTTTTTAGTTTTCTCGAGGTGTTTTCTGTTCACATAAAAGTGCTGAAACTACAGCACATCTGATAATTGATGAGGTTTTTCTCAGATAAGGGGCACCGATTTCCCAAGTAAATGATAACGGCGTTGAGTTTGTCAACATAATTGTTAAAGATACTTTATTTAAACATTAACTTCTTTAAAGTTAAGTTATTTAAACATTCATCATACTATGTCCTTTTACAACCCAGAGTAATAAATAGAAAATAATCATAGATGTATTGGCAAAGAAATTAAAATATAATGTACATGCTTGGGGTGTGTATTTGGATCAAGCTTTGGTTGCAATTCGCTTCAGTGTAAGCGAATCTTTGAAATTGACTCCTTTTGTTCTATTATATAATCTAGATGTTGTTTTACCAATATATGCCAGTCTGAAACCTCGACAAACATATGCAGTGAAGAAACGCATCAAATTGCAACAAGAATAGTTTCGTTTAGTACATCAAAATCTTAATAATGTAAGACGGCAACAGGCAAACTATGCAAATAAAACTGCTAAGGTTATACCGTTTGAAGAATGCGAAATACACGATTTCTCGACAAAACATTTTTTCCCCTTTTTCAAAAAAATAAAATAACCCTGACCATTTTTCAAAATTCCCCGACCTTGAAAATAAATCAAATGTTCCTGACTTTTCAAGGGCAATGGGAACCCTGCAGATAATGAAGACTATAATTCTGACACAAGTGCTCCTAATTTGACCAACGTTTACACCACACAAGTTTCTCGTTTGTCAGGTGATAATGAAATAGCGTCTCATTTTCATAAGTTATTTCTGTACTTTTCAGAAAATTGAAAGTTATACTATTACGGTTTGTAAACGTAACGCATATTTAGATGCGGAACCCATTTCTCATATACTCCCAAAATACTTTACAATCAATATATATAAATTGATGCAGCAACCAAAATTCCAATGCAACATCGTTATGTGAACAAAACATGGAAAAACTGTGAATATTGAAAACCCAACGTTTCAAAATTGGGGACTTTCTTTTGGAACAATTGTTTTAATAATTGTAATTATTATTTTGATGTATTGTTTTGGGTTATTGTGTGAATAAATACAGGAAAAGGGATCCCATTGGAAGCAACAAACACAAACAAGAGAACCTTGTTCAACCAAAAGTTTGTTTGAGCATAAGGTAAGCTCTCAGAGAAGACATCCAGACGCCGATTACTTCCGGGCAGAAACATTATTCTGTAGAGGGGCTAACCTCTCATCAAGTGACAAGCCAATGGACAGTATTTACCGGCTTATGTATCCAAAGTTGGACGAAGAGAATGCGTCCTCGTAAATATATGGATATGTTTATGTAATTTATATACATTGCGATATGTAACACTATATGAACAGTTTACGTCAGTTGATGATATTATGGAAACCGCGGAGTGTAAATATTTTTAAATATTACTTGCATGCGTTTACTTGGACGTTTAATGTGTTTTAGATACTGCACGAGGCACTAGCTTACTTATCTATAGCTAATGCGATACCTATGGCTAGCTATATATACTTTATCAGCGTTATCAAGACAGGTGGTTCAAATAAACTTCAGTGAATTTATCTGAACTTATAAGCAGTCGTGAATTATTCCGATGATTCAATTGACCTTGGGAAGGTTAATACGCATTGTGTACCCAACTTTAAAGGGACTTGTGGTTATTCCAGTTGCTTACGAATACACGCAATTGACTATTTCGAAGAACAAGGTATTCCTAGTGACGTGATGCATACCATTACGCAGAGTATTACAGGAATGACGAGTTGTAACGTTAGACGGAGCCTAACTGGAAGATCGATGACGATACAGCAATGTCGATTGCAGTAGACGATTCCTTATGAATAGACGCTGTGCCGGAGAGTTTAATAAATTAATAGATTAAGTTTAGATGCATTCTTTCATCCATCTTTAACTAGGAGTTATTCGGACTTGTGTTACTTGAACTTGTGTGTTTGTATTCTGATACAGTGACGTTACTGGCAGAGACATTGGCTGTAGTAAGAAGATACTGAAAAGTGGATCCCTTGGAAGCAACAAACACAAAGAAGCGATACAAGTAGCAGACTCCATTTTACTAAACCTGTTCATTAAAGATAATGTAAAGTGCAACACATCTCACGCCTCCTAGCACCGGCTTAAGCGATATTCTACTTTAAAGCCACAAAGATTGGGCTTGATGTTCCCATAGGACCAGTAAGTAATAACACTACTGATTTGTAGTCAGGGGACTTTTTTCGTCCGCCACACAGCACTAGATAAATGCTAGTGTGAATGTCAATAAATACTGAAAAGTGGATCCCTCAAAGACTTTCTAAGCAATGTGGTATTATTGAATGACTCAATTAGAAATGTTCCAATTCATAATGTTAACAGTTCAACTCAGTGAGGAAGGAATTTGTAACACAATGTGTTATGCATGGTTATTTACGGTCTCTCTTGACTTACAGTTTTCTATTCCTGTTGTAAGCTATTCCCTTCTAAGGTACTTCTTGATTGACTTCCTGGGTAGAACCAGTACTAAGCAATGCAGATAATGTGTCTAGCTCAGGGACACAACGTATTTGGTTATGGCAGTAAATCTCTGATAGCAGTACACACACTACATTTAATTCCTATATCAGAACAGCAGGCACGAGTCTCTAAAAGCAAACAGGTAAATTGTATAGAGTAGGTGGGTGTTTGATGGAAGCTTCTAATGAGCATTGGATAGTCAGCAAAACAATACCATAACGGTACGTGCTGCTTAGTATAAACAGGGAGTAAACTAGACGGTTTATATCAGAGCTTAGAATATTGAAACTGATGCTAAGAGATAACCACTATACAAATAGTAAAAGTGATACGTACACACTCTAACATGGGTAGATTAAAGTGGATTAGTAAAGTATGTATATTAACGTTATGGACTTGTAATGTATTGACGTCCATGTAACGTAGTGTTACACACTTTTATTTAATACGCACGCGTACATTATCTCTCAATAGAAAGGGCGGGCCTGATGCGCACGCATCCAATGTGTCTCAATAGAAAATGGCTATTCCAATGCCTGAAAATAAACGAACAGTAGTTGTCTCCCTTATTTTTTATCATTATCATTCTCCCAAGACACGCTGTTGTTGGTACTATGGCGACGGAAATAATGACGACAACGAGCAACGCACCATTGGACTGGATTGTCTGGCTTCTAGTCAGTAGCGATAAAAACAAGAAACCAATGCCGTACGGATATCTATATTTATTCTCTCCAGTAAAACAAAGCATCGGGTGAGATAAGAATCAGAAACTCTTCATCGCATTAACACGCCGGCAGTGAACAAGGCTTCTCAATATCATGACTTCCGGTACAGTCGACACGATTCCCAGTACTACAATTACGCAAGTAAAGGATAACTCCTTGTCCACATGTTACGCTACAGGCGGAAGCAGCTTGGTACTCCAACCAGTCTAGCAAAACAAAAAATCAGCAATAGTGGTAATTCGTGAGCAGTATATACAATTGATGACACAATACACCAGCAATTTGAGCCAGCAGCAGTCTTAGTTATTTTAGTTCTAATATATACTGATAAGAAACCACTGCTTTGTCTCAAACAGACATTCCTAATTTGCCTTGTTAAATGTTTATACCCGCACATTTACTATCGACACCCACACCATTTTAGACGAATTCTATTAATGTGGGCAAATTATGCTAATTTTTCAACCGCAATCATTGTCATCCTTTAGTGTATCTGTGTACTCTGTAAAACTCTCGTTTAACTCTCGTTTTACTAAAACTGTAAAACTCTCGTTTAACTCTCGTTTAACTGCGTGGGCAGTTTTCCATGCAACGCACAGTATTATGACCGCATACTGTTCTGACAATGTTCTTGTTTGCTTCTTTATTAATCGAAAATGTCATGGTGTAAAAATATGTTTTGATATTTGTTGTCACTGAGCCATTTCAGTCATGAAAAAACAAACCTTAAATACTCGACATTGCCGTTTATCACAATACGAAGTTAAAGATTATATAAATGTAAAAACTTCTTTCGACATGACCAGGCATGCATATAATCCATTTTTACTTCCTGTATTCATGTTATGTGTTTTATCACCAGGTGTCCGACTAGTAATATTTTACTTCCGGTTTCATCACCCACGACAGCATTCGCAACATCTCGACACTGCTTCGCAGCATGACTTGAATGTAATACGCAGGTTTCCATATTGGTTACGTCATACTAGCGTGACGCGCGTCAGATTCCCGCCAAAACGAATTTGCATTCAAAATCAAAGTTATCTTCAACATTTTGCAATGTCATTTAGCCGATTGCTCCATCTATTGTTTATTTACGTGAAAGTAGTGATAAAACCTTCATCTGTATTGTAAATAACAAACATGTAACGCAAATCATACATCAACACGTGTGGCAAGCGGCCATAATGTTTTATGTAGCAACAGCTTAGCAACAGTGCATTATTTTCTGTGCAGTTGCCTTCCGGCTAACAGAATGTTAAGATTTTGAACATACCGAAGCGCCGTGATACACACGAGGCCGGATCCCGAGGAATGACGGGATTGGCCGAGCGTTCACAACTGGCACGAAGTAGTGAATTTTAAAACCTGTCTTGACAATTCAGGACTTCGTGGCTTGTGAAAAAACTTGTTTGAAGTCTGTCTATACCATGCTTTTTGAAAATGTGTAATGCTTGACACGTTTTACTGGCACTGACATCTTTTTCCTATTTGTTGTCTGCATGGCTAGACAATCGCGCCACGTCATCCGCCGCGGAACTATTGTATGTTGTTCATTTGACAGTGTTGATAAAAATGGAAAGTAGAAGAGAAGAAATAGTGAAAAGTTCTATGTGGATACATGAAAGGGAAAAAAGACAGATATGTGGCCAAGCGTTATGATATATATAGATGAAAAAGTCGAACAAATTGGGTATTTCGTTCTATTGTCTATAAGCTGAAATATTACCACACCGAATCAAAACAAAATATATATATACTATTATAAAATAGTAATTTCTCTTATTTACTTCAAAATGGGGCATTATAAGTGGTGAAAATGGCTCACTTCTATTATATTTTGCTGTTGCATCTCTAATAAATGTTTTAATATAATAATTATGTTTTATGGATTATAGATGAACATTCTCCAACTTTCGAATACATGCACACACTTCGTGAGCATTTTTTAAAAATGAAAACATCCTTATCCTTGACCTGTTTAGTAAACAAACATAAACGTTCCTAAATGTCATATGATTCAACATTTTCAGCTGATTTTTCAAGTGGAAAGTTGTTTTTCGATATGAAATTGCACTGCTGCATTATCTATATTGCATAAGCCTTTTCGCGCTGTCCAAGTAAAATCCACGCAGTCCTTGTAACATTTACGTGGTGAAAATAAAGAAATTGATTTAACTTTGAAAAAATCAGCGTACTTGTTTACAAGTCACTGTTAGTGTAAATATAGACGATTGACGATTTGTATTCAAGTGGATGATGCTACACATATATTCTATACTCACGTGGTGGGCATGTCTGCGTGTTGCAGACGATAGTCTCGTCAGCCTCTCCCTGACATTCTGCCCCGACAGAAGCCGGCACGGGATAATCACATTTCCGAGTGCGGGTCTGTGTGCCATTACCACACGATGCCGAGCACGCACTCCAGAATTGCCAAGCTCCCCACATACCGTCAACTGATGTAAAACAATGCATATACTTTAAGAAAACGTAATAGCGTATGTGTTTACCGTACGAATTATAAAGAATGATCATATGAACTGTTAATTTTTTTACTCTTGGATATTTTGATTGTTAAAAGAACTTTAAAATGGGTTAAACAGTGAAACGATGCATGTTTTTCTTTTGATTTAATTGACAGGTTTTATTTTGTATATGACGGTCATGTTTGTTCTTTCATGAAATGAATGAAAATATAGGAGTCCGGTTCACAATTATTTCATCCTAAAATGTTCAGGAACATAATTATTTCATTTAAAACACTTACAGAAGTATGATTTTAAATCTTGTAATTATTCGTTTTCCAAATTTACAGTTCAAATCGAATATAACACCCGCGGAAGAATACGATGATCCTTAACTGCGGTTTCCTTATATACTGGCGTCAATGAAAACTCACCAGTAGAATATATGGGTCTTCAATTTTATTGCGAAAATAATTTATAATAATAAGTGCATATCTTGAAATTAAAGGTTACTAATTATCAATTGCAAACACTCACTTAAAATTCCTAAACATAGTGTATAGTGTTCTTTTAAACACACTGGTAGACACACAAAACAAAGTCACACATTTTTATGCCGGGTAAGTCCAACCGTTTTACCGTTCCTAGAAAATCACCACGACGTTTTAGATGACACCAGGTCACAATTAGCTAGAGTTACAAGTGACGTTATCTTGCTGAAATAGGACAGCAACCTCAGATGGAGAGGAGATACAGTTTCCCAACAGACATGCATCCGCCTTGTCCAATTACCTACTCAGGCCGTAGACGTACAGAATTGTACTCAAGGTCAATCATTCCTTCCTCAGTTATACTATGGAATGAACTTGATATATGTATTCGTGGGTCACCTTCACTTTTAACATTCAAAAGCAAACTGAACGAGCATTTTAAACCTCAATGTGTACCAAAATTCTTTGTGTACGGCGAAAGATTCATCATGCTGATTCATCATGCATCAGCAGTTCATGCCCGTTTAAGAATTGAATTGAATTGAATGTTGTTTAACGGCTCATCAACACAGTATAGGTTATTTAGAGCCGCCCCAGAGAGAGGGGAATGATACATAGGAATCCGGGAACCTGCTCTACTCTTATTATCGAATAGATGCCTATGGTTCTTTAACGTGCTCGGAGGATAGACCGATACACGGGACCGCCCGGTTTACGTCCCCATCCGACGGACGAGGCTTAGGTAAAGTGTCTTGCCCAAGGACACACCGACGGAATTCAGTGGCACCACGGAGGATTGAACCCGGGGCCTCCGGTTACAAATCCGCCGCGCTACCGACTGCGCCCGTTTAAGAAACAATTGCAGTAACTTAAACGCTGATCTATATATTAACCATCTAAGGGATAATCCGATTTGTATTTGTGGAAATGAATTTGAAGATGCAGAACATTTTATTTTCCGAAGTAACCGTTCTAGGAATGAAAGGTATCAGCTTTTTACCAATACTCGTGAATTTAACCCCTTAAGTACCCGAAAATTGCTGTACGGCAATTCAGATGTCTCTATCGATCAAAATCAATTCATTTTTTCAAGAATTTCAAAAATATATCAAAAACACTCAACGTTTTCAAATCGAGTAATGTATTAGAAAAGTTTGTTACACGTAGCTGTCGGTGATTTAATTCGAACAATATGTTGGGCGATTGTAGGGTTTAAATAGAGATGGGCGGCAGGGCAGGTTTATCAAGCGGGGGTTTTCCCCCTTCATTTTTTTCACCTTTTTGTGTTATTTCTTTCTCAAGTTTCTATTATTTTTTTTCAAATTCACCCATATTACAAAAGTTATTACATTTCATTCCGGTATACATAATATATCGATATTGAAGGTATGTAGAGAACTGTAACTAATGTTGTTATTACTTGTAGTTCAATCCATTTGCGTATGTTATATATAAATATGTATTATCATATGATGTTCATTCTCTGTAACACAAGTAATAAAATATGTTTAAACTAAACTACTAAGGCCGCTGTCAGTTCAGAACATGTTTATACAATAAAAACAAATTGTAATTATACAAAATCTGTCCGGGCAGTCATACATAGGGTCGATCCGTCAAGTTATATCGATGGTGTATGTCTTAAGGTCCTTTCTCATGGGGAATAGCAAGCTAACTCCGCTACATTAGTAATGTTTTTAAATCACCCACCTGGACATGTTTTTTCATGACAAACAACGTTCTCGATCGCTGATCCGAGACAATCGACGTCATGTCCAGAACTACAATGACGCAATCGTGATGTAGTACCGCCCCCACACGTCACGGAACACTGGCCATTAAACCAAGTCGACCAAGCTGTAAAATTGTTTATTAAATTGTTTATTAAATTGTTTATTAAATGGTTTATAAAAGGGTTTGAATGCTACATTTATTGTTCGACTCTTATTTCTACCTATATAGTATATTGCTTATTATGCCCTTTCAGGTCTCACTAAACAGTTATTGCCCTTGCCAATCACGGTAGAACTTTCTGGAGCTTAAAAAAAAGATCTGTTTATTCGGTTTCTTGCTTGTTTCTTAAAATGTGCAAATATTTTCTCTTTTCTTGTTGCAGGTGACAAGAATGGGACAAGTTCATGATTTCATACAGGTTAGGATATGCCTGAATGTTTCTGAGCCCAGATCTGAGAATCTAATACTGGGTAGTGATACATTTGAAAATGTCAGTGAAATGGACAAATTCAAGAGGGTCTCTTCAAACTATTGATTTAAAAAAAAAAGGAAATTGGTCAACCCTGTGTTTTTCGTTGGATATTTCGTGCAACAGACATCAAGTTTCACAAAGAAAATATTTTTAAGAAAATTCATTAAGTTCTACAGTGGTCCAGAGGGGTCCTGCTACATATGCAGAGCTATGTAAAATTAACTGTGTTGTGAGACGTAAATTCAGAGTTCAATGCCAGGAACAGCACAAAGTATTTATTAGTGATTGGTTCTACCTCGCATTCCCCTAAATTTGTTTTGCTCTATCATTTAGAAAGTACACACTAATCAACACCGATCATCCCATTTGAATTAATATTTACCTCCAAAATACGTTCCATATGACAGTAAAACAAAAGTAAATATTCCAAATACGCATGTGTACAACGTCAATGTATTTACAATAACACATATTTTTGTGTAAACCTGTGTTATAAACAACGCTACGAACGTCATAAACTTTGAAAATTGCAGCCGTTAAGATTGCTACTGCGCGTAGGTATTTACGTTTTTGAATGATATTTACAAAACAAAATACAAACTGTGTTAATTAAAGAAACGTCTAATTTTCTAATTTTCGTAGCGACGTCTCTAATTGCATATATTTTATTTAATTATTATATTATATGTTTATTATTTAACATCCAGACCAACTACAATGGGCGCATACTTATAATGAAATCCATAACAATAAAACGAATGGATTCACTTTCCAAAACAAAATGGAATTTTCAACATTCTCTGATCTATGAGACAGGACATCATAATTCATTGAGCCTGGAGAATATAAATTACTACTACTACTATTACTACTACTACTACTACTACTACTGTTAATAACAACAAACATGGCCGTTAGCAATGCGTGTTGATATATGATTTGCATTGCATGTTTGTTATTTACAATATAGATGAAGGCGTTATCACTTTTTTCATATAAATAAACTACAGATGGAACAATATGCACAACTTTAATAAATAGTTTTGGTGGGAATCTAAGCCCCGTCACGCTAAGATGACGTTACCAATCCGGTGACCTTCTAGACACATTCGAATTATGCTTCGAAGAAGTGAACGAGGTGTTGAGAACGAGTAATATTTTATATCACTTACATGCACATGGATTATTCTGGCAAACAACGTTCTCAAACGCTGGTCCTAGACAATCTTCATCACGTCCGGTACTACAATGACGTATTCTTGACGTAGTACCATTCCCACAAGTCAAGGAACACTGACCATAAAACCAAGCTGACCAAGCTGTAAGATGGTTTAAAATATGCCTCGATTGCTTGCTTAACACTTTTAGGATTCAGTATAAAATAAAACAATAATATTATAGGCTGATCCCCCCCCCCCCCCCCCCCCCCCCCCCCAAAGTTTGTTCAGTGACGTTTGTGTAACGCGTTGACGTTACACAGTGAATCTGTGTATATATTTCTGTTAGAAAAGCCACTAAACGTATCTAATATGGTCTGGGTAGTTGGTGTTAAGATTCAAGCTTTGTCTTGCAAACCACTTTGAAGTATATAAGGTATTTGAAAAGTTACACATATAATACATTGCTTAGCATGTGTACACATAATTTGAATATAAACTCTTTACATGTCAATTCTGGTAAGAGGAGCAATAAATAGTCAATTAAATCCATTCAGAGTGTAAAAAGCAACATCTTCCTATGCCAATGTTCCATTACACAATATCAAAAACAAAAGTCTATTCATATTGTATTAATATCAACACACTAATCCTTTTCTAATTGTTGACTGACCGACGATTAGTGTATACTTGTATATGGGTTTTTGTTTTGTAATCATAACTGTACAGTTATATCAGTAAAGAAAAAAACTGTGATTTTATACACTCTAAATGGATTTCCTGTAAATGTATTCCTCCTACTACCTGGATGGTATCTAAATGTTTATGTAGAAGATAAGGACGGTTTCAAATCCAGGAGCAAGAGTATCAAGATCAAAACGTCAAACTCACCAAAATAAATATTTATCCATGATATTCCATATTTTTTGCTATAAGTGATGATATAAGAATGCAATATGGAACGAACCCATGACATTCAAATTGTTTTATGAAATGCTATAAGTGATGATATAAGAATGCAATATGAACGAACCCATGACATTCAAAATTGTTTTATGAAATGCAATAAGTGATGATATAAGGAGGCACTATGGAACGAACCCATGACATTCAAAATTGTTTTATGAAATGCTATAAGTGATGATATAAGAATGCAATATGGAACGAACCCATGACATTCAAAATTGTTTTATGAAATGCAATAAGTGATGATATAAGGAGGCACTGTGGAACGAACCCATGACATTCAAAATTGTTTTATGAAATGCAATAAGTGATGATATAAGGAGGCACTATGGAACGAACCCATGATATTCAAAATTGTTTTATGAAATGCAATAAGTGATGATATAAGGAGGCACTATGGAACGAACCCATGACATTCAAAATTGTTTTATAAAATGCAATAAGTGATGATATAAGGAGGCACTATGGAACGAACCCATGACATTCAAAATTGTTTTATGAAATGCAATAAGTGATGATATAAGGAGGCACTATGGAACGAACCCATGACATTCAAAATTGTTTTATGAAATGCAATAAGTGATGATATAAGGAGGCACTATGGAACGAACCCATGACATTCAAAATTGTTTTATGAAATGCAATATGTGATGATATAAGGAGGCACTATGGAACGAACCCATGACATTCAAAATTGTTTTATGAAATGCAATAAGTGATGATATAAGGAGGCACTATGGAACGAACCCATGACATTCAAAATTGTTTTATGAAATGCAATAAGTGATGATATAAGGAGGCACTATGGAACGAACCCATGACATTCAAAATTGTTTTATGAAATGCAATAAGTGATGATATAAGGAGGCACTATGGAACGAACCCATGACATTCAAAATTATTTTATGAAATGCAATAAGTGATGATATAAGGAGGCACTATGGAACGAACCCATGACATTCAAAATTGTTTTATGAAATGCAATAAGTGATGATATAAGGAGGCACTATGGAACGAACCCATGACATTCAAAATTGTTTTATGAAATGCAATAAGTGATGATATAAGGAGGCACTATGGAACGAACCCATGACATTCAAAATTGTTTTATGAAATGCAATAAGTGATGATATAAGGAGGCACTATGGAACGAACCCATGACATTCAAAATTGTTTTATGAAATGCAATAAGTGATGATATAAGGAGGCACTATGGAACGAACCCATGACATTCAAAATTGTTTTATGAAATGCAATAAGTGATGATATAAGGAGGCACTATGGAACGAACCCATGACATTCAAAATTGTTTTATGAAATGCAATAAGTGATGATATAAGGAGGCACTATGGAACGAACCCATGACATTCAAAATTGTTTTATGAAATGCAATAAGTGATGATATAAGGAGGCACTATGAAACGAACCCATGACATTCAAAATTGTTTTATGAAATGCAATAAGTGATGATATAAGGAGGCACTATGGAACGAACCCATGACATTCAAAATTGTTTTATGAAATGCAATAAGTGATGATATAAGGAGGCACTATGGAACGAACCCATGACATTCAAAATTGTTTTATGAAATGCAATAAGTGATGATATAAGGAGGCACTATGGAACGAACCCATGACATTCAAAATTGTTTTATGAAATGCAATAAGTGATGATATAAGGAGGCACTATGGAACGAACCCATGACATTCAAAATTGTTTTATGAAATGCAATAAGTGATGATATAAGGAGGCACTATGGAACGAACCCATGACATTCAAAATTGTTTTATGAAATGCAATAAGTGATGATATAAGGAGGCACTATGGAACGAACCCATGACATTCAAAATTGTTTTATGAAATGCAATAAGTGATGATATAAGGAGGCACTATGGAACGAACCCATGACATTCAAAATTGTTTTATGAAATGCAATAAGTGATGATATAAGGATGCAATATGGAACGGGTTTTGCGATATGATATAAAAAATCTCTCATCGTGGTAGAGGACTTACGCTCATATGGGTTCAGCCTGGATGTTTTTGTTTCATCGATACTTAAACTCTTCCTACATTAATTGACGGAGGGTGTTTATATTCGTCAAAGCGGTTGCTTAGAATTTGTAGATGGCAAATGTCAAAGTAGATATAAAAGTCGAACAGGAAATGTATTATTGAATGACTACATTCAATCACAAACACGCACAGAACACAAACAACTACAAATATGAATAAAATGCAAGATATGACATCACAAACATCAAAGGGTTGACAAGAGGGCTACCGCCTTGGAACGGTCAGTGGCAAAAAAGACCGCTGAGGTATAAACCAGGTTCTAGGGTGCACCAAACCTCACTCTTACCCTAGTTAATCCCAATAAAACGGGACAGTGTAAATAAAGATATCTCCGTCAGGTTATATTCTCTAACTAACAAGGCAGCATTTCTAGGCAATATAACACATAAATAATAATGTATATATAATATAAAAAAGCATAGAAAGCCACATAGCAGTTTAAAGAGTCAATTCACCACAGTTTACAATATGTTTATGAAATTCCGTACAATAAATAGTTACATCATACCATATGAAAAACGTTGTGCGATTATATATACAGACCCTCCTCACCAGGGGAGTTGATGTGTTCATATGCGATTATCACGATTTGTTAGTTTCCTCGTAGCCTAAACCTGCCTTACATCTGTTGAAAAATGGTGTTCAAATTTAGCACAGTGGTTGCCTAGGATATGTAGATGGCAATGTAGGTTTCAAATCCAGGGTCAGATACCTGGGTTTAGAGGTCAAGGTCAAAATCTCCGAAATGAACATTACAGCTATAGCTGTTTTAATTGTAAAAGACTTGTCTTTACATTCTTACTTGTTCCTTTTAGCCCGAGCTCCTATTACGCCAGTTAACTGAGGGTGTTCATATTTGATACAGTGGTTGACTAGGATGTGTACATGTCATCAAAGTGCGGATAATTGCGATGCCCCACTCCCAACACTGACTGCATCGACTTTGCTGTTTATTTTGCCTTTTTCCAGATTTTATATCTCATTGGTCAACATTTCTAAAACCTGAAGTTTGAAACACCTCTTTCTAACGCTTTAACCATTATTTACCGGTAGAGTATGTTTAGGCCCAGTTGATTGCTTGTTCGTATTTAAGTGCAAAATGTCAGGTGGTTTTAAAGTAGATTGAAAATTGCAAGTTCATTTTGTTAAAAAGGAATTCCTTTGATAGCAACACATTCATTGCATAGATGTCCATTACAGTATATTTATATTTCTTATTATAATAATAACTTTTCGCAAGTTACAGACTTTGTTTAACTAAAGATTACAAAAACAAATCTGTTTAAACTATATATTAATCTGATCATTTATGTTATTTAAAGTCAATGTTAACATTAGTTTACGATTATAATGTTTAGTTGATGGTGTTGATAATGGATGTTTATAAAAGCTAGCAGTCAAGAAGGTATCCTCAGTAATCCGGCCTGCTTCTAACTTCTATTATTCAGGACCAATGCCGGGGGAGGGGGTGGGGGAAACGGATGTTTGAAATCTCCCTTAAGTTGAGGCGATTTGGACGAGAATTTGAGAGATTCTAGGACACTTTAAAAATATTAGATTTGTATTCTTGATTCTGTGATATCTCAGTATGCTTGATTTGATGCTGTTTCAGTATTCTTAATTCTGTGATATCTCAGTATTATTGATTTGATGATATCTCAATATATCTGGTTTGATGATATCTCAATATCTTCGGTTTGCTGCAAGTTCAGTATTCTTTATTTGATGATATCTCAGTATTCTTGATTCTGTGATATCTCAGTATTCCTGATTCGATGCTGTTTCAGTATTCTTGATTCTGTGATGTCTCAGTATTCTTGATTTGATGCAAGTTCAGTATTCTTGATTTGATGATATCTCAGTATTCTTGATGTTGTGATATCTCAGTATTCTTGATTCGATGCTGTTTCGGTATTCTTGATTCTGTGATCTCTCAGTATTCTTGATTTGATGCAAGTTTAGTATTCTTGATTTGGTGATATCTCAGTATTCTTGATTCTGTGATATCTCAGTATTCTTGATTCTGTGATATCTCAGTATTCTTGATTTGATGATATCTCAATATCTCTGGTTTGCTGCAAGTTCAGTATTCTTGATTTGATGATATCTCAATATCTCTGGTTTGTTGCAAGTTCAATATTATTGATTCTGTGATATCATAGTATTCTTGATTCTGTGATATCTCAGTATTTCTTGATTTGATGCTATTTCAGCATCCCTGATATTTTGATATCTCTGACTGGGTGATATTTCAACACGTAGCTCCACAAACATTACCAGAACCCCATTTTGATATATCTCTACCGAAAAAAATATTTAGAGACACATCTGAAGTTTGGTAAGTCCTCTTGCTAGCATGTCCTAGGAAAAAAACATTACGAGAACCCCGTTTGGTATACCTCTACCGAAATGAAATGTAGAGATGCACCTGAAGTTTAGCAAGTCCTCTTTCGGTGAAATTTCCCCAATCATCTGAATCGAAATCTCAACATTCTGTCCAAATAACATCAACATCAGGCTATCTTGTAGGAGTATTTCTATATTTTCCAATACTGAGCAAGATATGTTTTTTCTTTCCATCCCCTAGATACTTTTCCATTTCTCTTTGTAGGTAGTAGCCATATGTCCCTACTTCTTTGTTGTCAATCATCACATGTAGATATATTCTATCTTTCCCACGAAATGTCGTTCTAGAATATTTGCATACTTTGTATGTTGTTTTCGGAATATCTTTGACATGTTTTGTAGAACTCGGAGGAGCCGTTTGTTCAGAACTATTTTCTACTATACAGTAATTGCTAATCTGGCTTTCTTCTTTGTAGGTGTTGTCTTCTCCTTTCCGAGGTGAACTACAATTGGTGACTTTGTTTCTTCTGTAACTTTCTTCATTTCTTTCTCCAGATAGTACCCAAAAACTGGAACATCATTTTCTTCATAGTACAAACATGGTATTGTTTTCTTTCTGTACCGTACACACTTTCTGCACATGTAGTCACCCTCTGGCATAGAAATACATCTCACTGCCTTTTTCACTTTTTCATCACAATCCAACAAATATTCATTTGACACTAGATACTCCTTTTCACTTTCTAGTATAGTTTTTCTCTTTTTGCTGCAGTTAATCTCAAATATCTTTGTCGGATTCCATTGTATTGTTTTTCCACTCCATGTATTTTCTGTAGGAATTTTTTTTCCACAAGTACTTTGTCTAGTATGCATGAACGTGAGTCGCTCCAATTATCATCAATTGTGAGTCCAAGTTCTTCTACTCGTTTACAAATCCTCTTCAATCCTTCAGTAGCATAGACTGTATGATGACTGAAATCGTTTTTCAAATAGCACATTTTTTAATCATATTTTTTCTTGGTATAATTTGCAAACCCTACCAGATAGTATTTTCCAATAGGTATGCGACTAACATATTCTATACAATCGGGAAAATCACAATACAATTGTTCTACTCGTTTTCTATTCTCTTTCTATTTTTCTCATATGTTTTGTCCAACTCACTCAACTCCTTTTCTTTTTCCTCCCAAACTTTCTCCTGTACTTTTTTGTTCACCTCTACCCATTTTCCCTATTCCTCTTCTTCAAATATCTGTGCAATTAATTTTTCTCTTTTCTTGGTGGAGTTCATTGATATCTTTCTATCTGTTTCTTGTCGAAGTATTTGAAATGGAGGCTTCTCATCACCTATTCTATTCTTCCCCTTTCTCTTCCATATCCACTCTACACAATTTGTTGGTGGGAGGTAGTCTGTTGGTTCTATCTTCGTTGTTCTAGCCTTGGAAGGATTTTGATCGCAAAGGATTGTTTTTGTATCTTTTTCTTTGGTGTAGCATTCTAGCGGTGCAAATAGAAATTTACCATTTTCGTACCGCAGTATATCAAGCACAAATATTGCGCAACGACGAAAGCCAAATGCTGACACAGCATACTTCTTTGCTTTTTTCCATGATACTTTTGGTGAGAATGAAGTCCCTACAATTCTACCAGTGTGAGTGTTACAATACCATACAATGTACAAAGTATTTTGAACTCTGTCTAGTATAATCATTTTTCTATCAATATTCTCTGCTAGATTTGCCCATTGATTTTTTGCTGGTTGTATGTAGAATTTACCCGGGAGTTCTTCTACAGTTTCTTCTAGAATATGTGTTCCTGACAAATGGTTGTGGTCTCCGTATATTGAAAGTTCAACTCTAGTACATCCTCGATTTTGCACATCCGGGTGTGAAAATGTAATTCGCAAACGTTCAGATTTGGAATCAACAAAATCAGCCAGATGCCCTCCGAATATTTGAGACAATCTTGTTGTATATTTTTGTTCTCACGACATTTCCACCTCTCGTTTGTATAGTAGTGAAGACATTATTTCCGACTGATTTCGTATTCTCTAGAATTGTGGGCTCTTCACTCTGCATTCCAGAAAATAGGCTCTTCGTTCTGTCAAAGTTGAAATAATCAACCAGACTGGATCTTTTCATTGTTCCATAATAGTCTCTTGTGCAATCTATAGAGTATATTCCTAGTCCCACGCTTTCTAGAAGTCGACAGAGATTCATTTTCTTCTTTTCCACTACACCCATGGGAATGTTTGACACATCTATCTTTGCGAGTGCATTTCCTATTGGAATTTCTTTCCATATGCGTTCCCAGTTCTTTCTTGCTCTACTACTTGTATGCGATTCAATTATTTCTATAGTTTTCGAGATACTGCTATTCTGATTCTTGTTCAATGTACAATTACAGATTTTGACATTACAATAGTCTCGTCCACGTCCAATTGTTTTCGACACAAATGTTGCTATTGTTTGTACAATATTTTTTGTAGCGCCTGTTTTTCCTTCGGTTAACATCACCTTTCCTTGTTTTGCTTGAATATCCTTTTTTCCTAGATACCCAAATACATATATATCATCGATGAAAGCTTTTTCTATCCCTGGGATAGATCGCAGTTTTGTTTTTCCACTATTCCCCTTTGTGTAGTCCACCTTTGAAATATCTGATACCAGGTTATTGTCGTAGACATTTTCTTTTGCTATATAATATTCTAGATATCTGCTCTAGCGAATCCCCAAGGTGCTCCCGTCTATCTCCATGTTTCTTTCTTTGGTAGCTTTTTTTTAGTTCATTGTATATAATATAGGTTTAGATTAAAGACCCGGTGTTGATGCCGTTTTGGATCGTGTAATTTGAAAACTTCGCCGAAAGTAGATTCGCCGAAAAGTCGAAAAATATAATTATTGCGCTCTCCTAGAAAATAACATTTATAGTGATGATGACGACTATCGTGTTCCGTCAGACTTTGTTTGACGGCAAAATACTTTTTTGACGGGTTGTTTATGATTGAGTAATATAGATAGTAAGGGTATCAGTATTTTTTTATTTTTTTTAAAGTATGAAAAAACTGCTACAATATGCAAGGGTAGGATATAAGTGTGACTTAGATTTAGATCCTAGTATTACAAATGAGAAAATCGGGTAGGGTCCCCCCTTCCACTTTTAAAACGTCTCTTTTGGATCAAATTATGATAGAGCCGACCCTTACATATTGTAGTGTTTTTCATGGTTTTTTTTAAAAAAAGTGCGGTGGTACCCTTCGTTTCTAAAATACTCAGTTGTGAATATTTTATAGTTAGGCATACAATTTCACCATTCAATAGAACACGATATAATCTATTTAATATACAATAGTCTTTATTTTCCTTTGTTTAAAGTTCGATATAATGTGTGCATACTATTAAATCCATCTACGATTAAAGGTCCAACGAATATTTATTTATGTCGTAGTTACATGCTTATTTATATATTCTTCAAATAGTATGTATGCCGATTGCGTGTATACAACAAATGCATAGTGTCATGCATTCAACTGTTCGACAGATAATGATATGAAAAAAGTCAAACCTATATGTAAAGTAGTCGTTGCCGGCGATGGAGCTAGCATTGCTGATGAGGTAGAGGCGGTGCATTTAGTTATATCTTCCGTCGTCAGTGTTGGATTAGAGCACACTGCTTTCGATAACTCGCATCTGTCAGAGAAAGGGGAAGCAAATTAGTCAAGACCTCTTAATTAAAGACGAACGACAAAACAGTTTAAATACAATGCATTAATTAATATAGTATAATAAAAAAATTATCTTTTTGAACTATAACGAAGATTTAATGTCCAATAGTCTAAATACACTTTATTCGCTATTAATATTTACACATCGGCATGGTCATCATCTTATATCGAGTCTCACCTGAGTCTGGTTGAGGGACAATTTATATAGCAGGACATAGCAGGATAATGTTCCAAATTCTGGTCAGACACGTGTACCGGTCTTAACCTTCAGAACCAGTTTCAGGATCCAGGCTGCGATACTTAGGTCATCAGTAGCCAAACATATACTTAATTAAGTGACTCGTAGCTTGACCGTGTTAGTAGTCACGCCAGTACGTCACAAATGTACTTATAGTAAAATACATTATTGTTTCGTAACTTGTACAGTAAGTACATGTTTATCACCCTCTCCCCCACCACACCTCCCGGTGACAGTTGATGTCCAAGCTTCTTCTGACCGATATCCTTGACCAATATCCTTGTATAATCATCCAATACTATACTATACTACACTTCTTAAGGACGGCGGGAGGTGTACAGTACTAGTTCTACCCAGGTAAAGTGCGTGGAAAGAAATCGACCGTTATATATAACCTTACATGTGTTGAAAATGACGTGAAACACCATACACACAAAAACAAAACAATCTTCGCTTTTTATTTTCTGATGGGAAGATGTTTTATATGTACACTTAGTACATTTGAAAACGCAACATTTTTGACTTTCATATATTTTTTATCTACGCGGTTTTCGTTCAAACAAACATTGTATTTAAGGAAAGTATACATATTTCTTCGTGCCTATTGTTAAAATTTAACAATTTAGAATTACACAAGAGTTACACTACCTGAAACACTGAAAACACATTTTGCACGAGATTTGGAATAATCACGACATAAGCAAGTTTATTTTTATTTATCTTAAAAGCGCTAACATCGGTATGGTATAAAAACACAACATGATTTGATTTTATTCACAAATTATTATGCTACGTTTAGCTGAACATGTGCGAAATCAGACTATTGGGATGACGGCTGTTGGTGCCACTACCAGAGAGGTAGCGAGACGACTTCGCTGCCATGTCTCAACTATATCTAGGCTACAGACATGCTACCAACAGACAGGCACTGTCAGGGACCGTTCGAGACCAGGCAGGCAGCTAGTAACCACCCCCAGACAGGACATCAGACTGAGGGTATCACATCTCAGAAACAGATTCCTGCCAGCTTCTGATACAGCCAGACACACGATTGGTACTCATAGGTACGTGTTTTCATCCACTATAACCAATAAGCATTGTCACTTTTTTCAAATAACTAAAAATAAAATTGCCTTATTTTCAAATTTTGAATGGTGGTGCGTCACCTTTTTTGTGCAGAATGCATTCTAATTCAGCCATAATTGGTTTGTTAGTAGGCCAATAAACGTAACAACTGCAAAAACAGCATAAATGTCATAAATTTAAAAAAAAGGTGAAAATGTTAGATTTTTTTTAATTTTTGATGGTTCGTTTCATTTCAGACGCACAATAAATGACTTGAAGCGACGTGTTTATGGCCGCGTAAACCCCTCTACCACACCGCAGGAACTTCGTGTAGCGCTACAAGACGAATGGCAGCGTATGCCACAGCAAGTGATTGCATCCAAAATACTGTCTATGCACCGTAGATGTTAAGCTTTAATAGACGCTCGTGGTGGCACACTCGGTATTGAAAGTGTTTATTTTAATTTGGATAGGGGTAATTGAACCGTTGATTTTCATATGAAATATATTGATGTTGGCAATGAAATTTTGACCATCTATTAAATCATGATTAAATATATACTACATGAAATTGCATTATTCTAGCTTTTATACTTTTCAAAAAATTACAAAAACCAAAGTGTTGCGTTTTCAAATGTACTGAGTGTATGTCTTTAGTCTTACCCAGACCGTCAGATCCACATACTAATATGTTTACGCCAATCTGATTCGATTTGAATGGTGTTTATGTCATTTCAAGCACATTTTTGTCCATATATGACGGTCAATTTGTTTGTGGTAGAGGCATATCACCCCATTTTTCCTGGTTGAACCAGTAAGGTATACATCCTGCTATTCGTACGTATTGACAAGTTCTTATTTGACAAGTCGAGTTCCCATTGAGATTCGAACCCACAGCGGTGAGAGGCGAGACAGTTATAGCCGCAGCATCTTTACTATTCCGGCCACGGAAGCTTTAATGTCGATGTCGCAGTTGATCGAATTTATATTCTAACAGAACCGATACTGCATGATGAGTTCAATAGACATGCTTTTTTTCTGACAATGCAAGTGGCGTTGATGAGGGTAGTGTAAACACTTTGCACTTATTATATCATTCTTCTGTAGATTTGGATTTGAGCATTTTGCTTTCGACTCACACCTGGTTGCATAAAAGATGCTGACATAAAAATAATGAATACAAGATTTAAAAGACGACACATAGTACATGTGTCTTTGTTAAGGACCTGCTTTCTGACTAAGCGTGATACGTGTATTAGGGTTTCGATCGTTATTGTTCGCACCTGTTTGCCAATCAACTTAATACCATGCATTTACTTTGCTTGTTAAAGGCCCCTTTACACAGGGCTGCGACCTTTGTGCCACCTTTGAGCGGCCAAAAAATGGCCAGGACGCTCAATGGTCGCCTAAACCCAGAAAATCATGTTTCTATGTAACTGCTCCAGCGATCCTTGTGCCTCCCTTGAACCACCAAAATGCAATTTTCGGGCATTTTCATGGCGATCTACGGACGACCTGTGCGTCCACTGAGCCACCTGAATGCCTTCCCTGTGCTTCCCCTGTGCAGGGGCGTCCGTGGCCGAGTGGTTAACGTCTCTGACTTGAAATCACTTGCCCCTCACCGCTGTAGGTTCGATCCCTCAGGGGCCTAGGAATCTTTATGTGAGGAAGCTATCCAGCTGGCTTGCGGAACGTCGGTGGTTCTACCCAGGTGCCCGCCCGTGCACGAAAATTGCCCGGAGGGGCACCTGGGGTCTTCCTCCACCAATGGAAGCTGGAAAGTCGCCATATGACCTTAGCTGTTGGTACGACTATAAAATCCAATTCAATTCCAATTCCAATTCCCCTGTGCAACCTATGGCAAACAACGCGATTATAGGCTACATAGGCGACCCCGAGCAATGTTTGGGCAACCATTGAGCCTCCTCTGTGCCTCCTCTGTGCCATCATCGGCGACCAACGGCAACTAACGGCGATCACTGGACGACCATTCAGCCAAAGAAAATTGCAGCAGAACCCATCTATTACCTGGCGACCATTGGGCGACAACTGTGCCTCCATTATGCAACCACGGTAATGCTTGTGCCTCCCTTCTGCCTCCTTTGAGCCACCTTTGAGCAACCAACCTCCTCGGCGACCTTTGTGCGACTGTTTTGAACATGTTCAAAAATTCACGGCGACCATGGCGTCCATGGCGACGTCTGAACCTCATGTGTACCACCTTTGAACGACCTAGGCAACCGTTCTGCCTCCTTTGAGCCTCCAACGACGACCTGGCAAGGTTTATGGTCGCACACGGGAGGCACAAAGGTCGCCATCCTGTGTAAAGACCCCATACAGACACAATAAACTGGGATTGTAATACATATATGTTCTTCGTTCAACATCAACACAACGGTACTCTTATGATAAGGGCATCCACCATCCAGCACCGTAACACCGACTCGATTCATGTTTGAGAGTAACAAGTTCAACGTAAATAATTACTATTTCCAACTATATGAGTATATCACATAACTTGCAATAATATATTTATCATATTTAAATTGTATTATAAATATGCAAATGAAGGCCGAATCATTGTTCGGTGTTTTCCGTTCAGCAGGACAGTTTGCATCGGAGTTGCCTCGTAGACTTTCGTAACCATTACGGAAAATCGACGAGGTTGTTCGGTGTCGTACGTAGTAGACCGAGTCAACATAAGACGTCATTATACAAACATACGACGTCATCATACAATGGCAACTACAATAATAAATGTTGCCAATAAACAACCCTTTTGAAATATTTTAATAGCCTAAATATGTAGCGAGTCGTAGCGAAATTTGATATTGGTCCGCTGAGAAATACAGGTGCTAGTAAACTATAGGGGGTTAGGGGACAAGACTCCCCCTGGGCTTTCTATTTGTGTGTGATTTGATGTGCATTTTAGACGTGTTTTGCGCTATTGTTTCTATATGTTTCACAAGTATTTTTTGCTCAATTCATCCTCCCAACATGTATTTTGAATATATATAAATTATTTTTAAGTTATTTTTTTCTAAAAAACGTCCATGCCTACTGCAAGCGAATCTCCCATCTCCTTATCAATTGCCATGTCTTTCCTTGCGAATTTTAGGTAGGTATGTATGTTATGTTTCTAGAGGTCGGGTGCTGGCTCCCCTCTGAAATATTTTCTTATAATGTATGAACATTGATTCATCCATGTAATAATAATCTAAGACTATTTTGCTTAACATTTACGGACTGTTCTCTAAAAAGGGAAAACATGTTCGTTGCATGTCCATGTTGAATCACTGACGGTCGTTTTTGGTTGAAATTCATGGTGGTGCTGACTTGTATTTTTTTTCCTTACACCGGCCCGAATGCTGACGTTGTATGTTTGTACGATGACGTCGTATGTTGACTCTCCGTAAGACAACCTTTTTATCTTTGAACAACAGAATTTCGTTAGGCGATATATGACTGTCGAATTTTGTTGGCGGTAGGGGCAGACCACCCAATTTTTCCTGGGTAGAACCAGTAGATCTACTGTATATCTCCCGTCATCCTTGATAATTAACACTCTCCCAGTGAGATTCGAACTCGAGACGGTGAGAGGCAAGATTAATGTTTTAGGCACAGCGTCATTTCTATCCCGGCCACGGAGGCAACTTCTCGTTTTTCTTAGCGAAATAGACTTAAGGGAGGACAACGTTTGGTACTTACTCATTAGCATAGTACTGACCATCCGATCCACATACGACATTTATGTCGATGTTGCTGCAGTCGATCGAATTTAAACCTCCACAGAGCACACTCTGTAGGAATTGTTGAATAGATTGAGTTGTTGATGCAGGAGTTGTGGAAGGGCTGTGAAGACATGGTCCATTGTTGTTCACATACAAAACCAAAATCATTTTGTGTGTATGATCATAGTTGCTCCGGTCCAGTATTAACCGGCATCTAGCTAACGCGAAGTCACAGCTGAAAGAATTAAATTGTTTCAAAAAAATAATGTTAAATGGCTATTGCATTATTGTTATTGACAAATGCTTGTAAGTGACTAATGCATGTGGATTAGTGGTTAGTGTTTGTGCATACATTCATATTTCAGTTTTACAACTAGCTCATGTTTGTGGACTAGTGGTTAGTGTTTGTGTATACATTCATATTTCAGTTTTACAACTAGCTCATGTTTGTGGACTAGTGGCTAGTGTTTGTGTATACATTCATATTTCAGTTTTACAACTAGCTCATGTTTGTGGACTAGTGGCTAGTGTTTGTGTATACATTCATATTTCAGTTTTACAACTAGCTCATGTTTGTGGACTAGTGGCAAGTGTTTGTGTATACATTCATATTTCAGTTTTACAACTAGCTCATGTGTGTGGACTAGTGGCTAGTGTTTGTTCATACATTCATATTTCAGTTTTACAACTAGCTCATTTTTGTGGACTAGGGCTAGTGTTTGTGTAAACATTCATATTCAGTTTTACAGCTGGCTAAATTTTGTGGACTAGTGGCTAGTGTTTGTGTCATTATTACTACAGTCTGTGTACCATTATTCATCGTTACTGTTACTTTTCCTTTAATACAATGTTCACAGTGACTGGCACTACAGACTTGTCACTAAACATTAGTAATGAAGACTTTATTTGACGACAGGTGGCAGTGCTAATAAGGAAGAGGCTATGTACATAACTTTTAACTGAACTGAAATTGCTGTCGGCTCCTCAACAGTTGCTGTAGGTATGTAGGTAGGCAGGTAGGTGTGGTATGTGTGCGTGCGTGCGTGCGTATGCATGCATATTACATGCATGTATATTACATACTCGGCAACCATTTATATATAATTTCGCAGGTTATGTACATGGCAACCGTGTTTATTGAGTTTTGAAAGTAACGTGAATGGCGATCGTATTAATAGCTAATTCACTGTCGTGATCGAGCTCCGGAGCGAACTTTTCAAGATTGCGGAAAAAAAATAAACGCACGTAGGTAAGTATTATCTTTTAGTATGGATTTAAGTGCTTAGATAACGTTAAGTTTATCTCTCTAAAATAAGGTAACTGCATTATTTGAATTTTGTTCCCATATAACTTTATTAACATTGTATAAACGTACACGGGCAAAATCCATCGCTAGCAGTCGCACCTGATCGGCGATTAAGTTTCGAAGGGATAATCACCCTCAAAATGATATTTTTCTCAGCACAAACATGCATCTAACCTGAAGTGTTTACGTGCATATGTCGTTCACGTCGTCCGATATCTATGGATGATGTTGCCGTTTAATATATGCAGTGCATTTCCCGTTATATGTGGTAGATCTTTCATGATATGCAGTGCATTTTTAATTATATGCGGTAAATAAATCTTTATATGTGGTAGAAAAGTATTTATATGCAGTAGATTAATCATTATATGCGATAGATAAGTCATTTTATGTAGTAGATAAACCATTATATGTGGTCCAGTTATAATTGTATGTAGTGCATTTATTACTATATGCAGTAGTTTATCTAATATACGAGGGACGGTCATTAAATAGGAGCACTTTTACCGATAAGTTACATAATATAAAAACCTGAGCAAAATGCTCGATGTTCACGGGAAGTTTAGTCCTTGACCGATTATATGCAAGAAAAATTTTCAATTGGTACAAAATATAATATCAAAACCGGTCATTTGTACATGGTATGTATACATGGTGACATGGACTCAACATATGAAGAACAACGTGCAGTGATAAAGTTTCTTCTTGAAGAAGGGAAACGCGGGTTAATGTTTTGAAACGACTTCAAAATAGGTTTGGAGATGCATGCATGTCACGTAGGACGCTTTATTCGTGGTAGCTCGTTTTCGTGGGGATAGAACAAGCGTGCAAAATAGGTCTCGGCAAGGGAGACCAAGTACCACAGTGACCCCACAAATGGTCAAAAATATTGAAGACTTCATCATGAAAGATAGGCGAGTCACCCTGCAAGAGGTTGCTGATAGATTTGGCATTGCAAAAGGGTCCACATAAGATAGTTCGGGACCACCTGGGGATGAGCAAGGTAAGTGCTCGGTGTGTGCCAATACAGTTGTCACCAGACCAAAAAGCAAATCGGAAGACAACTTCTAAAGATCATCTAGCTCGTTATAAGAAGGAAGGTGATACCTTTTTGAACCATATCATAACTGGGGATGAAACATGGATTCATCACTCTGAGCCTGAATCAAAAGTTCAGTCTAAACAATGGAAAAGAGCTGGATCGCCGCCCCCAAAGAAGTTCAAACAGTCGCCTTTAGCTGGGAAAGTCATGGCCATCATTTTCTGAGATTATAAAGGTGTTCTTTTGTGGCATCATGTTCCAAAAGGTCGCACTGTCAATGCAAACTACTATTCTAATGTTGTCTTGCCAAAATTGAATGAAAATGTGCGTAAACTGAGACCAAGACTTCGAATGAAGAATGTGATCCTTTTGCATGACAACGCTCCAGCCCAAAATGCTGCCAAAACGGTCAATTTATTGAAGACATACAAGTTGGAAACTCTTCAACATCCCCCCTACAGCCCTGACCTAGCTCCTAGTGACTATTATTTGTTTCCAGAATTGAAGAAAATGCTTGCTGGGAGGAAATATGCCACCAGAGAGTCATTGATTGGGGGATGTAAATCAGTACCTTCGACATTGGCCTACATCTTGGTTTGCCGAGGGCATCAGAAAGCTCCCACAACGTTGGCAAAAATGTATAAAGAAAGAAGGAGAATACTTTGAGAAGGAATAAAAAAGAAAATTAAAAACAACTATCAGAAAAAAAGTTATGGGTGTTGTGCATCTATTTAATGACCGTCCCTCGTATGAGGTCCTTTGAACATTATATGAAGTAGGTTTGCACCTCTGTTGACTTTATATGTGGTACACATTTTAATATACGTGGTGGATACGATTTTATATTCGGTGGTTTCAATTGCATTATATTCGTTACAAACGGCTTTTTCTTATGATATGCAGTGCTTTTTCTATTATATGCTCTGTTTTTTTTCATTATGATGATATCAATCGGAACTCTCGTTTTTTAAGTGGGGGGTGGCGGGGAGGGGGAGGGGGTGTATACTTGAATCACCTTGTCCGTCCTGTGGGGGTGGAGGGGCGGGGTATACTTGAATCACCTTGTCCGTCCGTACGTAATTCTTGTCCGGGCTATTTCTCAATAACTCCTTCTTAGAAACGTGCTAGGAAGTATCAATATCGAGTGGACATGCACATACTATCATGACGTTCCGGTTCGATAATTTTCTACTGAGTTATGGCCCTTTGTATTTCTAATATATATATATATATATACTATGAAATTCTTGTCTCTAAAACTTCTCGTTAGAATGTAGCGAAACTTGCTAGGAAGTATCAATATCAAGTGGATATACTGTCATGACGTTCCGGTTCAATACTTTTCAACTGAATTATTGCCCTTGTATTGTTAATGAATTTCATACTTGGAAGTGAAATAGAAAAGTCTTTTCCGCGCTATTTCTCTAAAACTCCGTGTTAGAATTTATTGAAAATTTCTAGGAATTATCAATATCAAGTGGAGATGTCTATACTCTCATGACGTTCCGGTTCAATAATTTTCCACTGAGTTATGGCCCTTTGTATTTTTAATGGATTTCATACTTGTATTCAAATAGAAAATTCATGTTCGGGCTATTTCTCTAAAACCCCATGTTATAATTTCGTAAACTTGCTACAAAGCAACAATATCAAGTGGAGATGCGCATATTGTCGTGACGTTCCGGTTCGATAATTTTCCACTCAGTTATGGCCCTTTGTATTTTTAATGCATTTCATACTTAGTAGTCAAATAGAAAATTCTTGTCCGGGCTTTTTCTCTATATATCTTATAGGAAAAAAGTCATGTATATTTACCCATCCCACAACAAGTTGCCAGCAGGGGTATTTGTCCGGCTCCGGCGACAGTTCTAGTGAAAACTCATTTACAGGATCCCAGCACATAACAAAGATGTCCACAAAGTGCATGAAACAATTTGCTCTTCTTACGGTCAGGCTTTGAAATCAGGTCAGAAGTGGACTGTAATTCCTCGATCTTCATTTCTCGATTTCAAATGATTACATACTAAAAATATACCATAAGAGAGCTGACTTTAACTTTGACATCGTTACAAGTAACTATCCATATTTAGATTGGGAAGTACCTCGTGGTACATCATACGGTTTAAATCTCCCAACTTATTCGTTTTGCTAGAGAATGTAACGAGTTCACTGATTTCAATGATCGAAATCAATTTATTACAAGTAAACTTCCTCAGCAATGATTCCGTTAACATAAACTACGTAGATCTTTCTCAAAGTTCTATCGCCGCAACTAAAACCTGCAGTAGAAGTACAACACCAACCTAAAAACTGTTCTTCGACTAGGAGTATCTCAACCTTTATTCTATGGAGATGGGATGTAAACACTTCGGAAAAAGGGGGTCTGAATGATTTCCTGACCACTTTTCAAAACATAATCAGGAAATTCGTCTGAAAAGTGAAAAATGGTGAGGTTCTACCGAGCCATTCTTCGTTTCCTGTCGAGCCTAATAAACTTGATAGTAAAAGGCACTGACATAATATTCTATTTATCATGTAGATTATCCACATTTTCTGTATGAGTTACTATTATTACCTATTTCTCAGAATGTTCCGCTTATCGAGGACGCCGCCATGTTGTTGTTTTTTGTTTGTTTTATGACGTCAGGCAACGTTGCGCGCATGACGTCAGATAACATAACGTACAATAAACGCCGAGGGATTCCGCATTGATTTTCTCTATTGGTCAGTGCCTAATAAAGCAAAATTTAATAGGTCACCCTTTTATTGGGCAGAAAACTGCACATCTGCATGATAAACCAGGTTCTAGGGTGCATCAAATATGATAACTCATAGTGGAAAAGATGGAAAAACCGATTCCGCTTTTAAGTGCTATACGTTTGAAGTAAGTTCAAAAGAAAAATTATCCTACTATGCAATATAGCCATGTTTTCTCTAAATGCATCTTACACGTGGAGGTGTTACTGTAAACCGTTCATGACTATACTATGTACATTAATTTGCATATCAAATGCGTTTTAGTGTCAAATATAACTATAAATACATCTGTGCCATCGAAAAAGCAGAAATTCTATAAAAACAAAAACAAAAACAATAATAAAACATTCTAATTTTTGACAGAGCTGATGTTTGCTTTGAAAATCCCTTCTTTCACATCTATATTTTTATTTGTCCAACAATTCTGAAAAGTAAGTTATTTTGTTTTACCACTTAAAATACCAATGTCTCTGATATCTACAACTTAACGTCTTAAGTATACTATTAGGAAAATTGTGTCTGAACGGTAAAACAAACAAAATACTTTGACAGAAAAAAAGACACCAAACAATAAGGATTTAAACGTATTTAAATTAAAATAAACACTCCTATATATGAGAAAAAATCAATCATATTTCTGATACTTTAATGTTTAAAACATAAAAAGTATATAATTCAACGTCATCGTAAGATTTTGCGTGAAACGGTGCGAGTAGTTATTATGTCACAACGTATGCGCTTCAGTCGAGTTGTTGTATCTGTCTGTATCTGTATGGTATAAGTTTCCGCCATAATTGACGATTACAACGCGTGTTGGTTGCGTATTAATTAAATAAAAGGAAATATAGCCCTACATAAGAATAACTTAATAGTGCGAAGATTACAAAAATGATAGGAGTATAGGATAGTGTAGTGTTTTACAGTGCATGTTTACATTGTAGCCATACCTCATATGCAAATTAGCTAGAGGTTATTGCCTCTCAGATAGCAGCATGTATTAGTTAGCTATTAGACTCCATTGTACCAAGATGTAGTATTAGAGTTATTAAATATATATACATATAGTGCGTGTCTCTCAATGTACACCCAAAGGCCATCCATCAGATATTACAATGGCGACGAGGATTAAAAAAAATTAAACAAAAGGATTAAACAAAAACTGATCTTTGAAATGTGAATTAGTTTAACTGTTTACACAAACAAGACTTGGGATTAAAAGTGAACAACTTACTGGATTTGCATTGTGTTGTGTTAAGTAGTCATTAATAAGATTGATGATTAATTTATGAAATAATGGCACAAGGATTACCTGTTTTTCGAAGCTTCAGTGTAAGCGAACCAGCAGTGGACACTAGATGGAAAAAGTGGACCATGCGCTTAGAAAACCTATTAGTTGGGTTGGACATCAAAGACGACAAGCGGAAACGCGCACTTTTATTGCATTATGCTGGAGAGGAAGTAAGTGACATTTTCGACACTTTACCTGACACCGGAGACAATTACAAAACTGCCTTAGATAAACTTACGGACTATTTTGCACCAAAGAAATGCACCGAATACGAGGTCTACAAATTTCGTCAAGCCAAACAAGAATGCAATGAAAGCATAGATACTTTTCATACACGTCTCAGGAAACTAGGTGAAAATTGTGAATTTGGTAACAAAGACAAAGAAATTAAGTCGCAAATTATACAAGGATGCTCATCAACTAGGCTAAGAAGAAAAGCACTTAGAACTGAACTGAGCCTTGATGAACTGATTAAAGAAGCTAGGTCGCTTGAACTTTCCGACAAACACGCGTCAAAACAGAAAACGACAACAAAATGTCGAAATTGTGGCAAAAACTATCCCCACATAGATTTAAAATGCCCCGCACAAGGCAAAACATGCAACTATTGTCATAAGGAAAACCACTTCGAGGTCGTATGCCGATCAAAACAACGGTATTCGCATCATAAAATACACAATGTTGATGAAATTGAATCCAATGACAGTGAAACAAATGACAATGATTACGTGGACTATAGTTTCGGTTTGTCAAAAGATTGCAATGTACATGCGTTATCATCACGACCAAAGATAAACGTTCGGATAAACGATAACCCTGTCAATATTCTGATTGATACCGGAAGTTCGATTAACGTTATAGATGAACACTGTTACAACGGCATGTCTATAAAGCCAGAACTCTGCAAAACGGATACCAGAGTATATGCATATGGTGCCAACACAACGTTGAAATTACTTGGAAAATTGCAAGCGACTATCGAATCCAAAAACAAAATAATAACAGCGCCAGTCTATGTCTCTGAAGGAAATTATGGGAATTTGCTGTGCTACATGACCTCTGTTGAACTGCAAACTCTCCCTGAAATATCGGCGTTGAAGTCAAACAAGGTCGATGATTTATGCAACAGATACTCAAGTGTATTTACCGGCCTAGGGAAAATGAAAGGCGTGCAAATAGACTTGCACATGGACACAACTATTCAGCCGGTAACACAACCGCACAGGAGAATACCATTTCACCTGAGACAACAAGTTGAAAGTGAACTTAAACGTCTAGAGGACTTGGACATTATAGAACGTGTTGATGGACCAACAGATTGGGTATCGCCAATAGTTGTTGCACCAAAACCAAAAAGTAAAACAAATGAAATCAGGATTTGTGTAGATATGAGACTACCAAATCTGGCCATCAAACGCACACGTCATATGATTCCTACTATCGATGACATGATATTGGACTTAAATGGTGCCAAAGTTTTCTCAAAACTTGATCTCAATCAAGGATATCATCAACTTGAACTTTCCGAAGCGTCACGTAACGTAACAACGTTCACAACACACGTAGGGTTACGTCGTTACAAACGTCTGAACTTCGGCGTAAATAGCGCAGCCGAAATATTTCAAAACACGTTACGCACAGCACTGGAACGACTTGAAGGTCTGCGTAACATATCAGATGACGTCATAGTATTTGGACGTACACAAACGGAACACGATGACCGGCTGGAGGCAGCACTCACACGGCTCCAAGAAAAACATATAACACTAAATAAAACAAAATGTGAATTCAAAAAGCGCAAACTTGAATTCTTTTGATATGTATTCGGAGAAAACGGGATGTCCGCCGATCCTAAGAAGTGTGAATCAATTAAAAACACACCTCCGCCTACAAATGTGTCAGAAATACGTAGTTTTCTTGCCATGACAAACTATGTCTCAAGGTTCATCCCGAACTACTCAACAACAACTGAGCCAATGCGAAGACTGACGAAAAAGAACGTCACATGGCAGTGGGATGATGAACAGCAAAACGCGTTTGAACGTTTGAAAAGTGATCTTAGCAGTAAAACTATCATGACATACTTTGATCCTAAAACGGACACAGAAATTATTGTAGATGCTAGTCCAGTAGGAATCGCAGCAATTATGCTTCAAACAGGAAAGGTCGTCTGTTATGCAAGCAAATCACTGACTGACGTCGAGAAACGTTACTCTCAGACTGAGAAAGAAGGCCTTGCTGTCGTTTGGGCAATTGAACATTGGCACATTTATCTATTCGGACATTCGTTTACGCTAATTACAGACGCAAAAGCCTTAGAGAGCATATACGGAAACCCAAAATCAAAACCGCCAGCGAGACTTGAACGATGGAGACTGAGACTCCAAGCGTATGACTTTAAGGTCGTGCATAGACCTAGGAAATCAAACATGTCGGATTACCTTAGTCGACATCCAGATCCAACAAATACAAGTCAACAATCGCGCATTGCAGAAGAATATCTCGCATTCATAGTACAACACAACGTGCCAAAAGCAATGAAAATGGAAGAAATAATTTATGAAACCTCCAAGGACAATGACCTTCAAACCGCCATATCCAATGTGAAGAATGATTCATGGAACACTTCATACAAATACAACAGTACACTCGATGCTTTATCACGATGCAGAAATGAGCTTACCGTAGTTGATATAAAAACTGGTGAAGTATTGCTTCATGAATCGAAACTGGTCATACCAACATCCTTGCAAAAGAAAGTTATTGCTATCGCTCATGAAGGACATTTAGGAATTGTTCGAACGAAACAACTGTTGCGTGAAAAGGTGTATTTTCCAGGAATAGACAGACTTGTTGAAGAAACGTGCAAAAGTTGTATACCATGCCTGACCGCAGTAAACAAAAATGTTCAGGAACCTTTACAGACGAGTAAAATGCCGGACAATGTGTTCGATGAAGTAAGCCTAGATTTTTGTGGACCATTCCCAGATGGAAAGTACCTACTTGTACTTATAGATGACTATTCAAGATTTCCAATTGTGAAAGTTCTGAACAACATAACTGCAAACTCAGTAATACCGGTGCTAGACGAGATTATGTCTGAATTCGAATGCCCTCGCATTTTAAAATCAGACAATGGACCGCCAATGAACTCGCATCAATTTGCACAGTTCGCGGAATATATGGGGTTTAAACATAAAAAGATTACTCCACTATGGCCAGCAGCCAACGGTGAATGTGAACGGTTTATGCGTTCCATAGGAAAGGCAATCAGAGCGTGCCATACCGAGCACACATCCTGGAAACAAGGAATGTATGCGTTCTTACGAAATTACCGCGCAACGCCACACGCTATGACAAAACAAACTCCATCTGAACTTTTCTATGGAAGACCATTATATACTAAACTCCCGAATCCGCCATCAAAGTCAAACAAAGCTGGAAAACATAACAAAGCAAAAGCCTCAGATAAAAAGAATACGCAGACAGACGGAGAAACGTCAAGTCATCAAATCTTAAGATTGGTGATCGTGTTCTCGTTAAACAGGAAAAACAAAACAAACTGACAACACCATTTGATCCGAGACCATATACAATCGTCAAACAAAAAGGAAGCATGTTAACTGCTCAAAGAGAAGATAAAACCACAACAAGAAATTCGTCAAAATTCAAACTCGTTTTAAACCCGCCAACACTCCCAGGAACAGATGAAGACGCTGATCACGTAATACGCGATCAACCTGATCAGCCGATCAGCGACGCGAGAAATGACAATGAAATAATGTTACGCAGATCAACTAGAGTACATAAACAACCCGAATACCTTACAGACTATGCGTGTAAATGAGCTGTAATAACATCATGTGTGTATGTGCTCATGTGTTAAACATCAATGGCATAATAATCCATCGATAGTGCAAAGTGAGCGTTCTGTAATACGCCAACATGCATTATTAATACGTTACCTCAAGTGTTTACTAGGATACGCAAATTTGGATTATTTAGATAAAATACAAAGCTTGATCTTATTTTGTAGTAAATTCTTGTGTTTGTTACATTTTCTGTGTAATCACTTAAATGGTTTATCATATATGATATGATATCACTAATAGACTTATAAGTGTATGCTAAGCTTTTGTTTCACAAATATATCATTTATTTTGAGAGAGGTAACCAGCAAACGGCTTATGACTCAAGTTGTGGAATTTCCATTCATTAATGACACTGAATTAAATGTCAGACAGGGCAGAACATAAACAGAGTGAAATATTGTAACTGTTATTCTAACGCTCTCATTAATGGACTTCAATTAGCTCCGCTATCAACATCACATTAATTGCCACCAAAGAGCCGATGTGTGAGAACTGATATGAACTGATATGAATTTTAGAAGTGACAGAATCGGGTTGACACTGACAACAATGTTTACCCTGGAAATAAATGTGAAATTTTAGACATGGTTTTGAACTGACAGAAAACTAATTATAATCTTGATAAATACAACATACAGTTCAATTCTAAGTTGAGAGGGGATGTAGTGTTGTACAGTGCATGTTTACACTGTAGCCATACCTCATATGCAAATTAGCTAGAGGTTATTGCCTCTCAGATAGCAGCATGTATTAGTTAGCTATTAGACTCCATTGTACCAAGATGTAGTATTAGAGTTATTAAATATATATACATATAGTGCGTGTCTCTCAATGTACATCCAAAGGCCATCCATCAGATATTACAGACAGGCATAAAGAAGGCAGTTCTTAGTCGCAATTTACTTCATCATCAGTCCTGTCCGGCTACCGTAGAGACCCCTGGAAATTCACCAACCAGCATAGCACCGATTATCACTAGGAACCCAAAAAACACTCATCTACGACTGGGTTTAGAATGAATGTTTGGAAAGCAGCTTTTTGCAATATACCAAATCAGGAGCCTTAGCCACAGTGGCTGGTAGACTTTTCCAAAGACAAACTGTCCTTGGGAAAGAAAGATAACTGTAATTTCAGAGAGTGATTCGACCTGGTGCGAGATGATGCAGGTTTCACGAAATCGGATGAGTGTATGTCCACAAGACCGTAACTGATCTTAAAGAGCATGGTGAGTTGGCTCTTTGTACATCTTGACTCCAGAGTTTCCCATTGGATGTGCTCCAGCATAGAAGTGACACTGCTCGTATTGCTATAGCGGTTGTTGATGTACCATGGCGCCCGACGCTGGATCATTTCAGCTTACTTTCTTGATGTGCTCATGGGTGTGAGGGTTCCAAACTGTAGAACAGTACTCACTCTGGACAAATCCTTTCTCCACAGCGTGTACAGTTAAATGATATATTTGTAATTTCATCGTGTTTGTGTGAAGGTGTGTTTTCCAAGTCCATTTCTGGTAGCAAGAAGAGCAAATTGATCCCTGCACTTTGAGGAAAGACTCATCAAGTGCTTGGAACCGTAAACTACAAAGTACAATTAAATGTAAATGGCATTCAAATCGATGACATGTTGGTGTTGAAAACCGGGTATTGAGTATCCTCCGGAAAAAGTATTTTCAAAAGTACCCTCAGTGATATTGAGTCCCCTCCATTAGCATACATGATATTGAATATAACGTTTTTCCTACATAATACGGCTTTAATAGCGTAGCAACATAGTTATGGGATTTATATCGGACGACGTTTGTCGACACATTACCTACAAACTTTGGTGTGATGCATGTTTGTGTGAGACAATAAGCACATTTTGTGGGTTGCTCTCGCTTCAAAATGTAATAGCCGATCACTTGCGACTTCTAGCGCTGGTTTTGTGCCTGTATAAGTTCATACATTTTAAATAAATTATGCGTGAACCAAATTCAGATATTTTCCTATCTATACATCCAGTTCCCTTATTTTGAAATGTAAACTTTATGTAATCTAAGCACTGAAAGATAACGCATACCTCCGTGTGTTTGTTCGGCCATCTTATAGAAAAAAAACTCCGGAGTTCGCTATCTGCCTTGGAATCGAGTACTTAATCGAGTACCCGGAATAAGAAGAGCCAATTAAATGTTTTGCGCTGGCATTTGCATATTCGTATGTTACAATGAAGAAGTAGTTAGCACACAGGCACTACTAACTTAAATACAAGGAACTACACGTTATGAGAATGCAACAACAATGATGTAGCAACCTACGTCACGAGCACGCGCTAAAACAGATCAGGCGCCGATTTCACCAACAATTCCTTAAGTTTTACTTAAATACTTAAGAAAATACTTAACTAAGTCACTAAATAAAATTTGGCGGAAATGTGTTTCACCAACATAAATTAAGAGTCCACTTGATAACTAAGCTAAATTTAAGTTTTTACTTCAAGTAAATTGGTTTGGTGAAACAAGTTTTCCTTACTTTATATACTTAAGTATGTTGGTGAAATCGGCGCCCGTTTACATACACAGAAGCTGGATTCAGGAGCTTGTAAGTGGATGTATGTTTACCAAGATTTACGAAAAATTTGGTTAATTGACAATTCCTACCGTACAACATGGATGAAAAATATTTTATTAAACCTTAAATAAGCTGTGAACTCCCAAATGTTTGTTAGTTTACTTTGATACAATCGCATTCCCACCAAAATGTAAACTGTTTGTTAGTTTACTTCTATACAATCTCATTTCAAAGCCAGGTACCGTTTATATTTTGGTGGAAATGCGATTGTATCGAAGTAAACTAACAAACGGTTGGTAGTTTACAGCTTATTTAAGGTTTAATCAAGCCTTCTAATCCATGCGGTACGGTGGACATTGTTAATTTACCAAAAGTTTTGTAAATCTTAATAAAAACTAATCTTACCAGCTACCGAATCGAGCTTCCGTGTCAATCGTGAACGCTCGGCCAATCCCGTCATTCTTCGGGATCCCGCTGCGAAGCAGTGTACGAGATGTTGCGAATGCTTCCGTGTATGTAAACGGATCCGTTTTGGCGCGTGCGCGTGACGTAGGTTGCTACCCTTGATTATACGCAAACACTAGTCACTAATCCCTGCAGATCTCTATGTATAACTTATATAACTGTCAACAACTTTAATCACCTTTCTCACACGGTAACAACAACCTCACTTGAATCATTCTGAACACTTACTGATTGGGGTATGTTTTGCCATCTGTTCCACATATCTGTTCGTCATGTTGCATATAATAGCTGCGACAGTCGACATCTTCAAGTACTTTACACACCGCTTGATCATAGTACATACCAACATTGGCTAGAGCCGTGTCCACAATCGAACTTCGGGCGTTCACGGTGATTGCATATCCTTGCAAAGTTATCATAAAACAACATTTAACACTAATTGGCGAAAATACGATGACGTACGTTCGAATACATGTAGGTCTTACTGCGTCATCTTGATTCATAAAGTTATGAGAGACCTACTGATACAAAAGAAAGCAATAGCATCATTTCACTTCTTGAATCGCACTACATGTTGATATAAGATACTATGACATGTAGTTGACTACAACATTACCAGGATTTCAGGTTGGTGGTGGTGGTGGTGGTGGGTGGGTGTGGGGGGGGGGGGGGTGCGCCCCCTGTTTCCGCTAGTGATTACGTATCACAGTTTTATACACATGCTAAAAACGTTAGATTGGGCGGAATGAACATTACAGGCCCAATCTCCATTTATAGGGGGGGGGGGGGGGGGGGTGGTGCGCCCCCCTGTATCCGCTAGTGATTACGTATCACAGTTTTATACACATGCTAAAAACGTTAGATTGGGCGGAATGAACATTACAGGCCCAATCTCCATTTATAGGGGGGGGGGGGGGGGGGGGGTGGTGCGCCCCCCTGTATCCGCTAGTGATTACGTATCACAGTTTTATACACATGCTAAAAACGTTAGATTGGGCGGAATGAACATTACAGGCCCAATCTCCATTTATAGGGGGGGGGGGGGGGGGGGGGGGGGGGGTGCGCCCCCCTGTATCCGCTAGTGATTACGTATCACAGTTTTATACACATGCTAAAAACGTTAGATTGGGCGGAATGAACATTACAGGCCCAATCTCCATTTATATCTAGATAAAAGTATGCAGAGAGGGCCTAGAACCTTCTCAACTGCAGAACTGCAGAGTTGCTGCAAACTCTATTGTAACAATCCAAACCAAACGTTACAACATGACATTTTCTTTTTCTTACACACAATTAATTTGCAACTGTATGATATAGTATACATTACCCACAATTCTATCAAATGTAAAGTTATCAGTATATTTTGTAACACTTATTTATTAGAAAATAATATCTTTTCGGATTTCAAATGTGTTGTTTACAAATATACGTAGTTTTGTTTTCAATGTTCGCAGTTTATTAACTCTAAAAATGGTACTATGCTTAGCCGTTTCCAATAATATTAATAAATATAATATCATTACACTTTCTGCATTCTATTATAAAGTGATACTCGTCTTCCATCGATTATTAAACATTTTACATTTTCTTTCATCTATCGGTATACTTAATGGTCTAGCCATCTACCCGACTCAATTTCTAGATTATTAAGCCTCAATCTGACTAAGGCTTATTTAAATTGTGGTAAGTTTATACAGTTCATGTAATGCTTAATTAAGACTAAAAAAGGCACATGCATTTCTGTAAAACAAACAGCTCTGCTTAACTGTAATCTTTTTTTTAACATGCTTAAAAAAAGATCTGATTCCAACTCCATAAAAAAATCCAAGATTCTTCCATAAGTGATCTTGTATTTAACCAATATTTTATTATTAAACCATATCAATGTGTAATCAATGTTGCTCTCCCTAACTCCCAGTAGATAAACTCCATTTAAAAACTCTTCACTCTTGCACTATTGCAAATGTTAAAATGACCCCAATTAACACACCCTACACCCCGCCCAGCACCCTCCATCCCGACAACCCCTACCCTCCGACCTCCAACCCAGCCCCCACCTTCCCCTGTGGCAGACATACACGTTTTAAATAATACAATCTTTCAAATAGTTTTTTATCTTTCGTAACGAGTAAGTTAAGTGCAAAATATTTAATTGCTTAGTTGCTTAAGAAAATATACGGTAATGGACAGACGAATGGACGGACCGACACAAGAGGCGGTAGCAAGGTACCTTAATGCTTTTCGTTCTTATGGGGAAGCACAATGTATAAGTGATCGATGGTCATCAAGTGAAAAAAAATTAAATAGCGAAATGTAAGGTAGAGAGTAGAGCAATATAACGTTTTCTATCGGTATTTCGATAAAAGTTGACACGGCAGTGCCAATGTAGGGAATTTGAACAAAACAAGTTAGTGCCTTCCAATACGGAAGGCTATTGTTAAAATATTCAAAGGGCCATAACCCTGAAAACATAGGCCCACGAGGGCCTGAATCGATCTACTGGCAAAGTGTACACTGTTAGATGACGCTACATGCAAAATATCAAAGCTTTAACCTTGTGGTTTCGAAAAAGAAGATTTTTAAATGTATTTCCTAATATTACTATGTAAAGCTTTTTACCCCCTTGTGAGGGGCCTATTCTGACCCCATGGTCACCATTTGTACAACTTGGTAAAGGACCACTATATGAGCAAGAAAACAGAATAATTGATTTGCAATTTCAGCATTCCTATTCCTTTCTTCAAATGTTCCGGTCACGATTGAAGTACAGCGTAACAAACCACCTAACGATATACCATTTACCAACAACTATACTCTATAAACAAATATACTAGTTTTCTTTGGCCTTGTCAGACAAATTTAGCCAATCAGCATTCAGTTTAATAAACACAGTAGGCTTTCATAATTTCTGAATCGCTTTCAACTCGACGTTTGATAAACTTACACTGACACACCTTCTGCGAGGCCAAAAGCCAGATTAAACGGATGGCGCCGAAAATCACGTGGGGATAGTGTAACAATTATCCACCATTTTAGAGAAAACTGAAAGAAAATCTAGTCCCGTAAATAATTCTTGAAAATAAGTCCGTCTAACATAGGTAATGGCTATGCATTTGGGTGTGATGAAAAGGGGCGTATGATAATGTGCGATACACATTTAAACTTCCATATTACTTCTAAACATATATATTAAACTACATAATGGTGTCTGGCCAAATTCAAATATCACTCACAAAAAACAAAACTGAAACAAATCAAAACTATAAAATACATTTAAACTACATACCTGAAAGTACTAACACACTTAAAATTCTGAAAAAGATCATGTTAATACGTTGAAATCGAACTGAACACGTTAAAGTTGCCCTTGTGTACCAAATTATATATTTACAGATAAGAGATATGTCGGCACAGATATGCGGATAGGTAATGAAATATTCATGTTCACATATATTAAGAAGTGACAGGACTAGTTGGTATGCATATCTTGGATAGAAGGTGCCTCTGTACCAGTCAATCAGAAACTATACCAGAATCTCGGTAAAATGTCTGCCGCGTCAACAATTTTTTAGAAGAAAAGTTCTAGATGTTTGTCTTGAAAACAAGCAAGATCTTGACTAAACGTGACATAGTGTTGTAGTGTATGTAACAATAAGGTAGGCCTATACACCAGTTCAAATAAAAATCCAAATTATTTACCTCATTATGATCACCGCTGTAGATCCGATACATTCTCACCTTGTGTTATTATGAAACGAGTGTGTATGTATGTGTGTTTGTGTCTGTGAATGTCTAAGGATTATAGTCCCTCCACCATTGTTTCAAGAGCAGAATTCCTCAACTAGATTGAGTCTATACTGAAAACTAAGATATAATTATTATTATTGATTTTTTTATTTATATATTTTTTCTTTATTTTTTACTTTAGATTTTCATTGCTTCGCCTCAGAGCCTGCACAAGAATATAAATCGTGTTTCAAAGAATAAGCTAGCACTGACCGTTAATTCAACCTACTATAAAGCTCATGAGCTGTTTTGTGTATGGTTATCATACGGGTATTTTATATGTATGTGCATACTTAATGGATACGTTGGCCTGTTTTCAAGGGGCGTGTATAAATTACTTATATATTTAGCGGTAAGGGAGAATGCGGGATGCATACACCCAAACTTGCAGTGTGTGTTTTAACATTTTTTTTTGTTTAAAGGATGCATCCTGAAGTTGCGGAATACGTATGCGAATAACGTACATGTATTCATACCTATAGGGCGTGTAGGGAAGATGCGGAATGCGTCCGTCCGTTTGAGTTTTGGATCAATACGTCCGTTGATACATATTTATAGCTAAGGGCCAGCGGTATGTTTGTATGTGGATGGATCTGAAGAATATGAATAGTGTCTGCTTGGAGGCTGCGATACATATGTGACATACTGGATTTGGAAAATTCAAAGCAGGCATTGGGTCAGGAGGAACACCGCGTTGATGTAGGCTTGTAGGTCTAGATTGTCGAAGTGTTACTGTATGATGCTTCTTGAAGATGACCAAGTACACGTGTTCCACAAACTTGAGGTGCATGACAGCTTGCGCCCATGGGCCGTCGTTTTCGTGTTCGTCGATCTTCAGCGGTTGATCTCTCGTCGTGTGATAGGCGATGCTGGTCCGGCGTTCACATGTCATAGCGCATTTAACTAACGCATTAGTGAATATCTAACCTTAGATCTTGAACAGATATCTACGGCGTGTACAGACATAAAACGGCCCATATTTTGAGTTTGAATTGAATTGGTCAATCTGCATGGTGCCGAATCTTGCATTATTTTCCAGTTTTAGAGAAGTAACAAGGTCCCGTATCTTCCGTTTGTAAAGGACAAGCAAAGTTCGGTATTTTTCGGTTGTAGAGGAGAAGCAAGGTCCAGTGTCTTCCGGTTTTAGGAATAGCAACGTCCAGTATCTTCTGGTTGTAGAGAAGTAGCAAGGTCCCGTATCTTCCGGTTGTAGGAATAGCAAGGTCCCCTATCTTCCAGCTGCAGAGAAGTAGCAAGGTCCCGTATCTTCCGTTTGTAGGAGTAGCAAGGTCCATTATCTTCCGGTTGTAGGAATAGCAAGGTCCCGTATCTTCCGGTTGTAAAGAAGTAGCAAGGTCCCGTATCTTCCAGCTGTAGAGAAGTAGCAAGGTCCCGTATCTTTTGTTTGTAGGAGTAGCAAGGTCCAATATCTTCCGGTTGTAGGAATAACAAGGTCCCGTATCTTCCGGTTGTAGAGAAGTAGCAAGGTCCCGTATCTTCCGGTTGCAGAGGAGTAGCACATTACATGGTCCGAGAATTAACTTCCATACCCCATCCAACCCTTTCTCCAAAAAGCGAAAACGGGGTTGGCTGTGTTATGAAATAAAACCTTAATTTCGGCTTAAAATGTTTGCATACTGTACATATTGTAAAATTAAAACATTTAAGAGGTAATTTTAAACAGGTTATAACATTTTAATCACTAACTTTTTTTTAAACCCGTTTTATTGTCGAAATATCCGTTATAAAATCATGCTAATATAAGCTTTCCCATCGCTTAATGGAATTATAAAGGGACCACATAATGAAGGTCCAATATCTTCCGGTTGTAAAAGTAGCAAGGTCCAGTATCTTCCGGTTGGAGAAGAGACGCAAGGTTCCATATTGTTGGGTTGTAGAGGAGTAGCAATCACAGAATTGAATTTGTTTACGCATGTGTACTTATCGTGGCCATCTTGTATTTCGTAGTAATTTGTATGAGGCCTAAAAAAATAATATGTGTGTTTCTGGTTTCACCCTGTCAAAAAGTTAGGGTAGGAAAGTAGGAAAAAGTTGGTTTTTTTTATATATCTTTTTTATATATATTGTTCGCATATATTATGCCATTTTTGTACTAAGGAAACTTCTTGATAACCTTTGCAAACAGTTAGGATCCATATTAGATGTTTAACTACTCTGGCTAATAAAATTATCACTTGAATAAAAATATTTGTTGTTTGATTGTAATATTTTTTTATTTTTTTTTTATTTTTTTTTTTTTTTTATTTTTTTTTTTCGCTAAAAATATTTACACATATTTTTTTGTTAGGCCTAATGGTAAGGACAAATTTAAACTGTTTGTGCAGTTTCGTGAAATTCCGCTCGTTAGTTTGGAAGCAGTAGTGATTATCATAAAAATAAAAGCCACCTCTGGCAAAATGATATAATGCGAGGCTTTTGCCGAGCATTATATCATTTGTGCTAACGAGTTTAATAAATTCAATAAGGAATGAGAACGAATGTTAGATTCTATTTATCACATAACTCACATATCGACTTTTATTGCATTTTGCCTGTCGCTTTAACACTCGAAACCGACATAAACCGTGGGAATTGGATCATAGTCACGACTTTTTTTGACAGCACGTACTAGGCTTATTTGCATAGTTGTATAACTAGTTGTATATTGAAAACATAGAATGGTGTTATTCCACTCCCACGTCATAAGTTATGTGATAAAATTACATATCCTTTCACAAGTTTGTATTGTGAAATGCATTTGCTTGACAGCTTTAACAAGTACACTGCTATCGCAGTAACTAATGGTTTACACGTTGAAATTAGTCTGGCAAGAAGCAGTCTTAGCCAATGGGTTCCTTACATAGATATTAGTAACATATGAAGAGAAAACTCAAATTGTGATAGATTTTGTTTAATTCTAAACCTATCTATACATTTCTAAATGAGTAAATGGTGCACCTGAACACCAAATTAACAATTTTGTTGTTATAAATGTACAGGTGGCAAGGACGTACCTATAAAAACACTACACATATGGTATTACCTACCTAATTGTTAATTGTTTACAAAACTATTTTATTTTCCTATAAATGCAATTGGATTCCACGTAACGCCTGTGCTTGAATCTGCTTGTATGGCAGAATAACTGAATAACCGATTACAGAAGGTACACATAACGAAAACATTAAGACAAAGCTAGGCTAATTTGTACAATGTATCAATCTAAACTACACATCGATACATTGCAATATACATTCCATATGATGTCTATGTTATTTATAAACGATCACACTTCAAAAAAACGCAGATTTGTTCAAATGCGTTAGCTCGTGCGCTTTCAGATTGGGTCGTTGAGAGAACGCCTTGTTGCACACGGCACACACGTGCGGTCTCACACCAGCATGTATACGCATGTGCTTCTTCATGTTCATCTTGGATATCAACTTCATACACAGACCACACTCCACCTTCTCTATATAGTTCGTCTGCTTCAGCTCTGAAAATATACGGATAAAGAAATATAAAATGATCGTACAGGGAAAGTAGCATTCAAGGAGGACAGTCAACCACAAAACACAGAAACTAACACGCAAACAGGCAAACAAGAAGGCAAAAGCAATAACAAACGGCATCACAAACACAAAAGGGTTGACAACAGGGCTACCGCCTTGGAACGGTCAGTGGCAAAGTAGACCACTGGGGGTTTAAACCGGTTCTAGGGTGCACCAAATCTCACACTTACCCTACTGTCATCCCATTAAAACAGGACAGTGTAAAAAACTTAATCCCCGCCATGATCTAATCTCTAACCAACGAGGCAGCATCAATAGCCAATATAAGTAAAACACAAATTCATATTACTATGCCATATAATCTAACGAGGTGTGTGTACAGAAAATACGTCATTTACTCTAAAAAAGGGTGATGGAGTACTAAGATTATGCCATTAAATGTAACGAGAGCATAGCCCCCGAGTGAGTTAAAATATATATTCGAGGTTTCATGCGAAGATTATGCCATTAAATCTAACGAGAGCATAGCCCCCGAGTGAGTTAAAATATATATTCGAGGTTTCATGCACCGAGTTAGTTATATTACATATTCGAAATTTCGTGAACTCTTTTTATTGGTCATTAAGGACCCAAATTAACAACAATGAACACATCTGGCGACACTCCACGACGACGACGACGACGACGACGACGACAATGTAAGCTGTTTGGAACTCACAACACTATTATCTGCCCTTGAATACTCGTGCCTTACATATGAAAGAGATAGATGAAAACAATAATTCTTCTTTTTTACTTTTTAAAGGACTTTCCATTGCATACATTGATTTATCTTTGCAGGTTCTAAAATTTTAATCTAAAGCATTGTATGACACTGTATATTTGTCATATTATTACGCTAAATTGTGATAGGTGTGAAACATGAACTTTTAAAAATGTTCAACGTGGTATATATTTGTTAACCGTGTTTTAAATTGCAGATATTGGATCAATGATTGATTGAATTGGATGTTATAGTCGCACCAACAGCTAAGGTCATATGGCGACTTTCCAGCTTCCATTGGTGGAGGAAGACCCCAGGTGCCCCTCCGGACAATTTTCGTGCATGGGCGGGCACCTGGGTAGAACCACCGACGTTCCGCAAGCCAGCTGGATAGCTTCCTCACATAAAGATTCCAAGGCCCCTGAGGGATCGAACCTACAGCGGTGATTTCAAGTCAGAGACGTTATTGGATCAATGAAGAATTTAAGCATAAGTACATGTTGTACATTGTGTTTATCTCTATGCCACGAACAATAACATTTCAATGGGACCTATGGAAAATTAGTTGTGGTATGGGACGCCTTGATGAGTAATTGTTCGATAAAAACACAGGAATCCGTCACTGTTTTACCCTCTATTAATATATTTTATAGAAGGACTGTAATGGACACTGTATAGTAATATTTATACCCCCGTTTTCACAAAGTAAAGTGGGGGCTATATAGGAAATACGCTCTACGTAATGTCGCGTCCCGTCGTGTAACACATATTGACCCTTCCCGTCACGTCACGTCCAATAACGCATTGTTATTACTTTAATTCCTCAAATAGTTTTGAATGCGTTGTTCTTAAACTGCATATAGACATAACAACTGATCAAACAGCGGGGGTATGCATTCACCTTCAGTGAATGTTTTAGTTTTCAGGGGCAGAAAACGCAAACTTAATATGCCCCATCGTGCCATATTCAGTAATAGAGAAAACAGTCAAAATTACCGATGCCTAAGGAGTTTACACGGGAAAAACTCAATCAAAAAGCAGTTCAGCAAGAAGTGTAATATAGTTATTTCTCAACTGATTTGCAATCCAGTTCCAATGATATATAATTCATATAAGGATTATCAAAATTGTTCTCCTAAGTGCTAAAAATCCTGACTGAAACATGCACCGCAAACAGTCAAACTAGACAAGACGGTTGTCAGCATATTCCAATACGTAAATAAACTAGACAAGAAGGTCGTCAGCACACCCCAATACGTAAACAGTGGGTTAGTGTTAAACATACACGAAAACAGTCAAACTAGACAAGAAGGTCGTCAGCACACCCCAATACGTAAACAGTGGGTTAGTGTTAAATAATGCACCGCAAACAGTCAAACTAGACAAGAAGGTCGTCAGCACACCCCAATACGTAAATAGTGGGTTAATGTTAAACATGTAGCTTATTTCAGGAATATGGGTCCGCCAACTTTAAAAAAAGGAAGATCCAGAATGGATATTTTAGGCATGAGCAATGTCAACTAGATAGTACGTGACAGTAATTCAACACCATATATAGTTTTATCAACATAATTATATCTATTTAATGCCATCACATAAAAGGATCGGAACGGAAGCATAATGTGTGAGTTAGTATCCTTACAAAGTGTATATCATAATTTGTGAGTTACTATCTTTACAAAGTGTATATCATAATGTGTGAGTTACCATCCTTACAAAGTGTATATCATAATGTGTGAGTTACTATCCTTACAAAGTGTATATCATAATGTGTGAGTTACTATCTATACAAAGTGTATATCATAATGTGTGAGTTACTATCCTTACAAAGTGTATATCATAATGTGTGAGTTACTATCTATACAAAGTGTATATCATAATGTGTGAGTTACTATCCTTACAAAGTGTATATCATAATGTGTGAGTTACTATCCTTACAAAGTGTATATCATAATGTGTGAGTTACTATCCTTACAAAGTGTATATCATAATGTGTGAGTTACTATCTATACAAAGTGTATATCATAATGTGTGAGTTACTATCTATACAAAGTGTATATCATAATGTGTGAGTTACTATCCTTACAAAGTGTATATCATAATGTGTGAGTTACTATCTATACAAAGTGTATATCATAATGTGTGAGTTACTATCCTTACAAAGTGTATATCATAATGTGTGAATTACTATCCTTACAAAGTGTATATCATAACGTGTGAGTTACTATCCTTACAAAGTGTATATCATAATGTGTGAGTTACTATCCTTACAAAGTGTATATCATAATGTGTGAGTTACTATCCTTACAAAGTGTATATCATAATGTGTGAGTTACTATCCTTACAAAGTGTATATCATAATATGTGAGTTACTATCCTTACAAAGTGTATATCATAATATGTGAATTACTATCCTTACAAAGTGTATATCATAATGTGTGAGTTACTATCCTTACAAAGTGTATATCATAATATGTGAGTTACTATCCTTACAAAGTGTATATCATAATATGTGAATTACTATCCTTACAAAGTGTATATCATAATGTGTGAGTTACTATCCTTACAAAGTGTATATCATAATGTGTGAGTTACTATCCTTACAAAGTGTATATCATAATATGTGAGTTACTATCCTTACAAAGTGTATATCATAATGTGTGAGTTACTATCCTTACAAAGTGTATATCATAATATGTGAGTTACAATCCTTACAAAGTGTATATCATAATTTGTGAGTTACTATCCTTACAAAGTGTATATCATAATGTGTGAGTTACTATCCTTACAAAGTGTATATCATAATGTGTGAGTTACTATCCTTACAAAGTGTATATTAACGCTGAAATGGCAGACATATGTGTTATAAATTTCTCAATATCCTAGTGATTGAGGTTAGTACATTATAAAAGAAAAGAGCGACCAAATGATAAAAAAACAATGGAAAATGATATCAAGATCTAAAAATGAGAAGAAAAAACGTTGTAATTTAGATCAAATAGACAATTAGAAAAAGAAACGACATTCAAGACAAATACTGGTGTCTTCGAAACAGAACAGAACATATATTTTATTTAACTTGTACAAACGTACATTGTTATATATACATATGTAAATGTTCATGCATAATATAGACAAACGTACATTTGCTATAAGCAGTATAAACGTTGATTTACTGATACATGAGAATGAAAATACAAAAGAGCTAAACATTGTTTAATTAATCAAGATTGTATTCCTTACAGCTAAAGCTGTCCTAATATATACTCGGTAAAAAAAGTTTTGGACCAGGGTATATAAAGTCATATAAAAATAGAACTAGTGGATAAAATTAAAGTATATTTTTTTAGTAACCAAAGTCTGCCCTACCCGGTTAATTTGGTACCAGAAACATTAAATTCCAAACAAGATTTGATTTTTAAAAAATATCGTGAACACACAAAGGGTCTGTAAAAAATGTTGCAAAGTCCATACAAAGTAACAGATACGGACACATTCGAGTAACCAATAAAAAGTTGTTGTTTTTTTGCAAACTTTCATTGTAAACAATAATTATTGTTGATTGTTGATCTATTGTGAATTATCAACTGAGATAATAAGGGTTATGGTCGAATGTCATGGTTCAGCGATCATTGTACGGGTTCGAACACTGCCATGGTCCAAAACTTCTTTTACAGAGTATATTTTGCTATTTTGAAACAGATGAGTAAACCGAACACAAAGTTCGCTATAATGTCGTTTTCAGACACCATTGTAATGCTGTATTTTCTGCTACGTGAATTTTCTGAAGCCAAGCATATTATTTTGATAAATTGTTCCTACATATGTTCAGTTGTTACTTATGTTCCGAATAGCTTAACTTGTAGATGGTTTACTGCCTAACAGATGTCTTTCGTGCTTTTTGCAAGAACATTATCAACAAAGAAGGTATTATGGGGTATCTGATGATTAAATTTGGTATGTTATTTAATGTAGACCAAAGTGTTTGACTTGTGTACGTAAAGTAAAAGAAACATATATGGATGTTGTTAACCAAGTCCAGAGCTACAGTTAAGCTTTTTGATCAATTGGGTATTTACCCATCGGTAATTTATTTAATTGGGTATTTCATGATTTCATTTGGGTAAAATAAAACAATAGACGTTTGCGTTTACATACAACTTAGCAGCAGATTTAAATATGTCTCTCCGGGACTAACAAGAATGAGTTAAATTTGTTATTGATAATACTACAAAAAGGGTGGCCATTCATCTTTAACTATCCATAGTAAGGTGAGTATGTACCTCGTGCTACATCATATGGGGTTTATATGTCCCAGCTGATTTGTTTTGTTAGAGTGTGCAGTGTTAAGGACTTAAATGGTCGAAATCACGAAAACTGTTTCAGCAAAGTTTTTGTTATTACAAACTACGTTGATCGTTTTTACCTCCGCTACAAGACATTTCTGCGACTAAAAATAATTTTATGGAGATCTGATCTAAAAACTTTGGAAGTTAAATGGGTCTGACAGGTTTCCTTTGTCAAAAAAGGATACGACCATTTAGTATTGTAAGGCACCTGTTTTGTGATTGACCTATCAAAAGTCCGTCATTACGCTTCACTTTTCACTTGTGCGACGACTAGACAATCTAGTGGCATTCTATGATTGCATCTTCTTAACCCTGAACAGGAAGGCAGGCAGGTGCAGGTACTTTCAGACGTTTTTACCGTACCCTAGATTGATTTTCTTTTTGGCTGCAACTGCTGCGGTTGTTTAATACAAATTATGGGTACATCCGGAGGTGTTCTAATTATTTATTTTGTATCTTTACAACGCAGAGGGCTGGCGTGGCGCAGTCGGTAGCGCGGCGGATTTGTAACCGGAGGCCCCGGGTTCAATCCTCTGTGGTGCCACTGTGTTCCGTCGGTGTGTTCTTGGGCAAGACACTTTCCCTTAGCCTCGTCCGTCGGATGGGGACGTAAACCGGGCGGTCCCGTGTATCGGTCTATCCTCCGAGCACGTTAAAGAACCATAGGAATCTTTTCGATAATAAGAGTAGGGCAGGTTCCCGGATTCCTATGTATCCTTCCCCTCTCTCTGGGGCGGCTCTAAATAACCTATACTGTGTTGATGAGCCGTTAAACAACATTCAATTCAATTTACAACGCAACATTTAAGTGTATCGTTTGTTAATTTCTCTGGCTGTTGATTTATTGTAAGCCATTTCCTGGTAATGGGATAATTTGGGCGTTGAAGACAAGAAAATAGCGGGGTTGGGTACTCAAAGAAAATCGACTTAAACTAACCAGTAGGCCATATTACCTACTGACCGTTCTTAATCGGTAACACTGTCTTGACACTCTTTATGTTGTGTATTGTCCTGTAAATTGCTCATTTGATGAGTTTATGGTAGTGTATAGTTTTTTACTTTTTTTAACTCAATTAAGAATGCCGTGTATCCCTATAAAGTCAATGACCCGTAATGTCATAGCTATCATTGAGATGGTGTACCTCAGCCCAAGTTTGGCTTACCTGGCACATGTAGATGGAGAAGAAGAAAAAGACCGGTAAACGTAAAGCTTAAATACTGACGATTTTAACATATGTTCACAGAATAATACAAACCGTTTAAATCATGCAAGTTTAACTCTGTGTACATCCTTTGGATGTTAATTGGTGGCCAAGCCTTTCAATTTCACTGTGTTCATTAGTTGGCTGTTAATTGGTGTCCAGTTGTGCAGCTTTAAATTTTACTGTGTGTTCATCGTCTGAATGTTAACTGGTGTCCAGTTGTGAATCCTTCAACATTCACAGTGTGTTCATTGTTTGGATGTTAATTGGTGTCCAGTTGTGAATCCTTCAACATTCACAGTGTGTTCATTGTTTGGATGTTAATTGGTGTCCAGTTGTGAATCCTTCAACATTCACTGTGTGTTCATTGTTTGGATGTTAATTGGTGTCTAGTTATGAAGCCTTTAACATTCACTCCGTGTTCATTATTTGGATGTTAATGATGATAATTGGTATCGAGAATGTGCAGCCTATAAATGTCGATGTGCGTTCATCATTTGGATGTTTATGAACTGTCCAGTTGTGAATGTCAGTGGATGTATAATATCGTAATTAAGTTCAAGTTACATTTAACCAAATCTGTATCCATTTACAACACGTAACATTCCATGTGTACTTTACAATAGAAAATATCAGTATGTGTCAATGTGTTACCGGACTGCTAGATCACTATATAAAGCTGGATGTACCCTGGGGTCCCCTTTAAATAAAGGTGCCCAATGTTCCATGAGCAGTGATCATATGCCGCCTTAGGTTTGGTCCTTGCGAGAAAGCCCGATCGCAGATTTCACAGCGGAATTTCCTCACTCCCGAATGAATGATCAGGTGTTTTCGCATGTTTGCGCACGATATAAGTTTGGCACACAGGTGACAGGGTAGTTTCATGTTCGAGGACGATTTGTCCGAGGGCGATAGTGGGGAGTGGCCTGACGGGTCTTCATCTGTAAAGAGACGAAATCCAGAATTACATGCTGTAGTTTTTTGTGAATCTATTGAATATTACGAGTAGGGCAAGTTTCCCATATTCCGATGTATTCGTGCGCTCTCTATAGGGCGGCTAGAAATATTTGTTTGTATGGTGCTTTAGGTCATTTTCGATTATATATGACGGTCGATTTTGTTTTGATTGTTTTATTTGTGGTGGAGGCAGACCATCTATTTTTCCTGGGTCGAACCAATACTTTACACCTCTCGCCCTCTGTAAGAATCGTCACTTCCTCACTTACAAATCAAGCTCCCAGTGGCATTTCTAGCTAGAAATAACCTAAGCATAGTGTTGATGAGCCGTTAAACAACCCATTCTTTATTACGCCAAAAAGGCGCTTTGGTAAAGAACTAACCAAAACACCAACAAAAAGGATACACATAATCGCACTTCAATTTTATTTTAAATTATGTTTATCTTTTTTTAGAGACACAAAGTAACCTTAAATTATTCATCAAGTTTCAACATTAGCACCTGATTTATTAATGCAGTATTAGTCTTTTGGCTGTTACTTGTGATATGCAGGCTTCATAACCGCTGCTCCCAACTAAATTCTATTTTGTTTATTTCGCTCTTCGGGGCATATTATTTTGTTAGATACGGGGACCATACGCCGCTGGACATTGGGGAGGAAAATCACTATGTCCACCGCCATATGCATGCCATCTTTGGGATGGTTAAAATTATGTACTATTGATTTTATGAATATGGAGTTCTGCTCAACCCGGGGCTAGAGCGCGTGAGCGGTAGCTAGCATATGTCACTACCGTTCATGAACAGTCTCAATTAAACCGAGACTGCAATATTTTGTATGTGTCGTGTTCGGCCGTTTCCAAAGGTCCATTATCATACTCTTTCAAAACAGCTTGATATTTTTCTTTATTCAAAGAGTAGTAACTGTACGTTTAACTATTATATAATTAATTCAATATAAATAATTAGTAATATATGCAAAATCTGCTTTGAACTATTGAAATACATGTATATAGATTTGGAAATATGCAAAGTATGTAGACGAACTAATGGTACACTGAGAGAATTAAAAATCAAGATTGCCATGTGCCAAAGCATACATGATATGTCAATATTAAATGAAAAGACGATATTGTAGTCTGTAATATAAGGTTTTGTTCATGTATCATAAGATCATTAAAGGGACACTGTCCGTAACTTTTAGCTTATAAAACACCCAATAATTATGTTCGCAAACATTATACACTAAACATTATTCAATATTTACTAATTAAAAGCAAGATTGTTTAACGGAATTCAATCGCGGTACAACAAAAGCAAATCCACTTCGTGGGTTTGAACTCGCAGCCCAAACTAAAATTACCTTTACACACGCAGTAACATAATACATGTGCGTGAGCGTAAAGTAGTCGGTTCTCGCTCCCGACTGAGCTAAGCGGGCTATACATATTACGCAATACATACTATGGTTAAAACCTAGTCCGCTATGGAAGTCACGTGATCGCATAAAAGGTAAATATTGTGGGTCCCACTTTATTTACATATAATTAAAACTTTTTTTTTTCAAACTCACGAATGTATTCCTACATACTTCTTAGGGTCTATCCTCCTGTCTTCATGTATACATTTCACTGAATAAAAGTCAGACAGTTATTTGGTTATGCTCAATATCTGCTTACTTACGGACAGTGTCCCTTTAACTATTCTTTGGTTGGGCCATATTTTACTTCTTTAAACATATTTTATTTCTTTATACATGTTTCTTTTCACATTTTAAAAACACATTACATGACTATAGTGTTTATACTTCTAAAGAACCATGCTGTTTGGACAAGACAACCATATTCTTGCTGATCGAGTCACATTCCCGGATTTCTGATAGTCACTCTCTGTGAAGATTATAACCTCTCCCTCTGAATGTGTAGTTCCCCTATCCCTGATTTATTATAGTCACTCTCTATAAACTATTATAACCACTCCCTCTGAATGTGTAGTTTCCTTATCCCTAATTTCTTATAGTCACTCTCTATAAACTATTATAACCACTCCCTCTGAATGTGTATTCGCAATATTTTAGTTACTCAAAGAGAAAATTAAAAATATTGCACATGAGACGATCTCTTGAAAATTGTTTATAGTCAGTTAACACAAATCACATTATTTTAGAAGTCTTGGTTTCAGAATATGTTTATGGACAGTGGAAGATTTAATGGCACATGCTCCTGTGTTTAATATATATATAATGATGGGCTACTTGCTAAAGCTGTTTATATGATGGGCTACTTCTAAAGCTGTTTATATGATGGGCTACTTGCTAAAGCTGTTTATACAATAAATGCATTTCAATCTTGCAAATGGTTTCATTAGTCAGCTTATGGCATCACACTATCCAGGCAGTGTTGCATTGAACTCCTGGCCTTGAATTCACCAACCATTCTTCGAACTATTCTTAGACTTGAGCTCAAGTACCCAAATTTCCTTCAAACACATGTCCATGACTTTCAAAGATACATAAACGTATGAAGATGATATTTATTAGTATTAATCAAATGTATACATAGCATCTTGTTATGAACGTTTACACTTTAAACTAATAAAAATATTTGCATACTTGGGCTTAAGTCTATGAATAGTCTCAAGGCCTGAACTGTAAAGTCTATGAATATTCTCAAGGCCTAAACTGTAAAGCACATGTATATTATATATTAATTTTAGGAAAACGATTATTAGCCAAATCACTTCAACCAAAAATGCTTACCACATGCGTAGTGTTTAAGACCTAGATAAAGACCAGTGGTAGTGCGATTTTGGCAGATGGGTAGGGTGTAATCCCAGTAAATATCTACCAGCCAGTAAATATCTACCCGCCAGTACTACCCGCCAGTAAATATCTACCCGCCAGTAAATATCTACCCGAAGTAGTAACACACAATTCAACTGCAGGTAACATACTGTATCAGTAAGTATAAATTTAGGTCAACATGACACAACTGTTTCATATTAAAACTATAAGGTTGTTCCTCGGAACACTTGTTTGTGTTCCTAAAAATACTTGGGTCCGCCTGCCTTGTGCTTATCATTGACCTTGACCTCCGACCTTTTTATCCAAAGATCAATAGGAGCCATTCTCTCACCAAGGACAAACAAGTTATGAAAAGACAGTAGGTGCAGTCCTTCAAAAGTTAATAAGCGGAAACGAAGTGTGGCGTCGATAGTCACAACGCAGACGAAGCTCAAAGTGATCCCTAAGTGGCTGACATGCTAGGCAGGCTACACAAAAATCACTTATAGAAAGCGTAAATATATATTACTTAAATGTTGCGTCAAAGAATATATTTAATGAAAATAACAAACGGGCTATCAAAGTATAACAAACAAATTCGATGAATTTATATCCCCCGCCGAATGATGTATATATAAATTTGTTCGGATTTCTTTTATATTAGTATAAATCGAGACCTTGAACCTTCATAAATTCGATATAGGCATTTTTGAAATTCATCACCATAGTATACTTGAAAAAAGATGTACCATTTTAAGGCATTGCCTTTTATAGTGGGGCTAGACTGGGTGTAATATTAGCAGGTGTGTATAATATATACTCAGTTGCAAAAAAAATGGTCACTGAGATTTGTTTAGATTTAATTGTATAAAGTTATTTTAGAATTAAATTGACAAATTCCAAAATGAATATGCCATGTTTGGTATCAAAGTTTTTATCATTTCATTGCCAATATCATGTTGTCCTTTGTTTTTCAATAGGTCGAATCATTAAGGGACTGTCGCTTGATAAAGAGGATAAGGTGTAAAGTAATTTTTTCAAAGTGTCCAGTTTCTTTTGCAACTGAGTATAGTAATAAATGTAATATACAAGAAATGTAGAATTGTATATCAATGATTAATTTTTAATTACTTGACCATGTGATACTTATCAATCTGTTTACTTCATCTCATTACTTCGGCTACTATCAGATGATCTTGTTATTTTCAGTGTAACATTATGAAGTCTGTATAATTAGTGGAATGTAACCGTATGTGGTTTTCATAATGTATTTTACCAAAATACCAAAACGGAAAAGCAAATATGCAACCATTAGTTGTTAAATAATGCAACGTGACGTGACGAGACGCGACACAAGGTAAATTAGTGGCGTGTAACCTTATGAGGTCTTACAATTAGTAGTGTATAACTTTATGAGCTTATTATTATGTATTTTAACCTCATAAAATAAGAAAAAGAACATACGCAACAATTATCTCTTAAAGGGACACACGGCAATCTTTAAGTGTTTGAAATGTGTGTCTCGATTATATATCCAGGATCTTGTTTACTTTTAACCTCGTTACATTAATTTTAAATAAAAAAAATAATAACCACTTATTCATCTTATTCTATTAAGTTTTGATATATTATTGGTGCAATAATATCAAAATAGAATAATATGCAAACGCATTTTGCTTATTACTATTCTTATAATTAATATTAATGATTGAACAAATGTACAAAAGTTATCCAGAAAAGGTAACTTAATCAAGATTGCCGTGTGTCCCTTTAAATAACAGGACAAATAATTTAAAAACTTTGTGGAATCTTGTGTAACAATTAGCGGAGTGTAACCTTATGCAGCCTGTATAATTAGTGGAATGCAACCTTCTGTCGTTTTCATACAGTACTTTCGCATCATACCAAAAATGAAAAGCAAATATGCAATCATGTAACTATTATCTAAATAATAAAACGGGACGCGACACGACGGACAAAGGGATTCCTGCATAGCCCCACTTCTTCCAGGCGGGGTACCCACTTCCACTTCTTCGATAGCCTGGGTCCACTTCTTCCAGGCGCGGTACCCACTTCCACTTCTTCGAAAGCCTGGGTCCACTTCTTCGAAGCGGGGTACCCACTTCCACTTCTTCGAAAGCCTGGGTCCACTTCTTCGAGGCGGGGTACCCACTTCCACTTCTTCGAAAGCCTGGGTCCACTTCTTCGAGGCGGGGTACCCACTTCCACTTCTTCGAAAGCCTGGGTCCACTTCTTCCAGGCGGGGTACCCACTACCACTTCTTCGAAAGCCTGGGTCCACTTCTTCGAGGCTGGGTAGCCACTTCCACTTCTTCGAAAGCCTGGGTCCACTTCTTCCAGGCGGGGTACCCACTTCCACTTCTTCGAAAGCCTGGGTCCACTTCTTCGAAGCGGGGTACCCACTTCCACTTCTTCGAAAGCCTGGGTCCACTTCTTCCAGGCGGGGTACCCACTTCCACTTCTTCGAAAGCCTGGGTCCACTTCTTCCAGGCGCGGTAGCCACTTTCACTTCTTCGAAAGCCTGGGTCCACTTCTTCGAGGCGGGGAAGCCACTTCCACTTCTTCGAAAGCCTGGGTCCACTTCTTCCAGGCGGGGTACCCACTTCCACTTCTTCGAAAGCCTGGGTCCACTTCTTCCAGGCGGGGTACCCACTTCCACTTCTTCGAAAGCCTGGGTCCACTTCTTCGAAGCGGGGTACCCACTTCCACTTCTTCGAAAGCCTGGGTCCACTTCTTCCAGGCGGGGTACCCACTTCCACTTCTTCGAAAGCCTGGGTCCACTTCTTCCAGGCGGGGTACCCACTTCCACTTCTTCGAAAGCCTGGGTCCACTTCTTCGAAGCGGGGTACCCACTTTCACTTCTTCGAAAGCCTGGGTCCACTTCTTCGAAGCCGGGTTATAATGAAAATCAAACAAGCGGTTGTCAAGATATATGGCTGTGGACGGACAGAATTAAACATTTTTTACCAATTAAAGGGCAATAATTCCAGTGTTACTGGGGCAATTCTGGAAAGAAAAAAAAACGTTTCATCTCGCTTTTAGGATAAACATTATTACCAAGTGTATCGAAAATCCAACCTGCAGTTATGAAGATATGGCTACGGACGGACAGATGGAAAACGCCAAATTAATATCGCTCCGTCTTCGGCGGGGGATAAAAGGTAGCTCAATGTAGGTATAGTAACTATTCTTTTGACTGTTGAAATCAATATAAACCGTAGGCAAATGTTCGTATATCATTGTGCATGTATCTTATTATATTAGTATTATATTCACTCCTGATCAGGTTTATAGTCACCGCAAATAAGGTTTATGTTCACTCATGATCAGGATTATATTCACTCCTGATCAGCAATGTATTCACTGCCGATTGATCAGGAGTATGTTCACTAATGATCAGGATTATATTCACTCTTGCTCAGGATTATATTCATTCTTGATCAGGATTATATTCACTCCTGATCAGGATTATATTCACTCTTGGTCAGGATTATATTAACTCTTGATCAGGATTATATTCACTCTTGGTCAGGATTATATTCACTCCTGATCAGGTTTATATTCACTCCTGATCAGGTTTATATTCACTCCTGATCAGGATTATATACATTCTTGGTCAGGATTATATTCACTCTTGGTCAGGATAATATTCACTCATGATCAGGATTATATTCCCTCTTGGTCAGGATTATATTCACTCCTGATCAGGATTATATTCACTCTTGGTCAGGATTATATTCACTCCTGATCAGGATTATATTCACTCTTGGTCAGGATTATATTAACTCTTGATCAGGATTATATTCACTCTTGGTCAGGATTATATTCACTCCTGATCAGGTTTATATTCATTCCTGATCAGGTTTAAATTCACTCCTGATCAGGATTGTATCACTCCTGACTGATCAGGATAACATTCACTCATGATCAGGATTACATTCACTCATGATCAGGTTTTATTCACTCCTGATCTGGTTTATATGCACTCCTGATCAGGATTGTATTCACTCGTGATTGATCAAGATTATATTCACTCCTGATCTGGTTTATATGCATTCCTGATCAGGATAACATTCACTCATGATCAGGATTACATTCACTCCCGATCAGGTTTTATTCGATCTTGATCAGGTTTATATGCACTCCTGATCATGATTGTATTCACTCGTGATTGATCAGGATAACATTCACTCATGATCAGGTTTTATTCACTCGTGATCAGGATTACATTCTCTCCTGATCAGGTTTATATTCACTCCTGATCAGGATTATATTCACTCCTGATCTGGTTTATATGCACTCCTGATCAGGATTGTATTCACTCAGGACTGATCAGGATTATATTCACTCCTGATCTGGCTTATATGCACTCCTGATCAGGATTGTATTCACTCGGGATTGATCAGGATTATATTCACTCAGGATCTGGTTTATATGCATTCCTGATCAGGATTGATCAGGATTACATTCACTCCATTCACTCCTGATCAGGATTATATTCACTCCTCATCAGGATTGTATTCACTCATGATCAGGTCAACATTCTTTCCTGATCAGGATTATATTCACTCCTGATCAGGATTATATTCACTCCTGATCAGGATTGTATTCACTCATGATCAGGATTACATTCACTCCAGATCAGGATTATATTCACTCCTCATCAGGATTGTATTCACTCATGATCAGGTCAACATTCTTTCCTGATCAGGATTATATTCACTCCTGATCAGGATTGCATTCACTCCTGATCAGGATTATATTCACTCCTCAGCAGGATTATATTCACTCTTCATCAGGATTATATTCAGTCATGATCAGGTTTATTTCACTCACGCTCAGGTTTATATTCATTCCTGATCAGGTTTATATTCACTCCTGATCAGGATTGTATCACTCCTGACTGATCAGGATAACATTCACTCATGATCAGGATTACATTCACTCATGATCAGGTTTTATTCACTCCTGATCAGGTTTATATTCACTCCTGATCTGGTTTATATGCACTCCTGATCAGGATTGTATTCACTCGTGATTGATCAGGATTATATTCACTCCTGATCTGGTTTATATGCATTCGTGATCAGGATAACATTCACTCATGATCAGGATTACATTCACTCCCGATCAGGTTTTATTCTCTCCTGATCTGGTTTATATGCACTCCTGATCAGGATTGTATTCACTCGTGATTGATCAGGATTATATTCACTCCTGATCTGGTTTATATGAATTCCTGATCAGGATAACATTCACTCATGATCAGGATTACATTCACTCCCGATCAGGTTTTATTCACTCCTGATCAGGTTTATATGCACTCCTGATCAGGATTGTATTCAATCGTGATCAGGAATACATTCACTCGTTATCAGGATTACATTCACTCATGATCAGGATTACATCCACTCCAGATCAGGATTATATTCACTCCTCATCAGGATTGTATTCACTCATGAACAGGTCAACATTCTTTCCTGATCAGGATTATATTCACTCCTGATCAGGATTATATTCACTCCTCATCAGGATTGTATTCACTCATGATCAGGTTTTATTCACTCCTGATCAGGTTTATATGCACTCTTGATCAGGATTGTATTCACTCGTGATTGATCAGGATTATATTCAATCTTGATCAGGATTACATTCACTCCTGATCATGATTGTATTCACTCGTGATTGATCAGGATAACATTCACTCATGATCAGGTTTTATTCACTCGTGATCAGGATTACATTCTCTCCTGATCAGGTTTATATTCACTCCTGATCAGGATTATATTCACTCCTGATCTGGTTTATATGCACTCCTGATCAGGATTGTATTCACTCAGGACTGATCAGGATTATATTCACTCCTGATCTGGCTTATATTCACTCCTGATCAGGATTGTATTCACTCGGGATTGATCAGGATTATATTCACTCAGGATCTGGTTTATATGCATTCCTGATCAGGATTGATCATGATTACATTCACTCCATATCAGGATTACATCCACTCCTGATCTGGTTTATATGCACTCCTGATCAGGATTGTATACACTCAGGACTGATCAGGATTATATTCACTCCTGATCTGGCTTATATTCACTCCTGATCAGGATTGTATTCACTCGGGATTGATCAGGATTATATTCACTCAGGATCTGGTTTATATGCATTCCTGATCAGGATTGATCATGATTACATTCACTCCATATCAGGATTACATCCACTCCAGATCAGGATTATATTCACTCCTCATCAGGATTGTATTCACTCATGATCAGGATTACATTCACTCCAGATCAGGATTATATTCACTCCTCATCAGGATTGTATTCACTCATGATCAGGTCAACATTCTTTCCTGATCAGGATTATATTCACTCCTGATCAGGATTGCATTCACTCCTGATCAGGATTATATTCACTCCTCAGCAGGATTATATTCACTCTTCATCAGGATTATATTCAGTCATGATCAGGTTTATTTCACTCACGCTCAGGTTTATATTCATTCCTGATCAGGTTTATATTCACTCCTGATCAGGATTGTATCACTCCTGATCAGGATTGTATCACTCCTGACTGATCAGGATAACATTCACTCATGATCAGGATTACATTCACTCATGATCAGGTTTTATTCACTCCTGATCAGGTTTATATTCACTCCTGATCTGGTTTATATGCACTCCTGATCAGGATTGTATTCACTCGTGATTGATCAGGATTATATTCACTCCTGATCTGGTTTATATGCATTCCTGATCAGGATAACATTCACTCATGATCAGGATTACATTCACTCCCGATCAGGTTTTATTCACTCCTGATCAGGTTTATATGAACTCCTGATCAAGATTGTATTCACTCGTGATTGATCAGGATTATATTCACTCCTGATCTGGTTTATATGCATTTCTGATCAGGATAACATTCACTCATGATCAGGATTACATTCACTCCCGATCAGGTTTTATTCTCTCCTGATCTGGTTTATATGCACTCCTGATCAGGATTGTATTCACTCGTGATTGATCAGGATTATATTCACTCCTGATCTGGTTTATATGAATTCCTGATCAGGATAACATTCACTCATGATCAGGATTACATTCACTCCCGATCAGGTTTTATTCACTCCTGATCAGGTTTATATGCACTCCTGATCAGGATTGTATTCAATCGTGATCAGGAATACATTCACTCGTTATCAGGATTACATTCACTCATGATTAGGATTACATTCACTCCCGATCAGGTTTTATTCACTCCTGATCAGGTTTATATGCATTCCTGATCAGGATAACATTCACTCATGATCATGATTACATTCACTCCCGATCAGGTTTTATTCACTCCTGATCAGGTTTATATGCACTCCTGATCAGGATTGTATTTAATCGTGATCAGGATTACATTCACTCGTTATCAGGATTACATTCACTCATGATTAGGATTACATTCACTCCCGATCAGGTTTTATTCACTCCTGATCAGGTTTATATGCACTCTTGATCAGGATTGTATTCACTCGTGATTGATCAGGATTATATTCAATCTTGATCAGGATTACATTCACTCCTGATCATGATTGTATTCACTCGTGATTGATCAGGATAACATTCACTCATGATCAGGTTTTATTCACTCGTGATCAGGATTACATTCTCTCCTGATCAGGTTTATATTCACTCCTGATCAGGATTATATTCACTCCTGATCTGGTTTATATGCACTCCTGATCAGGATTGTATACACTCAGTACTGATCAGGATTATATTCACTCCTGATCTGGCTTATATGCACTCCTGATCAGGATTGTATTCACTCGGGATTGATCAGGATTATATTCACTCAGGATCTGGTTTATATGCATTCCTGATCAGGATTGATCATGATTACATTCACTCAAGATCAGGATTATATTCACTCCTCATCAGGATTGTATTCACTCATGATCAGGTCAACATTCTTTCCTGATCAGGATTATATTCACTCCTGATCAGGATTGCATTCACTCCTGATCAGGATTATATTCACTCCTGATCAGGATTGTATTCACTCATGATCAGGATTACATTCACTCCAGATCAGGATTATATTCACTCCTCATCAGGATTGTATTCACTCATGATCAGGTCAACATTCTTTCCTGATCAGGATTATATTCACTCCTGATCAGGATTGCATTCACTCCTGATCAGGATTATATTCACTCCTCAGCAGGATTATATTCACTCTTCATCAGGATTATATTCAGTCATGATCAGGTTTATTTCACTCACGCTCTCAGGTTTATATTCATTCCTGATCAGGTTTATATTCACTCCTGATCAGGATTGTATCACTCCTGACTGATCAGGATAACATTCACTCATGATCAGGATTACATTCAATCATGATCAGGTTTTATTCACTCCTGATCAGGTTTATATTCACTCCTGATCTGGTTTATATGCACTCCTGATCAGGATTGTATTCACTCGTGATTGATCAGGATTATATTCACTCCTGATCTGGTTTATATGCATTCCTGATCAGGATAACATTCACTCATGATCAGGATTACATTCACTCCCGATCAGGTTTTATTCACTCCAGATCAGGTTTATATGCACTCCTGATCAAGATTGTATTCACTCGTGATTGATCAGGATTATATTCACTCCTGATCTGGTTTATATGCATTCCTGATCAGGATAACATTCACTCATGATCAGGATTACATTCACTCCCGATCAGGTTTTATTCACTCCTGATCTGGTTTATATGCACTCCTGATCAGGATTGTATTCACTCGTGATTGATCAGGATTATATTCACTCCTGATCTGGTTTATATGCATTCCTGATCAGGATAACATTCACTCATTATCAGGATTACATTCACTCCCGATCAGGTTTTATTCACTCCAGATCAGGTTTATATGCACTCCTGATCAAGATTGTATTCACTCGTGATTGATCAGGATTATATTCACTCCTGATCTGGTTTATATATGCATTCCTGATCAGGATAACATTCACTCATGATCAGGATTACATTCACTCCCGATCAGGTTTTATTCACTCCTGATCAGGTTTATATGCACTCCTGATCAGGATTGTATTCAATCGTGATCAGGAATACATTCACTCCCGATCAGGTTTAATTCACTCCTGATCAGGTTTATATGCACCCTTGATCAGGATTGTATTCACTCGTGATTGATCAGGATTATATTCAATCTTGATCAGGATTACATTCACTCCTGATCATGATTGTATTCACTCGTGATTGATCAGGATAACATTCACTCATGATCAGGTTTTATTCACTCGTGATCAGGATTACATTCTCTCCTGATCAGGTTTATATTCACTCCTGATCAGGATTATATTCACTCCTGATCTGGTTTATATGCACTCCTGATCAGGATTGTATTCACTCAGGACTGATCAGGATTATATTCACTCCTGATCTGGCTTATATGCACTCCTGATCAGGATTGTATTCACTCGGGATTGATCAGGATTATATTCACTCAGGATCTGGTTTATATGCATTCCTGATCAGGATTGATCATGATTACATTCACTCCATTCACTCCTGATCAGGATTATATTCACTCCTCATCAGGATTGTATTCACTCATGATCAGGTCAACATTCTTTCCTGATCAGGATTATATTCACTCCTGATCAGGATTATATTCACTCCTCATCAGGATTGTATTCACTCATGATCAGGATTACATTCACTCCAGATCAGGATTATATTCACTCCTCATCAGGATTGTATTCACTCATGATCAGGTCAACATTCTTTCCTGATCAGGATTATATTCACTCCTGATCAGGATTGCATTCACTCCTGATCAGGATTATATTCACTCCTCAGCAGGATTATATTCACTCTTCATCAGGATTATATTCAGTCATGATCAGGTTTATTTCACTCACGCTCAGGTTTATATTCATTCCTGATCAGGTTTATATTCACTCCTGATCAGGATTGTATCACTCCGGACTGATCAGGATAACATTCACTCATGATCAGGATTACATTCACTCATGATCAGGTTTTATTCACTCCTGATCAGGTTTATATTCACTCCTGATCTGGTTTATATGCACTCCTGATCAGGATTGTATTCACTCGTGATTGATCAGGATTATATTCACTCCTGATCTGGTTTATATGCATTCGTGATCAGGATAACATTCACTCATGATCAGGATTACATTCACTCCCGATCAGGTTTTATTCTCTCCTGATCTGGTTTATATGCACTCCTGATCAGGATTGTATTCACTCGTGATTGATCAGGATTATATTCACTCCTGATCTGGTTTATATGAATTCCTGATCAGGATAACATTCACTCATGATCAGGATTACATTCACTCCCGATCAGGTTTTATTCACTCCTGATCAGGTTTATATGCACTCCTGATCAGGATTGTATTCAATCGTGATCAGGAATACATTCACTCGTTATCAGGATTACATTCACTCATGATCAGGATTACATCCACTCCAGATCAGGATTATATTCACTCCTCATTAGGATTGTATTCACTCATGATCAGGTCAACATTCTTTCCTGATCAGGATTATATTCACTCCTGATCAGGATTATATTCACTCCTCATCAGGATTGTATTCACTCATGATCAGGTTTTATTCACTCCTGATCAGGTTTATATGCACTCTTGATCAGGATTGTATTCACTCGTGATTGATCAGGATTATATTCAATCTTGATCAGGATTACATTCACTCCTGATCATGATTGTATTCACTCGTGATTGATCAGGATAACATTCACTCATGATCAGGTTTTATTCACTCGTGATCAGGATTACATTCTCTCCTGATCAGGTTTATATTCACTCCTGATCAGGATTATATTCACTCCTGATCTGGTTTATATGCACTCCTGATCAGGATTGTATTCACTCAGGACTGATCAGGATTATATTCACTCCTGATCTGGCTTATATTCACTCCTGATCAGGATTGTATTCACTCGGGATTGATCAGGATTATATTCACTCAGGATCTGGTTTATATGCATTCCTGATCAGGATTGATCATGATTACATTCACTCCACATCAGGATTACATCCACTCCTGATCTGGTTTATATGCACTCCTGATCAGGATTGTATACACTCAGGACTGATCAGGATTATATTCACTCCTGATCTGGCTTATATTCACTCCTGATCAGGATTGTATTCACTCGGGATTGATCAGGATTATATTCACTCAGGATCTGGTTTATATGCATTCCTGATCAGGATTGATCATGATTACATTCACTCCATATCAGGATTACATCCACTCCAGATCAGGATTATATTCACTCCTCATCAGGATTGTATTCACTCATGATCAGGATTACATTCACTCCAGATCAGGATTATATTCACTCCTCATCAGGATTGTATTCACTCATGATCAGGTCAACATTCTTTCCTGATCAGGATTATATTCACTCCTGATCAGGATTGCATTCACTCCTGATCAGGATTATATTCACTCCTCAGCAGGATTATATTCACTCTTCATCAGGATTATATTCAGTCATGATCAGGTTTATTTCACTCACGCTCAGGTTTATATTCATTCCTGATCAGGTTTATATTCACTCCTGATCAGGATTGTATCACTCCTGATCAGGATTGTATCACTCCTGACTGATCAGGATAACATTCACTCATGATCAGGATTACATTCACTCATGATCAGGTTTTATTCACTCCTGATCAGGTTTATATTCACTCCTGATCTGGTTTATATGCACTCCTGATCAGGATTGTATTCACTCGTGATTGATCAGGATTATATTCACTCCTGATCTGGTTTATATGCATTCCTGATCAGGATAACATTCACTCATGATCAGGATTACATTCACTCCCGATCAGGTTTTATTCACTCCTGATCAGGTTTATATGAACTCCTGATCAAGATTGTATTCACTCGTGATTGATCAGGATTATATTCACTCCTGATCTGGTTTATATGCATTTCTGATCAGGATAACATTCACTCATGATCAGGATTACATTCACTCCCGATCAGGTTTTATTCTCTCCTGATCTGGTTTATATGCACTCCTGATCAGGATTGTATTCACTCGTGATTGATCAGGATTATATTCACTCCTGATCTGGTTTATATGAATTCCTGATCAGGATAACATTCACTCATGATCAGGATTACATTCACTCCCGATCAGGTTTTATTCACTCCTGATCAGGTTTATATGCACTCCTGATCAGGATTGTATTCAATCGTGATCAGGAATACATTCACTCGTTATCAGGATTACATTCACTCATGATTAGGATTACATTCACTCCCGATCAGGTTTTATTCACTCCTGATCAGGTTTATATGCATTCCTGATCAGGATAACATTCACTCATGATCATGATTACATTCACTCCCGATCAGGTTTTATTCACTCCTGATCAGGTTTATATGCACTCCTGATCAGGATTGTATTCAATCGTGATCAGGATTACATTCACTCGTTATCAGGATTACATTCACTCATGATTAGGATTACATTCACTCCCGATCAGGTTTTATTCACTCCTGATCAGGTTTATATGCACTCTTGATCAGGATTGTATTCACTCGTGATTGATCAGGATTATATTCAATCTTGATCAGGATTACATTCACTCCTGATCATGATTGTATTCACTCGTGATTGATCAGGATAACATTCACTCATGATCAGGTTTTATTCACTCGTGATCAGGATTACATTCTCTCCTGATCAGGTTTATATTCACTCCTGATCAGGATTATATTCACTCCTGATCTGGTTTATATGCACTCCTGATCAGGATTGTATACACTCAGGACTGATCAGGATTATATTCACTCCTGATCTGGCTTATATGCACTCCTGATCAGGATTGTATTCACTCGGGATTGATCAGGATTATATTCACTCAGGATCTGGTTTATATGCATTCCTGATCAGGATTGATCATGATTACATTCACTCAAGATCAGGATTATATTCACTCCTCATCAGGATTGTATTCACTCATGATCAGGTCAACATTCTTTCCTGATCAGGATTATATTCACTCCTGATCAGGATTGCATTCACTCCTGATCAGGATTATATTCACTCCTGATCAGGATTGTATTCACTCATGATCAGGATTACATTCACTCCAGATCAGGATTATATTCACTCCTCATCAGGATTGTATTCACTCATGATCAGGTCAACATTCTTTCCTGATCAGGATTATATTCACTCCTGATCAGGATTGCATTGACTCCTGATCAGGATTATATTCACTCCTCAGCAGGATTATATTCACTCTTCATCAGGATTATATTCAGTCATGATCAGGTTTATTTCACTCACGCTCTCAGGTTTATATTCATTCCTGATCAGGTTTATATTCACTCCTGATCAGGATTGTATCACTCCTGACTGATCAGGATAACATTCACTCATGATCAGGATTACATTCAATCATGATCAGGTTTTATTCACTCCTGATCAGGTTTATATTCACTCCTGATCTGGTTTATATGCACTCCTGATCAGGATTGTATTCACTCGTGATTGATCAGGATTATATTCACTCCTGATCTGGTTTATATGCATTCCTGATCAGGATAACATTCACTCATGATCAGGATTACATTCACTCCCGATCAGGTTTTATTCACTCCAGATCAGGTTTATATGCACTCCTGATCAAGATTGTATTCACTCGTGATTGATCAGGATTATATTCACTCCTGATCTGGTTTATATGCATTCCTGATCAGGATAACATTCACTCATGATCAGGATTACATTCACTCCCGATCAGGTTTTATTCACTCCTGATCTGGTTTATATGCACTCCTGATCAGGATTATATTCACTCGTGATTGATCAGGATTATATTCACTCCTGATCTGGTTTATATGCATTCCTGATCAGGATAACATTCACTCATTATCAGGATTACATTCACTCCCGATCAGGTTTTATTCACTCCAGATCAGGTTTATATGCACTCCTGATCAAGATTGTATTCACTCGTGATTGATCAGGATTATATTCACTCCTGATCTGGTTTATATGCATTCCTGATCAGGATAACATTCACTCATGATCAGGATTACATTCACTCCCGATCAGGTTTTATTCACTCCTGATCAGGTTTATATGCACTCCTGATCAGGATTGTATTCAATCGTGATCAGGAATACATTCACTCCCGATCAGGTTTAATTCACTCCTGATCAGGTTTATATGCACCCTTGATCAGGATTGTATTCACTCGTGATTGATCAGGATTATATTCAATCTTGATCAGGATTACATTCACTCCTGATCATGATTGTATTCACTCGTGATTGATCAGGATAACATTCACTCATGATCAGGTTTTATTCACTCGTGATCAGGATTACATTCTCTCGTGATCAGGATTATATTCACTCCTGATCAGGATTATATTCACTCCTGATCAGGATTGTATTCACTCGTGATTGATCAGGATTATATTCACTCCTGATCTGGTTTACATGCATTCCTGATCAGGATAACATTCACTCATGATCAGGATTACATTCACTCCCGATCAGGTTTTATTCACTCCTGATCAGGTTTATATGCACTCCTGATCAGGATTGTATTCAATCGTGATTAGGAATACATTCACTCGTTATCAGGATTACATTCACTCCCGATCAGGTTTTATTCACTCCTGATCAGGTTTATATGCACTCTTGATCAGGATTGTATTCACTCGTGATTGATCAGGATTATATTCAATCTTGATCAGGATTACATTCACTCCTGATCATGATTGTATTCACTCGTGATTGATCAGGATAACATTCACTCATGATCAGGTTTTATTCACTAGTGATCAGGAGTACATTCTCTCCTGATCAGGTTTATATTCACTCCTGATCAAGATTATATTCACTCTGGATCATGATTGTATTCACTTCTGATTTATCAGGATTATATTCACCCATGATAAGGATTAAATTCGATCATGAACAGGATTATATTCACTCCTAATCAGTAAGATCAGGATTATATTCAGTTTATATTCACTCTGATCAGGATTATATTCAGTTGATATTCACTCCTGATTGGGATTATATTCACATCTGACCAGGATTATATTCCCGTAATCAGGTATATATTCACTCATGATCAGTATATCTCTTCTGATCAGGATCATATCCATTCATAACTAGGATTACTCGTATTCAGGTAAATATTCACTCATGATCCGTATTATATTTACTCCTGATTAGCTTTATATTCACTCCTGATATGATTACATAACATTTCTGATCAGGATTATATTAACTCCTGATGATGTTTATAATTCACTCCAGATCATGTTTATATTCTCTCACGATCAGGTTTATATTCACCCTGATCAGAATTATATTCACTCCTGATCTGTTTTATATTCACTCCTGATCAGGATTGTATTCACTCGTGATTGATCAGGATTACATTCACTCCAGATCAGGATTATATTCACTCCTGATGAGGATTATATTCACTCGTAATCAGGATTATATTCACTCACGATCAGGTTTATATTCAACCTGATCAGGATTATATTCACACCTGATCTGGTTTATATGCACTCCGGATCAGGATTGTATTCACTCGTGATTGAGCAGGATTACATTCACTCCAGATCAGGATTATATTCACTCCTGATGAGGATTATATTCACTCGTAATCAGGATTATATTCACTCACGATCAGGTTTATATTCACCCTGATCAGGATTATATTCACACCTGATCTGGTTTATATGCACTCCAGATCAGGATTATATTCACTCGTGATCAGGATTATATTCACGCCTTATCAGGATTACATTCACTCGTGATCAGGATTATATTCACGCCTTATCAGGATTACATTCACTCGTGATCAGGATTACATTCACTCCTGATCACGTTTTATTCACTCACAATCAGGTTTATATTCACTGCCGATCAGGATTATATTCACTCCTGATCAGGATTGTATCACTCCTGATCAGCATTATATTCACTCCAGATCAGGATTATATTCACTCCTCATCAGGTTTTATTCACTCCTGATCATGATTACATTCACTCCTGATCAGCATTATATTCACTCCAGATCAGGATTATATTCACTCCTCATCAGGACTGTATTCACTCCTGATCAGGATTATATTCACTCCTGATCAGGTTTTATTCACTCCTGATCAGGATTACATTCACTCCCGATCAGGATTATATTCACTCGTGATAAGGATTACATTCATTCCTGATCTGGTTTACATGCACTCCTGATCAGGATTGTATTCACTCAGGATCTGGTTTATATGCACTCCTGATCAGGATTATATTCACCCCTCATCATGATTATATTCACTCCTAATCAGTAAGATCAGGATTATATTCAGTTTATATTCACTCTGATCAGGATTATATTCACTCATGATCAAGATGACATTCTCTCATGATCAGGATTATATTCACTCCTGACCAGGATTATATTCACCCCTGAGTGGGATTATATTCACTCATGATCAGGATTGTATTCACTCAGGATCTGGTTTATATGCACTCATGATCAGGATTATATTCACATCTGATCAAGATGATATTATCTCATGATCAGGATTATATTCACTCCTAACCAGGATTATATTCTCCCCTGAGTGGGATTATATTCTCTCATAATCAGGATTATATTCACTCATGATCAGGATTATATTCTCTCATGATCAGGATTATATTTACATCTGATCAAGATATTTTCTCATGATCAGGATTATATTCACTCATGATCAGGATTATCAGATGATATTGTCTCATGATTAGGATTATATTCACTCATGATCAGGATTATATTCACTCATGATCAGGATTATCAAGATGATATTGTCTCACGATCAGGATTATATTCACTCTTGACCAGGATTATATTCTCGTTATCAGGTATATATTCACTCATGATAAGTATTATATTAACTCCTGATTAAGATTATTTTCACTCTTGATCATGATTATATTCACACCTGATCAGGATTCACTCTCATACGATCGGTATTATATTCACTCCTGGTCAGAATTATATTCACTCCTGATCAGGATTCACTCACGATCGGTATTACATTCACTCCTGATCAGGATTATAATTATTCACTCATGGCAAGTTTTATATTCACTCAAGATCAGTTGTATATTCACTCATGGTATTATATTAACTCATGATCAGGTGTATATTCACTCCTGATCAGTATTATATTCACCAGTGAACAGGTTGTTTTCACTCATGACTAGGTCTTTATTATAAAAGTAACACAATAACACTTAGTTCACTGCTGGATCTTCAATTCCATCATGAGTGATGCGAGCCGTTCATGAATCATGATTCATATCCACTTCACACTCTAGAATGAATTATCTGTCAAATTATTTAAACATAGTATCTGTCAAATTATTTAAATATGATTTCAGACAAAATGTATAACTGATCTTTGTTATTACACTTGTGAAAACAATTGTCACATCTTGTCAAATCCAATCTTTGTTATAATGCTTGTTTCTGTGATGCAAAGCTTGTTAAGTAGAGACATCCAGTAGGAGTCTTAACATGTTGACTGATGACATACAAATAGCTATCAGACAGGTGTACACAAAACATTGCAATTTTTTTAGGTCAACCAAAACCTTATTCCAATGAAGATGGTTTTATATTCCTGTTTATTAATGACCAAAGGTACATGTACATGAAGTACACTTAATATTAATTAGAACAGTTCTGTAAAACAACATACATGTAGTTATATTAAAACAGCTCTAAACTAGAATTATCACTGAAGGTGATGAATACCCCCAACAAAGGGTCATACTTCTGAAAGGCAATCAACCATGGGGATGTAGAGGGACATATGGTCATCCATTGTTATGAGTATATGAAGTTTGGGAACAACCCATTCAAAAGTGTTTGAGAAATGCTAGTAATGAAAGTGTTTTGCGTTAGGCCAAATAAAATTATACCTGTGTTTACTGTAACATTGCTGAAAAAAATTGGGTAGGTAGGTAGGCATTTTATTTTATTTTCTTTTTTTCTTTTATTTTTTGGCGAAGTTAATTTAAGGTGGCGATGAGCTTTGATGAATGGGAAAATGTGGTATTTTAAAAACTACAATAGATAACAATATGAAACTGTGTATGTGTTATTGTTTCCCAAAAGGCATGGCAACAACTGGCTCTTTTCCCAATCACTTGCAATTATTGCAAAGGGGTAAAACAGTTTAATATATTTTTCGCAAGTCCGGAAGAGGGTCAGTTCCAACAGCAGGACAATGAGCACATGAGTCGGCCGTGATAGCGTGAACATATTAAAAAAAAAAAAAAAAAAAAAAAAAAAAAAAAAAATCAATAAAAAAATGGAGTTGGGGGTGTTTTCAGAGGGTCGGTCGGGTTACAGTAAACTCAGGTATAATTTTATTTGGCCTTACAAATGGGATGAGATAATGTGTTACACGACCGGACAAGACACAACGTTACGGACAAAGTGATTCATATATAGCCACTGCATCACTTTGTGAAAGCGGGGGTATATAAACCTAAATCCCAAAGTCGTGCTCCAGACAAAAATAATCAATACAAAATTACAAAGGACAATAACTCTTATTTGAATAAAGATATACATGTATTCACAGTTCTTAAACTCTGCACTTCCTCCCGTTGCCCTTTATAGTTATGTTAAGTTTCATTCCAATCCTGCTATTAGTTTACAAGTTATGCTCCAGAAACCAGAATTATAAGTATAAAATTACTAATTCATGCTAATTTGAATGAAGTTAGAGTTATGGTTCTCTGCTCTGTACTTCCTTTTATTAACCTCCATCATTGGGCGAAGTTTCATTTGTCCAATTAGTAGTTTGCAAGTTATGCTCTGGACAAGAATTATAAGTATAAAATTACAAAGCACAAGAACTAATTTCATTCCAGTCACATTAGAGGTTTTTAAGTCAAACTGCAGAAAATAATTATAAAATTACAAAGGGCAATAATTCTAATCTGAATGATGATATAGTATGGTTCTTAATCTCTACACTTCCACTCACTGCCCTTTATTAGTGAGTGCATTTTGACTTTAAGTCTCTCATAATTCTTAATTTGAAAGAAGACATTGTTATGGTTTTTGTACTCTGTACTTCCTCTCATTGCCCTCTATTGTTGTGCAGGGCACGACAATTCCACTCGTCCGCTCGCTATGACGAGTGCTCATTAAGGCAGGAAGATTAGAAATTCAGATAACTTCTTTAACAATTTATCAATTTGGCCATTCAGATATTGCGTAGGACGAGTAACTCAGAATCAAATTTTCTTGCCCTGTTGTGAAGTTTCATTAAAAAAAACAAAAAAACACCTATACCCTTGGTTACAGTCTATACCCTTGGTTATGGTAAACACCAAACAGTTTTTTGTTTCTTTAACTAAGAATGACCTTTCTATTGAACTCATCAACACAACATATGTGTTATTTCGAGCTGATCCCAGAAGAACACTATGATAATTTGAGCTCATCATAATATCATTAAAAGTTCAATCAATATTTGTGCATTTACTGGATGATCCCAGAGGATTACGATGCAGTATACAGGAACCTAAAGATATATATTTCAAATAAATTCCTCTTGTTATTTTACAGATTTATTTATAAAGTTGCAGGAAACCATACACACACTTGTAAAGTATTGGTACATGCAGTCTGGATAGGAACATGAACATAATCACTCTGCAGAAAATTCCAATGTTTTGTGCACACTAATTTGATGGCGTCTCAAGTCCGGTCCTTGCGAAAATGCCTTATCACAAATGTTACATTTGTGACGCCTGACTCCCAAGTGTATATTCAGATGTTTACGCATGTTGTTGCACGAGATCATCTTTGTACAGAGACGGCACGCAATTTTTTTAATTGTAAGTGGCCTGTCATTCTTGAACTGTGACGAATGTCCTGTGAATTCTTCATCTGTAAATAGATGGAATTCCAGAATTACTTCAGAATTAAGAATATGATCCTTGCTTGATTTGTCCCATGTGCACATACTGAAATGCTATCCATTGCCTTATTTAAAGTGTTTGTCACATCTATATGTACATGTACAGATACTAAAATTATTTCCCTCAGGCTGGTGCCTTAAATATATACAAGCTATTGTTTTTTTATATATATAGGTGGAATTCCAAAATGAGATGTCACATCTATATTTGTATATAGATGGATTCCAGAAGCAGTTTGATAAAGAACCAGTCACATAAATATTTATATCTCTATATGAAAGTCCACAACCAACTGGTTGATAAATGGTCACATCTATATTTGTATATAGATGGAATTCCAGCAGCAGTTGTTGATAGACAACCAGTCAGAAACATATTTATATCTATATATGGAACACCACAAGCTACTTGTTGATAACCAGTCACATCTATATGTATATCCATATAGAATTGCAGAAGAGAAGTGGATATTAAACCAGTCACATGACTATTTATACCTATATATATATATATGGAATTTCACAAGCAGTTACTTCTTGATAACCAGTCACATTTATATACAGATGGAATTCAAAAAGCAGTTGTGTTCATCACCAGTCACATATATGGTGTTCGATCAGTGTCATAAGCACATGTTCAGGTTACAGATGCAGCTGTAAAAAATAGAGATGCGTCTGTAAAAATACAGATGCACCTGTACATTTTGCAGATGCGTCTGTATTGTACAGCAGCCTCTGCATTTTTTACAGCCGCAACTGTAAAATTCACCTGAACAAGTGCTTTTGACCCTGATCATACACCATACACATACATTTATAGCACAAGCAGTTGTTGATAGATAACCAGTCAAGTAAATATTTATTTATTTACATGTATATATATATATATATATATATGAAGATGGATTACATCTAGAAAAGTTAAGGCACATTAATAATACTGAGTCTGTTATTCCTTTTAACTGTGGTAGAAACAATTTATAATGATTAATTCACAAAATATTACTATTGTTTTGTTTCCACTCAACTGTTTTACAGGCAGTTAATTAGTTACAAGCTAACTACATGTAATATATAATAATTACCACTATACGCATATATTTTATGCATACAAATTCAGTGAAACATCTGTTTGTTTGTATGGTGTTTTACGTCATTTTCAACAAATGTAATGTAAGGTTATATATGACAGTTGATTTGTTTTAAATTTTGGTGGAGGCAGACCACCCACTTTTCCTGGGTAGGACCACCTCCCACCATCCCTAAGAATGGACACTTCAATGAAAGCCTGACTAAATAATGTTTATTCACAACAGAGATAATCCAGTATTGTGTAAGTGTAACATTAACATCAAATTTGTATTATTTCTCCCATACCCTGTGTAACTGAACCAACTGATAATGTTAAGGTCTTTTTTGTGTGGGGAGGGAGTTTGGATATAAAAGATTGAATGTGTGTTGGATTTTTAACAGCTTTTATGTTTTATTTATTTTTATTTTTGAAAATGTGTGTGTGGGGTGTGTGTGGGGTGTGTGTGGTGCGGGGGGCTCTACTATGAGGGGAGGTGCTCTTATTACAGGAAATACTGTAGTTCTTGTAAGTTCTCATGATATGGAACTTGAATTATTGATTTGTTATAGTTTGCTAAGTAATGTTTTGTTTTATCAAATATTTGATTGTGTATCATCCTCTTAGAATACCGGTAAGTTTATAAGTTTTAAGACTTACCAAAAAATTGGCTATTTGTTTCATTTAACACTTTATCTGCCTTTAAGTCAATAACATGTTGCTCTTTTTTCATTTGCTCCTTTTCATTTCAAAACATTCCCCATCCTAATTTAACAACCCAGCTGTTGTGCCCAGAAAATGTTTATTTCTTTCCTTCAATTGTCTTTAAAAACAGTTTATCTGCTCACATCATGCACGTATACCTATATATTTATACACCCTTTGTTTCAATTCAATTCAATCTGGTGTGTCAGTTCATGCAAGTTTCGCTGATGTTTTTGAGAGAAAGATTTGGTACACATCGAGCAGTAGAACCTCTCGCCTGTATGAATCACCAGGTGGCGCTTTAGGTCACATTTCTGACTAAACGATTTCCCGCACTGTTCACACGGAAACTTTTTACTGAGCTTGTGGAATTGCTCTACATCAAATAACAATTTATCCCTAGGTACTGTGGTGTTGCAGAGGTCAAGGTCGAAGTGGTGGTCATTGGTGTCAGTCGGATGATTGGAGTTATCTCCCTTGGTATTAAATCTTGCAGCAGCTGCAAGAGAAAATAACAAGGGAGTTAGTTCTCATGGAATGAACAAGGCATTCGCAACATCTCAATCAATTCATGGAATCATATCTTGAACATATCAAGTAGGAATCCATATTGTTTAGGGTATACTAACATGGCGGCACCTTAGATCAGTAGATTCCTGCATTCCTGCCAAAAGGCATTTAGTCAATATCAATAACAAAGATTGTTCTATCTATAGAAATATCCAATGTAATTTAAATCATACATCAACATGTGTGGCTACCAGCCAGTGTTTATACTTTAATTACGTACATGCATTTATGTATGTATGGGTGTTTGTCTGTTTGCGTGTTTGTTTCTGTGTTTTGTGGTTGACTGTCCTCCTTGAATGCTACTTTCCCTGTCCGATCTTTTTATATTTCTTTTAACAATCTTTCAGTCATATGACAATGTCTACTTCAATCAGTGAGTTCTATGCTCAACTTAATATTGTTGCCATACATTCATACTGGAATACCATGCCATAGACACAATACCTCAGATACCCCACCCAGTCACATTATACTGATACCAGGCTGACCTGTTCCAGCACTACCCTTTATATGCTGAGCGTCAAACAAGGGTGTTACTAGTACCATTTTTTATAGTCTTTGGTATGACCTGGCCAGGGACTGAACAAACTCCTGCATGGGAGGCTGACACTCTAACACTACCACACTGATGCAGTTTCTTGTAAATTCAAGGTTCATAAAGAATTATCATTATGAAATTTAAGGACTTTTTAGTTTTAAAGCCCTAAAAACCTGTTTTCAAGGCCCGGTTTAACTCATAACATTATTGGCGATTTTTTTTTGGCCGATTTTTTTTAAACTATGTTATACCTTTAATGATATATTGTCAGAATTTAAGGACTTTTTAAGGCTGGAGTGGACTTAAGGACTTTTAAAGTCTACTTCTGAAATTTAAGGACTTTTTAAGGCTGGAGTGGACTTAAGGACTTTTAAAGTCTACTTCTGAAATTTAAGGACTTTCTAAGGCTGTATGAACCTTGTAACACTACCACACTGATGCAGTTATGAACCTTGTAACACTACCACACTGATGCAGTATCTTGTTTATATAGCAACAGTGCACTATTTTCTGTCTTACTGACTACCGGCTAACAAAATGCTAACATATTTTAAACATAATAGTCTGTCGATAAACATACAACGTATGATCTTGAAATGACACATGTATAGTTGTATGCTTACTAATTCGTAACATTTACAACAAATAGTCCTAGAAGCAATCTACATGATTTCCATAGTAAGAAACAACAGTCTCACTGATTTGATAAACAAGAAAAGATATCTTTTCACCGTTACTAACTGTGAAGGCTAAGGGTGCAACTCTTGTTACGTAACACTATCACCAATGTATTGTTCATCTGTACTACTTTAAAGGGGTTGATGCACTATTTTCAAACAAGATTTATTTAAAAGGGCTCTGAAAAACTTGGAAAAAAAGCTGAAATAATTATCAAAATGACATGAAAAATGTAGGACCTATTGAAAATGTGCAAAGAACATAAACATCTTGGAACGATGACATCATCACGCCTTTTTACCATTTATGGTATATTGACAAAATATAGTTTAAAGCAAAGAAATTCAATGCAAATTGATTAAAAAATAAATATACAGATTTAAAATGTATAAATCATGTAAATTGTATGCTTATTTACCATTTGCAGTGATTTTCGTTGCTTTATAATACATTTTCTCAATATGCCATATTACTCGCTTGCAAATGATAGTGTGCATTTTTGATTTTGAATATCTCCCAATTTTAAACGTTGTATCGATCCAAATTGTTGACACCGATATGCGTATACAACAGTCGTTATCGGTCACCCATAAGAAAGTCGCTATAATTTAAAGCGATTTTAATTGTATAGCGGATTCGAAAATTAGCATGACTTGCATAAATTTGCAAGTGCATCACATGGGAAAGCTACATAATGACTAAAACCTGTTTGGTCACTTTCTTTGCCTTTTATGAAGGGAAAAACACAAAATATTTCAAATCTCTGAGGGGCGTCCATGGCCGAGTGGTTAACTAAATCACTTTCCCCTACGCTGTAGGTTTGATCCCTCCGGGGTGTAAGAATCTTTATGTGAGGAAGCTATATGACCTTAGCTGTTGCTGGCACTATAAATTCCAATTCAATTCAAATCTGTGATATAGTAAAATGCCAAGACAAGTTGAAAACCAAAGAAAACAAGCATTAACGATGCTTCGATTTATTCTAAAGTTACTGTACAATACTGATGTCAGCAGGGCATTAAATTGCCATAGGAATACAATTATCCGAATGCATCAGATATGAACTCTTACTGCGACAAAGCGAAATAAAAATTTCTTGAAAATAACTTGTTTCAGTTATTTCAAAATAATTAGCTGAAATTTGTCCAGTTTTCAATACAGTAAACAAGGGCAATAACTCTGTGTGAATATTGTTCATTCTGAGTCATTGATAAACATTTATGAAAGCAAAACCTTTATGTCAAACTACATGTACGTGAAGATCAGAAAATATTTAATTAAGTTGACCACTTGTTAGTTAAGCAGGGCCTCCTTTGGGCATCGCTAATGGCGCCAAATGTGAAAGAACAAGAGGTCAATGACCTTGAAGCTCTACTGATTGATTTTGATTTCAGGAAGTAGTCGCTACAGACTTGTTTTTTGAAAAATTATTTTTAGCCGTGGCAGCCATCTTGAATTTCCGGCCGACCTGAAATTTTGCTAGGATCAATTAGACATCAAGAGCAACATTCCTGTGAAGTTTCATGAAAATCCGTCAAGTAGTTTCACAGGAATAGTCGCTACAACTTTTCATTATATAACTCTATGTAAACAAAGATGGCCGCTGACAGCCATGTTTAACGTCGAATCAAAATAATGTTTGACTCTGATAACCATCATGTCATGCTGATCATTTTACAATAAGTCCCATATCAATATCACTTATAGTTTTCAAGACGTAGTCGCTACAAACTTTTTTTTTTAAAAATCTAATTTTAGCTGTGGCGGCCATCTTGAATTTCTGGCCGATCTGAAATTTTGCTAGGATCAATTAAACATTAAGAGCAACATTCCTGTAAAGTTTCATGAAAATCTGCCAAGTAGTTCCAAAGGATTAGTCGCTACAAGTTTTTACTATATAACTCTATGTAAACAAAGATGGCTGCTGGCAGCCATGTTTAACGTTGAATCAAAACAATTTTTGACAAGGACCAACATCATGTCATGCTGATCATTTTACAAAAAGTCCAATATCAATATCACTTATAGTTTTCAAGTAGTAGTCGCTACAAACTTGTATTTTGAAAATCTATTTTTAGCCATGGCAGCCATCTTGAATTTCCGGGCGACCTGAAATTTTGCTAGGATCAATTAGACATCAAGAGCAACATTCCTGTGAAGTTTCATGAAAATCCGTCTAGTAGTTTCAGAGGAGTAGTCGCTACAAGTTTTCATCATATAACTCTATGTAAACAAAGATGGCCACTGGCAGCCATGTTTAACGTCGAATCAAAATAATGTTCGACTCTTATAACCATCATGTCATGCTGATCATTTTACAAAAAGTCCCATATCAATATCACTTATAGTTTTCAAGACGTAGTCGCTACAAACTTCTTTTTTAAAAATCTATTTTTAGCCGTGGCGGCCATCTTGAATTTCCGGCCGACCTGAAATTTTGCTAGGATCAATTAGACATCAAGAGCAACATTCCTGTGAAGTTTCATGAAATCCGTCAAGTAGTTTCAGAGGAGTAGTTGCTACAAGTTTTCATTATATAACTCTATGTAAACAAAGATGGCCGCTGGCAGCCATGTTTAACGTCGAATCAAAACGATTTTCGACAAGGACCAACATCATGTCATGTTGATCATTTTAGAAAAAGTCCCATATCAATATCACTTATAGTTTTCATGAAGAAGTCGCTACAAACTTGTTTTTTAAAAACCTATTTTTAGATCTGGCGGCCATCTTGGATTTCACATCAACATGAATTTTTGCTAGGATCAACTAGAGTTCATGGGCAACATTTCTGTAAAGTTTCATGAAAATCCATTCAGTAGTTTCAGAGGAGAAGTCTCTGATCAGTAGAGCTAAAAATGAAACGGCTCTATTAAAGTTAGTATTATGCAAAAAAAAAAAACCTGTGTTTCCTGTGGCCTGAACGACCCATACATATAGGGCCGCAGTGCTCAAGAAATAGGATAGCCCGACGCCCGGGGCTCCTCGAAATCCATTCCGGGCCTGTCTCATTTTGCAGACGAGGAGCCCGTCGGGCCTGTCTAAAAAAAAAAAAATCCCCCAAAAAATCAGTTTTACTGGATCTCAAGCTCAAGTTCCTCAAGACAAAATACTCCCATGTGTTTTGTGAACTGTGAAAACACTTGCAAAAAGTAATTAAAATGTGTTATACACACATTGAAACAATAAGAAGTTCGAATATTTTGCCTGGCTTCGTGTCTGCAGTTTGTCACAACTTTGAGGTCGGCAATTGTTGACATAAAACTCATTATTCTGCTATTAGGGTTGTGTTTTCTTTCCTTTGTGATAAGAAATACCGTTTTTGTCATTAAAAACACACTAGTGCATGAAAAAAATATCGTTATTGATGGTATTTCGATTGAATGTTTGTGAAATGTTCGGGCCGTAAAAGTGCGGTGTCATAGTAGTTCGGATGGTACATAATTTCGTTTTTTTTTTGTTTTTTTTACATAATCAAATAAGAAAAACTGTCCTTTACAAATATATGTTGGTGGAAAGAAAAATAAATACTGTATATGTATAAATACAGATATAAAGTATATTTCTATTCATTATTTAAGGTGTAAGAGGTTCCTGGAATCCTACTTTTAAATGAATTCTAGTCTAGGCTCCCAATTCTTTCCTTGGAGAAAGTGGTGACAAAAAGAAACAAGAGGTCAATGACCTTGAAGCTCTACTGATTGATTTTTATTTCAGGAAGTAGTCGCTACAAACTTGTTTTTTGAAAATTTATTTTTAGCCGTGGCGGCCATCTTGAATTTCCGGCCGACCTGATATTTTGCTAGGATCAATTAGACATCAAGAGCAACATTCCTGTGAAGTTCATGAAAATCCGTCAAGTAGTTTCAGAGGAGTAGTCGCTACAAGTTTTCATTATATAATTCTATGTAAACAAAGATGGCCGCTGACAGCCATGTTTAACATCTAATCAAAATGATTTTTGACAAGGACCAACATCATGTAATGCTGATCATTTTAGAAAAAGTCCCATATCAATATCACTTATAGTTTTCAAGAAGTAGTCGCTACAAACTTGCATTTTGAAAATCTATTTTTAGCCATGGCGGCCATCTTGAATTTCCGGCCGACCTGAAATTTTGCTAGGATCAATTAGACATCAAGAGCAACATTCCTGTGAAGTTCATGAAAATCCGTCAAGTAGTTTCAGAGGAGTAGTCGCTACAAGTTTTCATTATATAATTCTATGTAAACAAAGATGGCCGCTGACAGCCATGTTTAACATCTAATCAAAATGATTTTTGACAAGGACCAACATCATGTAATGCTGATCATTTTAGAAAAAGTCCCATATCAATATCACTTATAGTTTTCAAGAAGTAGTCGCTACAAACTTGCATTTTGAAAATCTATTTTTAGCCATGGCGGCCATCTTGAATTTCCGGCCGACCTGAAATTTTGCTAGGATCAATTAGACATCAAGAGCAACATTTCTGTGAAGTTTCATAAAAATCCGTCAAGTAGTTTCAGAGGAGTAGTCGCTACAAGTTTTCATTATATAACTCTATGTAAACAAAGATGGCCACTGGCAGCCATGTTTAATGTTGAATCAAAATAATGTTCGACTCAGATAACCATCATGTCATGCTGATCATTTTAGAAAAAGTCCCATATCAATATCACTTATAGTTTTCAAGAAGTATTCGCTACAAACTTGTATTTTGAAAATCTATTTTTAGCCATGGCGGCCATCTTGAATTTCCGGCCGATCTGAAATTTTGCTAGGATCAATTAGACATCAAGAGCAACATTTCTGAGAAGTTTCATGAAAATCCGTCAAGTAGTTTCAGAGGAGTAGTCGCTACAAGTTTTCATTATATAACTCTATGTAAACAAAGATGGCCACTGGCAGCCATGTTTAATGTCGAATCAAAATAATGTTCGACTCGGATAACCATCATGTCATGCTGATCATTTTAGAAAAAGTCCCATATCAATATCACTTATAGTTTTCAAGAAGTAGTCGCTACAAACTTATTTTTTAAAAATCTATTTTTAACTGTGGCAGCCATCTTGAATTTCTGGCCGATCTGAAATTTTGCTAGGATCAATTAGACATTAAGAGCAACATTCCTGTAAAGTTTCATGAAAATCCGCCAAGTAGTTTCAGAGGAGTAGTCGCTACAATTTTTTACTATATAACTCTATGTAAACAAAGATGGCCGCTGGCAGCCACGTTTAACGTCGAATCAAAACGATTTTTGATAAGGACCAACATCATGTCATGCTGATCATTTTAGAAAAAGTCCCATATCAATATCACTTATAGTTTTCAAGAAGTAGTCGCTACAAACTTGTATTTTGAAAATTTATTTTTAGCCCTGGCGGCCATCTTGAATTTCCGGCCGACCTGAAATTCTGCTAGGATCATTTAGACATCAAGAGCAACATTCCTGTGAAGTTTCATGAAAATCCGTCAAGTAGTTTCAGAGGAGTAGTCGCTACAAGTTTTCATTATATAACTCTATGTAAACAAAGATGGCCGCTGCAGCCATGTTTAACGTCAAATCAAAACGATTTTCGACAAGGACCAACATCATGTCATGCTGATCATTTTAGAAAAAGTCCCATATCAATATCACTTATAGTTTTCAAGAAGTAGTCGCTACAAACTTGAATTTAAAAAATCTATTTTTAGCTTTGGCGGCCATCTAGGATTTCACATCAACATGAATTTTTGCTAGGATCAACTAGACTTCATGGGCAACATTTCTGTTAAGTTTTATGAATATCCATCCAGTAGTTTCAGAGGAGTAGTCGCTACAAGTTTTCATCATATAGTCGCTACAAATAAAAGTTAACGGACGGACGGACAGACGGACGACGGACGCCGCACCACGGCATAAGCTCTGCTGATCTCTGATCAGTAGAGCTAAAAATATAGCCAGAGGAGGCTCTGATAGTCTCATAAAACCTGATTAAAAATTTGGCTCCAAGTTTAGCTCCAGTTTCACCAAGTCGGCTCGGATTATTATCGTTTGGCAAAAGTGCTAGTACTCTCCTTTGCATTGGTTATAAATTACTATGTAATATTCTATTCTAACATATTTTAAACGAAATGGTAAATAAGTCCGCTGACCAGGGAGCATAAAGTGGTAGCAAAAAAATCTAGTCAGAGGAGGTTCTGAGCTTGATTAATACATACGTAACAATTGAATGTTGTTTAACGGCTCATCAACACAGTACAGGTTATTTAGAGCCGCCCCAGAGAGAGGGGAAGGATACATAGGAATCCGGGAACCTGCCCTACTCTTATTATCGAATAGATTCCTATGGTTCTTTAACGTGCTCGGTTGATAGACCGATACACGGGACCGCCCGGTTTACGTCCCCATCCGACGGACGAGGCTAAGGAAAAGTGTCTTGCCCAAGAACACACCGACGGAACACAGTGGCACCACGAAGGATTGAACCCGGGGCCTCAGGTTACATATCCGCTGCGCTACCGACTGCGCCACAAATGTGTGCTATAAAAGTGAATAAAGACACATTTCCAATAAGAAAAAAATATTGGACCTTTCCATTTTAAATCAGGGCCTGTCCATTTCAAATCAGGGCCTGTCCATTTCAAAACGGGGCCTGTCCATTTTCAGAAGCAACAAGCCCTGGGCCTGTCTCTTAACATAATTTTCTTTGAGCACTGAGGGGTCAGGAATAAGGATACACTTTGATCTATGATAAAAGCGACATGCCTCGACAAATTCCTAGGGAGAACACTGTAACTTGGTCTCTGTCTGTCTGCCTCTCTGTCTGTAACTGAATGGATTCACATCCATTTTGAAAACATGAACGATTTCCCATCATTTATCTCGGATACAAGCATAACAAAGATTGCCTCACTGCACACGCTACACAACTAACACCACCTCATTAACAAATGTATGAACTATACACACTTGACTGCGATTTGCATTTCACACTTAGTTCGATATCTGGCGCGTGACTTACATCCTGCATAGCGTGCTAGATAAAGGGTATGTTTAATACCTAAAGCACGGTGCTTAGGATTTAAAGGACCACGCTAATTGGGATTAAAAGCCCTGAGGAGAATCCTGCAATTACGTGACCATGACTTTGTGGTCGCAGGTGATCAGAAATATAACGACCTTAGTAATCCTCAAATAAAATATGGAAATAATTTGTGAAAGCATTTAGAGAATATGAGCAAAAACGATAGACGGACGAATGAGGCCATAACAGTATATTCCTCAGCAATTTTGGCAGGGGCGTATTTATGGAAGGAAAAGATAACACTTACTATATCCAGAAAATGACTGATCCTCCCCAGAACCGAATGAATCATTTCCATACAGATTGATCCCTGCTGCCATATTTGTCCTGAAATCTTGGCCCTCTAATAATGCTGGTACCCACTCCGAGCCATACACAGTCTGGTTCCTACCTTTATTTGTTTCCATACCAGTAATTTGTATATCATCTTCTGATGGTTCCTGTTTCACAATAATTGTAGAACCAGACTCTTCTGTTAAATTGTCTTCACTTTCAACAGAACCATTTACTGCAGTCTCTTTGTCTATATTAAGATTATCGTTACTGTTTTTAGACATTTTCTCCAAACTTTGACCTGTATCAGCAGTTTCATAGGAAGAAATAGAATGTCTTTGCTGCATACAACCATTATCATTGTTCATGCTCAGGTTTTCTGGTTTTACAACAAAATCATTTGTAGCAAAAGACTCGATCTGCAAGCTTTCATTTTTTGACTGGTTCTTATTATCTTTTAAGGGAAAAGTTAAATCTGATGGCAATTCCATTGCATCAGTCTGAAGAGGAAGTTCCAAACCTGGATTAGTTCTGGACGGAAAACTTTGCGAATGTTTTGTGCGGAGTTTCGCGTGAGTCTGAAATGGGCGAGCATGACGACCCGGTCCAAACTTGCCCAGACTACTTTCAGTGGAGGAGTTTAACGATGGATATGTATTCATACGCCGTTCTTTTGGGTACGGAGCATGTACATCTTCTCTTTGGTGTCTGTGCTGTTCTGTGATAAAAGAGATTCATGGGGTAAATTTAAAGGGACACACAGCAATCACAGATTTATTTTAAACTTGTCTATAATATCGCACCTTTAATATATTTGAACATACAGACCAAGTTGCGTTCAAGTACCCCAAATAAATGCAGAACGAACGGAAAATGAAAGAAGAATGAACGCAGAATGAACGCAGAATGAACGTTGTACAATCTATATTTTAAAAATGCATTTGTGTTTGTTTCGTTCGTTGCGTTCTCAGCATTTATCGGTATAAAAAACGAACGATGAATGCACTTTATAATTTAAAATCTCGATTTAAACAGAAGAGCGTTTTTCAGTATTTTAATATAAACAGTTAGAACCGCTGAAGCACGATTACACATTTACTTTAATTTCTACTGATTTAAAATGGGAAATATTTTATTTATTGTGTAGCACAATCTTGAAATTATTTCAATATGACTAAAATAAATTTAATAATGTTGATAAAAACAGCCGGTATATCGTCATATATAGTGTTATGTATGTTACATGTTTGATGAACCTAACATAAACCTGGAAGAATACAGAATGATCATCATGTGCACCACCAAATAATGTCAACAAAAGACCCACTCTTGAATATGATTAGGTACATAAACATGTCGCCGACTCGTGATAAAATTCGCATTCTTGGGAGATGTTGTGATTGGTAATCGCTGAATGATCGAACACAAATGCATTTTCTCCAATTGTGTGTTTAAACTCACACATTATGTTGCATTCGTTCCGTGCATTTATATGAAGGCATAGTTTCGTTTATAAATGCTGAATGCATCCAAGAACGCAAATGATTGTCATTTTTAAAAAAGCATTTAAAAAATGAAATGCAAACGGAACGCAAACAGAACGCAAATGGAATGCATTTTTGTATCTGGTTTATAATGGTAACTTATGTTCAGACAGTGGCCTACAAAGGCCAGCTTATATTAATAACACATTGTTTAGACAGTGGCCTATCTAGACGAGTTTATAATGATTTCACTGTTTAGACAGTGACCTTTCTAGGCCAGTTTATAATGGTTTCACTGTTTAGACAGTGACCTTTCTAGGCCAGTTTATAATGATTTCACTGTTTAGACAGTGACCTATCTAGGCCAGTTTATAATGGTTTCACTGTTTAGACAGTGACCTATCTAGGCCAGTTTATAATGGTTTCACTGTTTAGACAGTGACCTATCTAGGCCAGTTTATAATGGTTTCACTGTTTAGACAGTGACCTTTCTAGGCCAGTTTATAATGGTTTCACTGTTTAGACAGTGACCTTTCTAGGCCAGTTTATAATGATTTCACTGTTTAGACAGTGACCTTTCTAGGCCAGTTTATAATGATTTCACTGTTTAGACAGTGACCTATCTAGGCCAGTTTATAATGATTTCACTGTTTAGACAGTGACCTATCTAGGCCAGTTTATAATGGTTTCACTGTTTAGACAGTGACCTATCTAGGCCAGTTTATAATGGTTTCACTGTTTAGACAGTGACCTATCTAGGCCAGTTTATAATGGTTTCACTGTTTAGACAGTGACCTTTCTAGGCCAGTTTATAATGGTTTCACTGTTTAGACAGTGACCTTTCTAGGCCAGTTTATAATGGTTTCACTGTTTAGACAGTGACCTTTCTAGGCCAGTTTATAATGATTTCACTGTTTAGACAGTGACCTATCTAGGCCAGTTTATAATGGTTTCACTGTTTAGACAGTGACCTATCTAGGCCAGTTTATAATGGTTTCACTGTTTAGACAGTGACCTATCTAGGCCAGTTTATAATGATTTCACTGTTTAGACAGTGACCTTTCTAGGCGCGTTTATAATGATTTCACTGTTTAGACAGTGACCTATCTAGGCCAGTTTATACTAAGAACTCAGTGTTGAGACAGTGGCCTATCAAGACGAGTGTATACCGATAACTCACTGTTTAGACAGTGACCCTATCTAGGCAAGTTTAAAGGGAAAACTCACTGTTTAGACAGTGGCCTATCTAGACGAGTTTATAATGATAACTCTCTGTTAAGACAATGACCTATCTAGGCCAGTTTATAATGATAACTCACTGATAGTAACTCACTGTTTAGACAGTCACATATCTAGGTGAGTTAATAATAACTCACTGTTTAGACAGTGGCCTAACAAGGCAAGTTTATACTGATAACTCACTACTCCAACAGTGGCCTAGCAAGGCAAGTTTATAGATATCTCGCTGTTTAGACAGTGGGCTATCTTGGCAAGTTTATACTGCTAACTCACTGTTTAGACAGTGGCCTAGGCGAGTTTATAATGGTAACTCACTCTTTCGACTGTGGCCTAACAAAGCAAGTTTATATAGATAACTCACTGTTTTGATAGCGACCTATCTAGGCCAGTTTATAATGTTAACTCACTGTTTAAACAGTTATAACTGATAACTCACTGTTTAGACAGTGGCCTAACTAGGCAAGTTTATAATGTTATTAATTAAGTGATTTTATATTGGCCCAGTTATTGGCCGAAGGTGACAGGCCAATATGACAGTCCGAGGACCAGTAACTCCGAAAATTGTATTAATTACGATAACTTTCACTTTAGTAGTATTTTATTGGAATAAAATTATTCAGACATGATTTGTTTTTATTTATAGTAGTGTGGAACTCATTCAGTGTGATAGCGAGCGTGAATGATGTAACTCAAAGCTTGTGTTGGCGAGTTCCTCATATTGGCCTTGTTTTTTCATACTGGGTGACTACCAGTTCGTATTGGCCGAGTTTACGCCGTATTATATGAAGTGTAACACGGCTAATATAGTTAATAATTATAACTCCCTTTTAACATGTTTAGACAGTTTATAATTGAATTGAATGTTGGTTAACGGCTCATCAACACAGTATAGGTTATTTAGAGCCGCCCCAGAGAGAGGGGAAGGATACATAGGAATCTGGGAATCTGCCCTACTCTAATTATTGAATAGATTTCTATGGTTCTTTTACTTGCTCGGAGGATAGATCGATACACGGGACCGCCCGGTTTACGTCCCTAAGGTCTTCTTCTTAGACGAGGATAAGGTGGCACCACAGAGAATTGAACCTGGGGCCTCCGGTTACAAATCCGCCGCGCTACCGACTGCGCCACGCAAGTGTATAATGATAACTCACTGTTTAGACAGTGGCCTATCTATGCAAGTGCGGCTAATACAGTTTAGTTAATTAATAATTATAACTCCCTGTTTAGACAGCAACCTACAAGTACCAACGCCAGTTTATACTAATAGCACAAATACTTACTTTTGAGACAGTGGTGGAGGAACTGCGATTTGATCTCTTCTCGTCCTTCCAGAAAATCTTTCCCAGAAAACGAGCCAAGATGACAGAGGGTTCCATCAGAAACACTTGCTGTGAGGATCACACTCTCTTCACCGGTCTGCTCAGACAACTGTTCTACCTAGTATATAAGAATGAACGATGTTTTTACAGCATGTCGACTAATCTATTCTCAGTAGAAACTATTTAATGAATGCTTTATAAATGTATTAATTATTTTAATGTATTAAGCCGAGTTGGAATTGAATTGAATCAAATTGGGGTTTTAAGGCGCAGCAACACATGAAAAGGTTATATAGCGCCTAACAGGCATGAACATGCCAGGCTCATCTTCCATGTACATCGAGATAAAATATGGAAAATGGGCCTAGAACCTTCTCACCCTGAACTGCAGAGTTGCTGCAAATTCTATCGTAGTAACTCCATTTACGCTGGAGCCACGCTATTGTTTTTCTGCCACTGCTCTTTTGATGCGAGCTAGATAGCACCTGAAACAATGCAGGGATCATGATGAAGACCTTTAATGAACATAAACAAAAAATGATAAAATGAACATGAATTTGGGCGATTCTACCCCTCTGCCTACCCCTCCAAAGGGATCTGCAGTGGCCCTATTCTTTTTCTTTGCCCCCGTGACTGAAAGGGGGGGGCTGAGTTGGAAAATATGATTTGTGGAGGCTTGCCAAGCCAATATGGAGGTTGGCTCTTTTACTGTTCAGTTTTATCCAGGACTACATCCATTCTAAGAAGAATTCAACCTGATTTTAAAAGAAGAAGACCTTTTTTTCCTTCCTTATTCCACCATAGGTTTAAATAGAGCATTGGTGTTATATTAGCAGCATATTTATGGTTATAAGCAAAAACATGAAATAATTATTAATAATGATTTGCAATAATGCACCTTGCATGTATGTAGAAAAAATAATAATGTGACACCGCTAGTTTAAAAAAAAGAATATTGGTAGAACCGATGGATGCTCCCTGAATTGGGTGCTTTGTATTACGTTGTGTGAAAATGAGATATAGGGTCCTATAGAAACCACAGCGTCCGAACGCAATGGCATCGTAGGTCCGCACTGTACTGCAGACAAGGACTTGAAAATACAATGAAAGAGACAAAAAAACAACAGAAAGGGTGGTGAAGACAGGGTTACCGACTTGGAACGGTCAGTAGGCAATAAGGCCCACTGGTTAGCTTGAATCGATTTTATATGCGCACAATCATCGCTATTATCCTGTCTTCAGCGCCCAAATAGACAAGACAGTGTAAACAAAACTATATCCCATCAAAAGGAATTCTCTAACAATAAAGTCCACATCCTGAGAAACTAACTAAAGAAACACATACAAAATAATAAAACATCTCAGGATGTATCCAGAATCATACCGAATAACCATAGTAGTTGCAGCTAAAGAGACAAGAGGTCAATGACCTTGAAGCTCTACTGATAGATTTTTGATAGCTAGGTCAACATTCCTGTGAAGTTTCATGAAAATCCATCAAGTAGTAGGATTAGTCGCTACAAGTTTTCATTATATAACTCTATGTAAACAAAGATGGCTGCTGGCGGCCATGTTTAATGTCAAATAATTTTTGACAAGGATCAACATCATGTCATACTTATCATTTTAGAAAAAGTCCCATATCAATATCTCTTACAGTTTTCAAGTACCGGGTAGTAGTCGCTACAAATTTATTTATTTTAAATCTATTTTTAGCCGTGGCGGCCATTTTGAATTTCCGGTCAGCCTGAAATTTTTCTAGGATCAACTAGACATCAAGAGAAACATTCCTGTGAAGTTTCATGAACATTCGTCAAGTAGTTTCATAAGAGTAGTCGCTACAAGTTTTTACAATATAACTCTATGTAAACAAAGATGGCCACTGGCAGCCATGTTTAACGTCGAATCAAAATAGTGTTCGACTAGGATCAACATCATGTCATGCTGATCATTTTAGAAAAAGTCCCATATCAATATCACTTATAGTTTTCAAGAAGTAGTCGCTACAAACTTATTTTTTAAAAATCTATTTTTAGCCGTGGCGGCCATCTTGAATTTCTGGCCGACCTGAATTTTTGCTAGGATCAATAAGACATCAAGAGCAATATTCCTGTAAAGTTTCATGAAAATCCGCCAAGTAGTTTCAGAGGAGTAGTCGCTACAATTTTTTACTATATAACTCTATGTAAACAAAGATGGCCGCTGGCAGCCATGTTTAATGTTGAATCAAACATGGGGTCTCTATGCATGTCTTGATGGGTGAGTATTTGTGTATTTGTGTATTTGTGTATTTGTGTCTTGGTGAAGACAGGTTTACCGACTTGGAACGGTCAGTAGGCAATAAGGCCTACTGGTTAGCTTGAATCAATTTTATATGCACACAATCCTCGCTATTATCCCGTCTTCAGCGCACAAATAGACAAGACAGTGTAAACAAAACAAAACAAGTTTGAGGACTTACACATTTGTAAAAACAAAACAACAGAAAGGGTGGTGAAGACAGGAAGTTTCATTGCAGTCCAGTTGGTAGTTTTCGAGTCATATTCCAGACAGGAATTATAAGCATAAAATTACAAAGAGAATAACTCTAATTTGAAGGAAGAAAGAGTTATGGTCCATACGTTCTGCACTTACTCATTGAAGTTACATTGCAGTCTCATTCATAGTTTTAAAGTTATGCTCTAGACAAGAATTATAAGTATAAAACTACAAAGGCCAATAACTCTAATTTAATTAAAGACAGAGGATATGTTCTTGCACACGGCCCTTCCTCTCATTACCCTCTATCATCGTGTGAAGTTTCAATGCAGTCTCATAATTAGTTATGAAGTAATGCCCTTTATAAAATTACAAAGGGCAATAACTCTAATTTGAATAAAGAGAGAGTTACAGTTATTGCACTTTCTCTTATTACCCTCTATCCTTTTGTGAATTTTCAATGCAGTCCCTGAAGCAGTTATAAAGTTACGCTCCAGACAAGAATTCTAACTATAAAATTATAAAGGGCAATAACTCTAGTTTGAATGAGGACAGTGTTACGGTTCTTGAACTCTGCAATTCCTCATATTGCCCTGTCAATGTGTGAAGTTTCAATGCAGAACCATTAAGTCTTTCGAAGTTATGCTTCGGACCACAGACATTAATAAACAGATAGGAAACTTCTTAACCAATGAAGTAACCAAAATATCACGTGGCACCTTAACTTTTCCTTCTATCTTCTCTCTCAATTATTCACTGATTTTGATGAGTATACATTCAAAAGATTCATAGTGAATAGCAAAATGGGATTATAATAATTTATGTTTATTTTCAAAATAAGAAATGATATAAAATGAAGTTTAAAGTTAAAAATTTCATCATTTTTTGCTTTTCTCTTAAAAATCAAGGTTTTGACATAGTCATAGTTTCCGTCAAACTCCTTTTTTGCTCTACATTTTAGAGAAAACAAAATACTATCACTGGAAAGAATATTAAATTTGCCATGGGATTTGGCATGAATGAAACTTATCTATAAAACTCTTTATGATATGTGTGTTTAAAGTTGGAAAATATTTTGTAAAATTTTCGCACAGTGCCACGTGAAATTTAGATAATTTTCATAGTGTCCAATCTATTTGTTATTAGGTCTGTGTTCGGACATGACTTATAAGTATAAAATAACAAAGGACAATAACTCTAATGAATAAAGACAGAGTTATGGCTGTTGCACTCTACACTTCCCCTCATTGCCCTCTATCATTGTGTGAAGTTTCAATGCAATCCCATGAGTAGTTTCAAAGTTATGCTCCGGACAGGCCGGCGGACAAAGCGGAGACTATATACTCCCCCAAAATTTTTCCGGAATTATAAAAAGCAAGATGGCCATGATTCCCCTTAACCTCAGGCCTGTACAATTACACTCGTCCACTCATCATGACGAGTGAATATTTCCTTCTGGTCGTCCTTACGGACGAGAGACTTTTGACAATAGTAACAAAATAAATCAAGTATTTATTGTTTCCTTAAAAGGCTTTTATTCTGGTGAAGAAATTTCACAAAGCGTTTGCTTAAACTAAATAGATAGCCGATAAATTACACTCAAATACACCGAAAGTAAACATGACAATATTGGTTACCCATGGTAACTTTGGTGATAGGGTATAAAGCCGAGATATCCGAAGTTCAAAGGCTGGCGTGATCGAAGTATCCAATACTAAATTAGTAGTATAAAATATTTTTGGAGTAGAGTTTATGGAGATGACTTAAAAATACAAATAGAGAAAGTGAATAGACAATTGCATAAATTAAAACTGAAATAAAAGCAGTTTGATACATGTACAAATACTAGCATGTTTCGCAGGAGAAAAAACTTGAGGACACACAGTTGTATTATCACAGTGACTTACATTGAAATGTTAAAATGATGTCATATCTTATTGTAAGCGCCTTTCATAATTATTAAGTGGTCAAGCTAGTCATACCTTAGATGGGATCTAGTTATTAATTCATACTTTGATGATGTTACATGTAGTTTGTTTATCTAAATAAAGTGTTCTTGATTGACACTGATTTACCTTGTTTAGTACAAGCGGTAAGCAAAAATTTGAAGGTGATTCCTGTTCAAAATTAGGAAGAGTGCAAAGTTGATAAGGGCAAGTGGATTTTTTTTCACTAGTCCTGCAGGACTGAACCTGACGCCATTCACATTAAAAGTAGTTACAAAAGTCGAACAGAAAATGCAGCATTCAGGAAACTCAGCCATCCAAAAGCACGCATTCAAAAGACCCAACAATTACATGGATCATATAATCAAAACCTTTTGACACCACAAAGACAAAAGTGTTGACAACAGGGGTACTGCCTTGACACGGTCAGTGGCAAAACAATGCTGCTGGGGGGTTTAAACCCGGTTCTAGGTTGCACCAAACCTTACATTTAACCTAATGTCATCCCATTTAAACGGGACAGTAAAAAGAAGGCAAGATTTCCTTGTGTCCATTTAAAGTTACAAATGGAAATACATGTATACGGCTTAAACAAATCATTTGTTTAAGCCTTATAGTAATACATGTATATCCATTTGTAAATGTTATATATGTAATAATACATAAATGTTATTAATTATTACATCTCTATGTACATTTTAAAACACTTTCAACACATCGGGTGATTCAATGCACATGGTTCTCAATAGACGCGGACACACGCGTTTTGACGCATGGAAATTCAATTTGACCCAATTCTGACGCAGCTAATTTACCACCTGTGCGTTTTATGACGCGCGTATATTTGCTTCCAAGCATCAATCCAATACTCATGTACCTATTTTCGATAGCCCAAACATCACAACAATGAGCACGCGCTGCATAACAGTGATTGACATCTTGCCTGACGACCGTGATCGCCTCTCGACCAATCAAATTTGCTGCAACTCTATTATTTTTGAAAATTTGAAATTCACTCAATTAATTTCATGAGTGAAATACCCAATAGGTCCAACATTTATCTGGGGCACTGTAATGATTGGATTAACTGATAATTGATTGCTACCGGCTTCTGATTGATTACTGGTTAATTAGACCGAACTGAGATAAAACAAATGCTAGCATGTGAAAAGATAAAATCGGCAAAAATAAAATTGACTTCATTTGTGTTTGTTGTTGTTAATTTTGTCTTACGCACGTTTTAAAGAACAAAGAAATATAATTTTAATGAGGATAATTTAAATATTTATAAATCGGCGAAATGTACATAAACAGAGCGTTTTTTTTAACCTGGGTTATTGTTCAGTCAAAACTTACCGGACATTACGCATTGTGATATTTTGTGTTTACGTACTATTTTTGTGCTATCGAGTAACGGACTTTATTAACTTATGTATGTTCAATACACAAATGGTGCAAAGAAGAATATTTATGTCATCGCAGTCTACGAAACGGCCTGTTGGGGATGAACTGTCTGACCCCGAAGAAGCAGAAAATAAGAAAGCTTGTGTTATAATAACACGAATAACTGATAATATATAATAACACCAATAACTTATAATATTAGCAAATGTGGACCCCAGTTTATTAAACAGCCTTACATAACTTTGAATCTTTGACATTATTGTAAAATGGAATAGTAGTTTTTTAAGTTCAAATGCATATCCTTGCACACCTTTCTTGGCAATAAAATATTTACAGAATTCACTCAAATTAAAGTTATTAAAGATGTTTTATAAAACGGGGCTTCGATTTGTTTTTGACATTTCAATTTTGACCCTTGGGATTTTTGAGTCAAGGGTCAAATGACTCTTCACTTTTAAAGTCTATTGAGAACCCTGTTGGGATAGTATACTGACCTTAATTTACTTTGTAACGACAACCTGACAGCAAAAAATAAAACTTTATAGACTTGGGGGCTGCCATCACAACTAAAACAAGAATGTGACATACCAGAAGTTGAATCTGAGTTTTCAGGACTGCACGCAGTATGGCCCGGTATCCTGGAATGTCCTTCAGCAGGTCTAGATCCTGAAGCTGCATCATTCCTAACTATGGTAGAGTGCCACCTGAAATTATATTAATATACAGGTACATCAATATAGTATGTTTATTAATGCATAAGTTTAGTCTAAACATGGAAGACCATAAGGCTTAATAGACTGTTCCAAATAAAAAACAAGTCCCAACAATGTTTCCCTTTGTTTTGGGTTATCTCTGACAAGTGAGACATGATTTGGGTACAAGCATTAGCAGTGAAAGCTGAACTTGCAAAAGAAATTCTGTATTTAGCCGGCTTACTCTCAAAGGTTTACTGTAATACTGGTAATCTACATGTATTTGGAGCACACTATATTTCAAGCAACACCACATGTGTATCTAAAAATCATTCATGGAAAAACAGTCATGCACTTTCAATGGTGTCTGCGGCATCGGGTTGATTTTTTATGATAATTTAGCCAAACAAATCCATCAATGAATGTTTATTATACCAAGCTGCAATGATAAAGCTGCACTTGTATGGATTGTAGTAACACAAAAAAAAGTTATCTCTTGAAGTAGTTTTGTTTAACATATCCGCCATATTGTCATTTTGCATATCAGTTAGATTCCCGTGATATTCTCATGCCAGGTGAAGGCATTCATATTCGCCTCATCAAATACATATTTTATAATTCCACTATCAATTGACAACATGGAGGGATTTTAGATGTGGAACAAATTCTTCTCAGAGCATTAAGATTTAAAATTTAAAGATAAACAATTGGATGTTGTTCAGAGAATTGCGAGTGCCAAAAGGAAGAGTTGGTCGCAATTTTAAAATTGTCTGAATTTTGCGAGAACTATTTATCGTCACACCAATCACGATCTCTCAACCTGAAAAATAATACCTTGAAGCTCTACTGATTGATTTTGATTTCAGGAAGTAGTCGCTACAGACTTGTTTTTTGAAAATCTATTTTTAGCCGTGGCGGCCATCTTGAATTTCCGGCCGACCTGAAATTCTGCTAGGATCAATTAGACATCAAGAGCAACATTCCTGTGAAGTTTCATGAACATCCGTCAGGTAGTTTCAGAGGAGTAGTCGCTACAAGTTTTCATTATATAACTCTATGTAAACAAAGATGGCCACTGGCAGCCATGTTTAACGTCGAATCAAAATAATGTTTGACTCTGATAACCATCATGTCATGCTGATCATTTTACAAATAGTCCCATATCAATATCACTTATAGTTTTCAAGATGTAGTCGCTACAAACTTCTTTTTTAAAAATCTATTTTTAGCTGTGGCGGCCATCTTGAATTTCTGGCCGATCTGAAATTTTGCTAGGATTAATTAGACATTAAGAGCAACATTCCTGTAAAGTGTCATGAAAATCCGCCAAGTAGTTTCAAAGGAGTAGTCGCTACAAGTTTTTACTATATAAATCTATGTAAACAAAGATGGCCGCTGGCAGCAATGTTTAACGTTGAATCAAAACAATTTTTGACAAGGACCAACATCAAGTAATGCTGATCATTTTAGAAAAAGTCCCATATCAATATCACTTATAGTTTTCAAGAAGAAGTCGCTACAAACTTGTATTTTGAAAATTTATTTTTAGTCGTGGCGGCCATCTTGAATTTCCGGCCGACCTAAAATTTTGCTAGGATCAAATAGACATCAAAAGCAACATTCCTGTGAAGTTTCATGAAAATCCGTCAAGTAGTTTCAGAGGAGTAGTCGCTACAAGTTTTCATTATATAATTCTATGTAAACAAAGATGGCCCGCTGGCAGCCATGTTTAACGTTGAATCAAAACGATTTTTGACAAGGACCAACATCATGTCATGCTGATCATTTTAGAAAAAGTCCCATATCAATATCACTTATAGTTTTCAAGAAGTTGTCGCTACAAACTTGTTTTTTAAAAACCTATTTTTAGATTTGGCGTCCATCTTGGATTTCACATCAACATGAATTTTTGCTAGGATCACCTAGACTTCATGGGCAACATTTCTGTAAAGTTTCATGAAAATCCATTCAGTAGTTTCAGAGGAGTTGTCGCTACAAAAAAAAGTTTACGGACAGACAGACGCCGCACCACGGCATAAGCTCTGCTGATCTCTGATCAGTAGTGTTAAAAATCGTAAAAAGTGCTGGGAAGTTCAGAGAAGGCTCGGATGATCTAGAATTTGTGCATGAATTTCATGATCATGAAATGCAAAAACTAACGTTACATTTCGGGCCGGTTATTCCGGACGATTCAGAGTGATCTATTACAAATTGCAAGCGACAATACAAAGAAACGATCAAATTGTTCCTTCATTAAGATATTCTACCATACTACAATTGCTATAATATGTTTTTACCTCACGCAATTTCAATAAATTCGGCAAAATATGCTGACCGGAAGTTTACTTTCTTTCATAACTAATTCAAGAAGCGAATACTACTTCATCGTTGTCGTCTCCGTGTGGTCTCGAACTTCTGCCAGTTCAACCGTTTATATACCCGCAACGAACTTCTCGTAGGACACGATGCTTAGCCACTATAGGACGGTGTCTTATAATGTACACCTGAAGCTGAAGGTATTTTGTATTTCTTTCGTTAAAACCTGTTTTACCACAACCCCTACTTATCACGGAAAAAAGCAATGTATATGGATCGTGCTCATTCTAGACAAGTTTGCTTAGCCAGTTCGTTGTAGATCCTGAGAAACCCTCAACCCAAGTTACTCCCCCTCCTATAAAGAGTGAGACGATGTACCCAATTTCTTACATTTCCTCTGTAATCATTTCAGGGACGTCATATAGAGCCCTGTCATTATCTTGGCGACATTTTTTGTTACTGATTTGGGTATTTATTTTTGCACACATTATACATTTAATCAAGAACTGTAGATAGACGACAATTTGGCATATATTGCTAGTTCAATCCTGTATCAGTTTGATTCTGTCAGGACAAGTTTAGTATATGAGACGAAATCTCGTAAATTCATTCATTCGTCGTGAAATTTGCGCGAAACTTTAACCACTATTTGTGTTGGAAAATGACACGGAGATTTCTCCAATAAATAAATATAATAATATCCCAAATATATCAATTATTATTAATGCTCACATATTATTGTTTCGCAAATTAATCATTTAAGTGTTTGTCTTGTTTGTGTTATGTTTGATTTACTTTGTATTGCAAAATCACGGAGATATCCGTGTACCGATTGTCCACATTTGCAATCATCAGCAATTGGTGTCAGACTATTATTTTGCTTCCGGGTCGTAACCCACGAAAGTCTTTAAACAAAAATGTGTTGACAGTTCAGCGTCTGGTTACTTGTGAAACAATGTGTTTGAATACTGTGTTTACTATGCCATTATATAAAATGTAATGTTTGGCAGGTTTTATTTTATTTTATTAGTTGATTCCAGTTCCGACCATCGATCAGATGGGACCGTCTGTGACAAAGTGACACCGCAAGGCGTGCCGCTCTCTGGAATCGTTCGTACCATGTTGGACAGTGATATGCAAAAAGCTGTACAACATGGTTATCACGTGAAGCTTTATTTGGCTTATAATATGCTGTACATATGTTTGTATCCTGAATCCTAAAGAGGGACGTTTAGACGACTACTGAAACTGCAACGTTAGACCAGCGATATACCCCTTGCCACTTCAAGTCCCAGCAACTGACAAGAGGCTTCTACGATGGAACACAACGGCTCACCTAGGACCATCGACGTTGGATTGCCCTTGCGAGATATACACTGGCTGTGGGCGTGGGTAGCTACCATCTTCGCGACCAGTGTGTAAACCGGAGGAGCCATCACCACGTGCACGTGCAAAGTCAGCATTGGGATTGACCTACTTGAGATGCTTCTAACCGGAGGAGCCATCACCACGTGCAAAGCCACCAACACGGACTCCACGAGCGATGGGATTGACCTACTTGAGATGGTTCTAATCACATGTGCTCTGATTGGCTAAGACGACTTCGAGCCGGCAATCGGATTGACATAATCAAAATTCCGCAGGCAATCCGATTGGCCATAATTTTCCTCAGCAACTTTAATCTTCTTCAAGAATAACTTAATCATCTACTGACTGGCTATCTCGTGGCTTCCTCGTCGATCAACTTTAGTGAAGAAATGGAGAAAGAGGTAAGCCGTGAAAGCATAGAGTGCTTTCCAGACTGTTTAAAAATAGTATGTAAATCAGCGACAGAAATAATTACACGCGATTTACGTTTGATGTTACCATTACGCCTAAGATCATGATACCTAGATTTACGCTTTCGAATAGAAAATATAGAAAAAATGTCAATATTAGGATTTTTAGAAATATTTCATTTTTGATAAATATTGTCACTAAGACCGAGTGGATAAGGTGTCTGTACGTTTTTCATCCACTTAAGTTCTGCAATATGTCTAGCTTTTATTTTGAAGCTTTTAGTAGCATCATTATCAAAAAATATATATTCAACCGGTTGAACAGTTACGTAATTAAAATTATGACCTGACTGACGAAAGTGTTGGTACAAGTTTTTTTGTTGTTTTTTTTAACTTTTTAGGACTTTTTAGGATTACTTGCATTATATTTGTGTTCACGAAATCGAACTTTTAAGGATCGACCTGTGTGTCCAACATATTGTATACCGCAACGTCGTGCATTTCAAGTCAGAACATAAATGACGTGAGTAGTACGTCAATCAACATTTGAAGCTAGACATGCATTAAACAATCTACCATTAACAGCTGATTTAATAGTGGACTTGCACGATAAATAATTGCAACAACTGCACCTCTTAGCATTGCACTTATAAATAGAGGGAAACACCCTGCGTCTTGAATGAACTAAATGATTTCTGAAAGGAGACTTTATATGGTATTTCCTCAAAACAGGTGATCCTAGAGAAGTTACGGAAACTTTTGAGCCATTATTAAAAATCCTAGTAATATTATTAGAAGGAACATGAAACGAGGTTGCCGAATGAAGATTTAAAGGTGTAAGGCGTACATATGGTTTAGTTCTAAGAAATTAAGAGTTATTTTGTGGAATTTGTATTGATGACGCAGAGTGTAACCGTAGAGTTGAAATATTTATTTTTAAAGTTTTAACTAAAAGACTCATAATTGTTTTTATGGAGAGTAATACCATTCTGTGAAAAGTGAAATAAGGGCCAATAAGTATTTATTAGAGATACGAAATAGAATCGTATCAAAGATCCATAAGAAAATAATATTAATAAACTTACGGACTAGTTAAAGTAGGTCCAAAACCTCACGTCAGTGTCTAATACAAGATAATGAGGAATAGTTAAGGAAAACCCTAATCAAATGGGCCAAAATGTCGATGAAGCACAAAACCTTCAACGCGGGTATATGAAACAAACGTGTCTTAAGAAAAACTGGATCAATGAAATGTCATACAATCCCCTGTAGGATGTAAAAATAACCAATATTGATTGGATGTACGGGGAGACTTTTTACGGTCGCCACACGGCACAAACAACACTATTGTGCAAATAAAGGCGAGAAATCAGACATTATACCAGTTACATCCGGTGTTTCCTCAAGGTAGTTTCCTAGGCCCGATATTGTTTCTTGTGTATATTAACGAGCTGCCTGAAAGTATCACCCTCACAACAATTGTTTGCTGATGATACAGCAGTTTTATCCGACTATTGACGACCAACAAACCGATCGAAAACATACTCCAGACAGACCTAGACACATTTCAGAGGTGGGAGACTAAGTGGAGACATGGAATTTAATGCGTCTAATTAGCTGAAGTCATTAAAATCAAAAGGTCACAAACACCCACTTCCCACAACAACTATATACTTCAACGGACAGGGTAGCAGGTACAGGCAAACCAAACGCTTGGCTTTATTAAACGTAATATAAAGGTTAATTCTCCCAAACTTAAGGAATGTGCATACAATACTATTGTCCCGCCCCACAACTAGAGTATGCCAGCAACATTTGGGACCCCCACACGAAGTCCAACACCGACAAACCTGAAAAAATCTCAAGGCCTAGCAGCAAGGTGGACGTTAAACGACTACTCAAGCTACTCGAGTGTTACTTGTATGTTGGAGAGGCTGGGATGGAGGCTGTTAGAGCAACGTCCGAGCAGATGCGTGCCTTTGCCTTTTCTATAAACTAGTGCATGATATGGTAGCTGTCCCTGTTCCACAACACTTCGAACCCAACCATAGGCTTTCGACTGCTATAAATGCTCATTCTTTCCTGTAACTGTTGTCCAGTGGAATTCACTCCCAGCTGATGTCGTGCTGCTCAGAAAGATCTTGACCTCGTTCAAGCTGGCTGTCAGCCGCATCCACCACGTCAGACCTTAAGTGTATAATCACTGTTGTTAACCCCTGCTTTTATTTTCTTATGTTTTTTAAACACCTGTTTTTCTCTCAAAAACTATTATTACTTTTCTTGTCCTACTAACAAGACACGACTCGCGCAGCTGCCCGATTATGCCCGTGAAGGCGTGTGGCAAAAAGACAGCATAGACAGACAGAGACAGACCTTAGACTGAGGTCCTTAAATGCTGCATATGCACATTCGACTTTCTACATCTACTGTTTCTGTAGTGATATGAAAGACAGGTCGAGAGTCTTTCACTAGACTACTCAGGCTAGATCGTATTTAATACAACTTAACTGTCTCTCAATTGAAAACAGGAAAATAATAAGGCTCTATGCCAAAAAGTTATGACATTCAAAGTGATTCTAATTCGATTTCGGTAATGCTTCTTCTTATACACGGGATGTTTCCAGAGCAACAATACTTATGGGGTGTATATTTCTAGAGGCTTGCAGTCGATTTGACGGTCTTTAATATTCGTAATCTTTGTATAACTAGAAACACTACTTCACTCTATCACGTCTACTAGTAATTAGTAACCCTGGGTCTGCTTTTTAAATATAAAAGCAAATCAACATCAAGAAATCTTCTGCGACAATTAAGGGACTATTCCAACCTGACTTCTATGGTGACGTGATTTCAAACTTCGTAAGATACTGTCATCGTCATGATCCCTTTCATACACTCTTTATTAAACTCGTTTCACAAGTTTATCATAAGTTATGACCATTATTATTTTGTGGTTGACCATTTACATTTCGCCACTATGCTCTCTCCTCTTGATTGCGTGCGCTAACCGGCACTTGTGGACCGTATGACCTTATATTATACCATTTGTTGACTGAATGGAACTTGATGTCCACGATATTGGTTTTTACTTGATCAGCAAATTTAATATATTGATATGAAATCTTACATGAGTGACTGTGTATTATTGATTTTAATAAACGAGTTGGATAACATGATAGGATACTACGAGGCCTCTGCGAGTATCCTATCATTTTATTCAAGTCAATAATAATACAGTCACTCATGTAAGATCTTCAATATATATTATATTTGCTGATTTTATTTAATGTTGTCAATTTACCTTGTATACGCGCGGCGATTTGTAAGGAGAAATTATTAATTAACTATATTAACCTTGTTATCTACTAGAAACTCTACTACACAATACGACGCAAAACTCGGCCAATATGAACCGGAAGTCGGCCTCAATATGGAACAAAAAAATACAAGGCCAATATGAAGAAACTCTTCCAGCCAATACGAGATTTAAGATGTATCGTCATTCACGTTAAGTAACGTCATTCGTGCTCTCTTTTCACATAAAAATGAAATTAACGCTAACTTCTATAACGCATAGTATCGTCAAATATTGATAAACAAATCTAGTGTAGTGGCTGTAATTAATAAAAATTGTCATTAATTAAGCTGGTTTCATATTATCCGTCAGTTATTGGTAACTAGTACGTGTCATATTGTCCCCGACTTTCGCCTGCCATTATGCCTCATCGACCTGTCGCCTTGGGACCAATAGACCTTGGACCAATAACTGTCAGTTCAATGACGAGGCAATCATGACGCAAGCTACGTTACGGCTATAATGCGTCTGCCCCTACAAATAATGCGACACCTTAAACTAAATAATAAACGTTTATATGAATAAGGCACTGCCTCATAGAGATCGTCAAATCCAAAAGGCACCGGACTTCAAATGAAAACAAATTATGGATCAGGCATCAGGCATATGACATTTACATGTGTTGAAAATTACGTAAAACACAAACAAACAAACAAACAAACAGACATTGACCTTAACATTTAGACCCAACATTTGGTTGTGTGCACACCCTAACAAGTAGTTCTGGTTCATGCCAGTATTTTTTTATTGTTTTAATATGTTTACAAATGGACGTTTATAAAATGCATCCCGTCGCAGGACGGCGCATATCAAAAATCATCTCGCCGTTCATAGACGTGTATTTACTTTTCTCTGACTGAGGAGGCAGGTCTAGATTTACAAACCTATTTTTGCAGTATCTGTGCAGATCAACTCATCTCTGTTATATTTTGCTATTTAATCTTGGTCTCACTTAAAATGCCTACACATGTTTGTTAGGGAATTATACCTATTATCCCCTTTAATTTATTTGAATAGTCTTCAATAATTGTTTACGCCTCTGTGTTCTTTTTTCTCTCTAGATATTTTTTCATCGTTCATTGCTTCCATTTACCTATTGACAATCCGGTCGATGTAAACCCGGGCCTATACATCAATTTGGAAAATGAAAAAAAAATTATTTTACAGTGTAGGGTAATTCAACTTTGTCAAATATTAATTCTCAAATTTGTGTCAAAAATATTTAACAGACAAGTGTTTGGGTCAGATATACCGCCAAAGACGCACCATTACATAGCTAAGTTTAAAGAAAAAAAGACGCAAGGGAAGCATGCCCCCGGACCCCTACTTTTTCAGGCCTATATATGCACTTCATGTTAGCTACCCTCTCTCTTAGTTTAGGTTTGCTTGCCTGACCAAGTGTTATGCAGTTGTATTTCATTTATAACGTTTATGTGACCTTATAAACGTAAACAGTCAGGAGCTTTTCGAACGTTAATTAAGGCAGGACCATTACCATTGATCACTCACAGGTTCGAGGTGCGTTGCTAGGCCCCAAATGACAGCATCTAGGCCCCAGTTTTAACTTATCCTGGCTAAAAATATGTTAAAAATATATTAGGTACACAGAGCTACGCCAATGGCATCACTATGTTGTGTATCAGTTGTGTAGGGTTTGTTTCAGTTATTGGAGAGGGTGGATCAACTTAACATTTAAAGTATTTGATAGCGTGTTTTTTGTGTTGTTGTTTTTTTGCTTTGATGTGCTTTTTCATTTGTTTGTCAAGACATTTGAATAAATGAAACAGCAACTTTCCTATGTTATTTTTGCTATTTTTTTTCCTGTGACTCTGTAACATTTTCAGAACACACAAACACATTTTTAGGAGATCAACATAATGTTTGCAAAATATTGGGCGTGGTAGGGGTATACGCTGCTCCACCCCCCTCCTAGAAAATTGAGGAGGAGTGGTGCTGAACCCCCTGTTCCTTTCTCTTGTTAATTCTGATTATCACGTCAACTTCGTTTCTTGTGTCATTGACGAACATAGAAGCTCAGTGAGATCTTAACGCGCGATACTGCATTTTCTACAACATATAGAGAGTCTACTGAACAAAACAAAAATTGAGCACCAACTTTTTTAGGGACATAAGATTCAACATATGAAACACTGATATAATTGTTTGAAGATATTAGAAATGCTAGGGTCAGGATGTGATTTTCAAAAAAATGTTCTTATTTTATTATCTTCTAAACGAAGTATCAAACTTATCTCTCATATAGGCCTATTAAAAAACAACTTATTTCATTATACAAACCTATTCCTTTGAAAACATTTAATGTTTGGCATTGACAAGAATTGTCCACCTCTGACTGTCATTTTTAAAAAAAACACTGAAATGTGTTCACAAACGATTGTTATTCTCAACAAAAAACATTCGAAATTTCGAAATTTTTAAAATTACCTCCCTTTTCATTGAAATGAGAACGATTTTCCAATAACCTATAACAATATGTTCCCATAAATATTTGCTTTTTTTTTATATCACTAACTCTGTTTACAAATGGACATTTGTAGCATTATTATTGGCCATATCTATGTCACTTTATCATGGACGCCGAACATACACCGGCTTTGTATCTCCGTCTATGGAAATGACATGCATTTTATGTGCTAAATTTATTTTTGCTCAATATATGTGTATCGTTTCTTAACCCTACGGAAGACGAGATGATATAAATAATTTAACCATTTTGAGAATTCAAACTCCTGTACATATTCAATCACGAGTATTTTAAGAACCCGTGAATGAAACTTTTACTTTTAATCCGCACATGTACAATTATTATTTGACCTGACAACTGGCTAGAGTTTTGATAAACGGTTTTGTAGTGCAATGTTTTCATTATTTGGAGGGTCGGTTTTCTTTAAGGTGAATGTACTCTCAGCAAATAGCAAAGTTAAAAGTGTGATAAGTAAAAATTAAAAAACTAAATGTTTATATTACATTCTATTTTAGACCCGAACCAAATAGACTTGAGTTTTATCCATAATTACTATCAAAGTGATGTTGAAATATTGTGTTGTTAATTCGGGTTATTTGTGTATATTGTTTTATTCTCACTATACTTGCACCTGACATTTTATTCGCCGACAATGTAGTATTATCATTTAAAAAAATTAACTCTTAAACATCATATGAACACTTCTTGATAGTCCCGGAGAGAAAACATTATTTAAAACCGACTACTAAATAAGTAGTTATATTGCATGACGTAGATACTACTTTTACCACTGCGTGACTGCACGGGGAAATGAGGTAAATCTGAAATTGTATAGCTGCACAACTATTGCCAGATAATTGATAAATACATTTACCTGTGAGATTATAATTAACCTGTTCAAAAGTTTCTTCTACGTCAGTCAAAATAAAATCGTATTCTCTCTTTTTCACAGGATATTGCAATGGCGCGAATTGTAAATATCTATTGTTGTGTATTGATTTCGATTTAAATAAACATAAACATGTTCTATGAAACAAAACATGGCCGGAGACCCTTTAAGTCTTATACAAAGGACTGATCATGACTTTAGACTTTAATATACTTTAATAGACTTTAATAGTTTATTATAGTGTCACATATAAAAGTTACAAACATATGCAAATATTACTACAAACAAACTTTTATACCCGGCCGTAATAAAGACCTATGAGACACTTAAAACACAGTATATTTCTCAAATCAATAATCTCATTATATCTACATCTATAAATGTATATACAATTATAAAAAATTCTAATCATTCAAATGTGCAGCAGGACGGTTTTTGTTCAGTCAGAGTTAATATATAATACAACAACTGATTTATATGTACTTATCTCTAGATAAATAAGTATTTACATTTAATATATATTACTAGTATAATACTTACATTTAATATGTATGTAAATCAATTACTTAAAATGTGTAAAGACACTTATACTTAAAATATCTGTAGTAAAAAAAAAATATCATGTGTGCACTTTTTTAAGTATATTCGATTATACTTATCCGATAATTCGGTCAGGAACAGATTCTTGAATCTATTGTTTCAAAATATATAAATTTCACGCTTAAATGACTTCCTTTTTACATTTCAATACCAATATAGATTTTAAATAGTGCCAGTAGCAAATTGTTGTAACACATGTTAAAAATCAATATTTAAAATTGTTCTTTATGAATAACCTCAATACAGATGACACTCGATCGCAGTAAATGATACACGCAGCAGTCATTATACAGCTGGTTAAAATATATGACATGTCAATATAGCACTATATTAAAGGTTATCTGAATGTCATACGACTCGACAAAACGTTCAACTATTATCTATATACCTGCAATTTAAGCAACTTGTATACATTTCGAACGTTTAAAAATAAATGTGTTTGACTAGTTGTCTTTTTAAAAGCTCTAGATTACATTGAATGTCTCCCAATAACCACGTAAACTTTCGATACAGGAGTAATGTCTATATTTGTTGTGATAGAACTAACAAAATACATTCAAGGGGATTTCCTTTTCAATACGGTTAGACATTCGTAGCTAGCGTTTGGTTAGTACTGTGTGGCGGCTAACAAAATAGTGCCAATACGTACTAGGTAATATGGGATCATCTAAACGCATTCTTTGTGGCTTTACATTAGAATACATCTTAAGTCCGGTGCTAGGGGTCATGAGAGGTGTTTGGGTCATATTACTCTCTCATGCACAAAGATGTTTTGAGAGTTTGCTTGTTGTTTCCAAGTATTCCAGTTTTCAGTATTCATTGACAATTCACACTAGATTTCGTTTAGTGCTGTAGGGCGGGCTGTAAAACTACACGTCTGTGATGTGTTTTATTACTTACTGGCCCCTTTGGGAGCATCAAAACCATCCTTTGATGACTTTAAAATAGAGCTACCGCTTGTGGTCGGTGGTAGGAGGCGTGGCAGGTGATGTATCTTACAATATCTCTCGGGAGAACAGACTCAATAAAACCAAGTTTGCTACATTTATGTTTTGTTTGTGCTTGTTTCTTCCATGACATTCGCACTAGCGTTTGTGTGGTGGCTGAATATCATTATAATTATTAATATGGGAAGTATCAAAGCCAATTATTGTGGCTTTAGATTAGAATACCACTATAAGTGAACAGAACAGAACTCATATTCTTTATTTATAACTTAAAACAAATGTTTCTTGTCATATAAATACCATATTACATTTGTTAATATGTGACAGGTCAATGCAATTTTTCTC
>JAWPHD010003809.1:0-205307 GCA_037043455.1 Cyrtodaria siliqua
CACGGAATTGTTTGAAAAACTCCCATAAAATTGCTAAAATCGATTTTTCGAAAATCATCGGTCTATTTCCTTTGTTTGGTATGTTAGCAGATGTTGCTTCTAAAAATAAAATGAATTCAAGAACGACAACTCCTACGAAATTTCGTACTTCGTACTCAATGAGATTCGTACTATTGTACATTGTTCTCAATTTGATTCATACTATCGGTTATTTTCCAGAGGGGAAGTTATAAGGCAGCCAACCGTGCAGCCGTCTTTTGCACGACCGTTTTTGAAAAATCGCGGCCAATTCATAACTTTCACATCTGGTAAACTTCCGGTAGGTTGAGATATTCAGTAGGTGAAAATAAAGGGGTTTACTCGGACTTTATCCTCAAACTCTATATGAAAACATTAGACCATGATTTAAATTAAATATATCCATATTGGTGTTTTAAAATCAGACAACACCAAAAGAAAATACAAAGATGTACACAAAAAATAAAGCTTTTAATACAATTATCACTACAAACTAGTTTTATAAAGGGCTAAAGTCAGTTGAGCACCAACGATAAACACCGAGTTTACCCCCTACCAGAATGTGGAGGTCTTTTATTTTATTAATCACAGATTGGTCAAATTATTTTGATGATGTCATGTGAAAGTTATGAATATTTGGTGGTGTGGGTGGGGTAAAAAAAAAAAAAAATTAAACTCTTACTTTCTCAATATTTTTTTGTTTTGTAAGTACGAAAATATAACAACAAACTTTAAAGGGGCACTGTCTGTAAGTATTAAAGCAGATTATTGAGCATAACCAAATAACAGCGAAATGTTTATCATTGGTTATTAAATAAAATATTGTTTAAAAACTGTTTTTATTCATTCTTGTTATCTCCCCTGACATCAATGAAGAAACTTGTTTAAAAGTGTATTTTTAGGTATTCGTTTATGGAATTTGGGTATATAATACTGCTCGCGCACTAAAAATAGCTGCGAAAAAAACTCCCAGATTTTTGCATGAATCTCCCTTAAAACAAGAGGTCAATGACCTTGAAGCTCTACTGATTGATTTTGATTTCAGGAAGTAGTGACTACAAACTTGATTTTGAAAATCTATTTTTAGCCGTGGCGGCCATCTTGAATGTCCGGCCGACCTGAAATTTTGCTAGGATCAATTAGACATCAAGAGCAACATTTCTGTGAAGTGTCATGAAAATCCGTCAAGTACTTTCAGAGGAGTAGTCGCTACAAGTTTTCATTATATAACTCTATGTAAACAAAGATGGCCACTGGCAGCCATGTTTAACGTCGAATCAAAATAATGTTCAACTCGGATAACCATCATGTCATGCTGATCATTTTAGAAAAAGTCCCATATCAATATCTCTTATAGTTTTCAAGAAGTAGTCGCTACAAACTTATTTTTTAAAAATATATTTTTAGCCGTGGCGGCCATCTTGAATTTCCGGCCGACCTGAAATTTTGCTAGGATCAATTAGACATCAAGAGCAACATTCGTGTGAAGTTTCATGAAAATCCGTCAAGTAGTTTCAGAGGAGTAGTCGCTACAAGTTTTCATTATATAACTCTATGTAAACAAAGATGGCCGCTGGCAGCCATGTTTAACGTCGAATCAAAATGATTTTCGACAAGGACCAACATCATGTCTTTAGAAAAAGTCCAATATCAATATCACTTATAGTTTTCAAGAAGTAGTCGCTACAAACTTGTATTTTGAAAATCTATTTTTAGCCATGGCGACCATCTTGAATTTCCGACCGACCTGAAATTTTGCTAGGATCAATTAGACATCAAGAGCAACATTTCCGTGAAGTTTCATGAAAATCCGTCAAGTAGTTTCAGAGGAGTAGTCGCTACAAGTTTTCATTATATAACTCTATGTAAACAAAGATGGCCACTGGCAGCCATGTTTAATGTCGAATCAAAATAATGTTCGACTCGGATAACCATCATGTCATGCTGATCATTTTAGAAAAAGTCCCATATCAATATCACTTATAGTTTTCAAGAAGTAGTCGCTACAAACTTATTTTTTAAAAATCTATTTTTAACTGTGGCAGCCATTTTGAATTTCTGGCCGATCTGAAATTTTGCTAGGATCAATTAGACATTAAGAGCAACATTCCTGTAAAGTTTCATGAAAATCCGCCAAGTAGTTTCAGAGGAGTAGTCGCTACAAGTTTTTACTATATAACTCTATGTAAACAAAGATGGCCGCTGGCAGCCACGTTTAACGTCGAATCAAAACGATTTTTGATAAGGACCAACATCATGTCATGCTGATCATTTTAGAAAAAGTCCCATATCAATATCACTTATAGTTTTCAAGAAGTAGTCGCTACAAACTTGTATTTTGAAAAATTATTTTTAGCCGTGGCGGCCATCTTGAATTTCCGGCCGACCTGAAATTTTGCTAGGATCATTTAGATATCAAGAGCAACATTCCTGTGAAGATTCATGAAAATCCGTCAAGTAGTTTCAGAGGAGTAGTCGCTACAAGTTTTCATTATATAACTCTTATGTAAACAAAGATGGCCGCTGGCAGCCATGTTTAACGTCAAATCAAAACGATTTTCGACAAGGACCAACATCATGTCATGCTGATCATTTTAGAAAAATTCCCATATCAATATCACTTATAGTTTTCAAGAAGTAGTCGCTACAAACCTTGAATTTAAAAAATCTATTTTTAGCTTTAGCGGCCATCTTGGATTTCACATCAACATGAATTTTTGCTAGGATCAACTAGACTTCATGGGCAACATTTCTGTAAAGTTTTATGAATATCCATCCAGTAGTTTCAGAGGAGTAGTCGCTACAAATAAAAGTTAACGGACAGACGGACGGACAGACAGACGGACGGACGACGGACGCCGCACCACGGCATTAGCTCTGCTGATCTCTGATCAGTAGAGCTAAAAATCACTAAACTCCCAGATTGAGGTCCTAAAAGTATCACATGACTGTATGTTAATTACACAAAATACCTTTCAAAGTAGTTAATGTAGCCAACTGAAGATAAAACACTGGACTAACTTAGAAGTTAGTCTTATTTTATTTTCCTACAAAAAAAACAACGAGTTTTTCAGTTTAGCCTCTGTGCACACATGGCAAAACATAAATCCTCCAAATTCATCGCATTCTTTTTCAAAAGACAAAACGTGGCCAGCTGTACGTTCTCAACCATTGCGGGACACAATTACGTTTTATCTTGCGGGTTACCGTTACCTCGTCCTTTGCTGATTGGGACTCGACATTATTGTTGTTGTCATCAGTGAAGGTTGGAGGCAAACGCGGTCCAAACTGTAATTTTGTTTGTTTTGAATCTGCATTTGCTTTTTTGACATTTTGCGTAGAACACTGACAACATCTCGGAACAACTCATTTGATTGGACATTGCATACAGTTCAGCCAATGAAAATCGTTGTTTCATTGTGTGATAAGTGCGCGTAAATTACACTTATATCGTGAAAATCGCTTATGACTACGTTTATTTTACGGCTCCTTTTTTGGGTGCGTCCGTGTACGTTTCGGCAACAATATTTGTGCGTCAAATCGGGAAATACTGCGTATTTGACGCATGACGCAGGGGTAGATAAAACACTGGTGTTCTTATATATATTTACCAGGGTCGACACTAACGCTAGTCCGCTAGTCCTGTGCCCACCTGTTTTTCAGGATGACTACCTAAACGTGAAAGTTGGCTAGTCCGTCGGACTAGTAATTTTTCGAGCCCCGGTATAGATATTATGGCCGTAAAATACACATTCCTAATATTGGGCCAGGATCACGCGATTAAGCGAAGTCGCTTAAAACTTCGCTATGATTTGGCTGACTTCGCTTTTTATCCTTGTGGGGCGAAATTTGAGTCGCCGTCAATTTCGGCAATTTCAAATGCGATTAACCTCATAATTAACAAAATCCTCTAAATTACACAATAAGCGCGTGTTTCACAAGTACCTAAGTCCTTATTTAATCCCATTACCGATTGGTTTATAATCAAAGCCATCATATTTTTCCGTGTGGTGAATAATTAAAAATCGTACTACAAACTATTATGCAAGGGCACGGTTATGATTAGACGAGATACTTTGAAACTGATTTCTCCTGCGATAAAACCAATTTAAAAGGCGGTGTATAATTATATGATCGACATCGGCACAGTTGTAAAGCATCTTTGCAGCGGTCGTCAATAAGCAAAAGTGTGAACTTCTGTTGTGTGTTTTTACTGAGGGCTAATTATGAAATAAAGAAATGTGTTTGGTATAAAGCGAGTTTGTTTGTGATTGTTTTATAGACGAGAGAAATCAGCGGAAATGTATTGGATCCTACGATTAGTCATAGCCATCAATAACTTATCTATGTCTATGGATTAGGTAATGAGTTTGTGTTTTGTTACTCATTGCGGGTATGAATGAAATATAGGTTTTGGTAATTGTCGAATAATAAGTATTTTTCAATAAAAATAAAGATCAGAATAATATTGCATTTGATCAATATGTGTGAAGTTGGTTAGGGCAGAAAATGCATCTAAATCTCACTTCGGTCAAAGACGTAAAGAGCTGATGAAAGTCTGCCTAGGGACCAGAAACCGAAAAAAATAAAGTTTTACGATTTCAGTTGGTATCTTCAAGACGAAAAGCGTTTTTGACACTGTTCACTTTGAAGTTTGTCTCCTGTTATACACCCGTTTTGTTTTTTTGTGCTAAATACACCGTTCTCTTGGAAGGACCATCTAGTTCTCAGGAGGACTACTAGATTGTTAAAGTCACTAGTCCTCCGGACTACCCGTTTAAAAAAGTTAGTGTCGAACCCTGTTTACTTGTTTATAAACCTGTTGACGGGCATTTGTTGATTTACATACATAGTTTATATTACACCTTGTCATCCCTTATTTTTTAATAGTTTTATCTTTATATATTTACATTAATTTTTAATTAATACTTCATTTTTCATCAATTTTTGCGCACAATATGACCTATTTATGTGTCGACGTGCCGTAAAACACCATTCATTCAGCTTTGTACAATTAATTTAAGTGAGACATATTCTTTTGTTAATTGCAGTCTATATTGAACGAGTACTCTTCTCGTTGAATTAGAAAATACTAATCTAAAGAACTGCAAACTAAGTATAATCATTCACAATCGTTGTGTGTTGAAGGATTTTGGAGAAAACAGATGACTTTTGGTAAGAAAATAGTTTTTTAGCTCTACTGATCAGAGATCATCAGAGCTTATGCCGTGGTGCGGCGTCCGTCTGTCCGTTAACTTTTATTTGAAGCGACAACTCCTCTGAAACTACTGGATGGATATTCATGAAACTTTACAGAAATGTTGCCCATAAAGTCTAATTGATCCTAGCAAAAATTCATGTTGATGTGAAATCCAAGATGGCCGCCAAAGCTAAAAATAGAGTTTTTAGCTCTACTGATCAGAGATCAGCAGAGCTTATGCCGTGGTGCGGCGTCCGTCGTCCGTCTGTCCGTCCGTCTGTCCGTAAACTTTTTTTTGTAGCGACTTCTCCTCTGAAACTACTGAATGGATTTTCATGAAACTTTACAGAAATGTTGCCCATGAAGTCTAGTTGATCCTAGCAAAAATTCATGTTGATGTGAAATCCAAGATGGCCGCCAGATCTAAAAATAGGTTTTTAAAAAACAAGTTTGTAGCGACTTCTTCATGAAAACTATAAGTGATATTGATATGGGACTTTTTCTAAAATGATCAGCATGACATGATGTTGGTCCTTGTCAAAAATCGTTTTGATTCGACGTTAAACATGGCTGCCAGCGGCCATCTTTGTTTACGTAGAGTTATATAATGAAAACTTGTAGCAACTACTCCTCTGAAACTACTTGACGGATTTTCATGAAACTTCACAGGAATGTTGCTCTTGATGTCTAATTGATCCTAGCAAAATTTCAGATTGGCCAGAAATTCAAGATGGCCGCCACAGCTAAAAATAGATTTTTAAAAAAGAAGTTTGTAGCGACTACATCTTGAAAAAAATAAGTGATATTGATATGGGACTTTTTGTAAAATGATCAGCATGACATGATGGTTATCAGAGTCAAACATTATTTTGATTCGACGTTAAACATGGCTGCCAGTGGCCATCTTTGTTTACATAGAGTTATATGATGAAAACTTGTAGCGACTACTCCTGTGAAACTACTTGACGGATTTTCATGAAACTTCACAGGAATGTTGCTCTTGATGTCTAATTGATCCTAGCAAAATTTCAGGTCGGCCGGAAATTCAAGATGGCCGCCACGGCTAAAAATAATTTTTCAAAAAACAAGTCTGTAGCGACTACTTCCTGAAATCAAAATCAATCAGTAGAGCTTCAAGGTCATTGACCTCTTGTTAAATACAAGTTTGTAGCGACTACTTCTTGAAAACTATAAGTGATATTGATATGGGACTTTTTCTAAAATGATCAGCATGACATGATGTTGATCCTAGTCAAAAATCGTTTTGATTCAAAGTTAAAAATGGCTGCCAGCGGCCATCTTTGTTTACATAGAGTTATATAGTAAAAACTTGTAGCGACAACTCCTCTGAAACTACTTGGCGGATTGTCATAAAACTTTACAGGAATGTTGCTCTTGATGTCTAATTGATCCTAGAAAAATTTCAGGTCGGCTGGAAATTCAAGATGGCCGTCACAGCTAAAAATAGATTTTTAAAAAATAAGTTTGTAGCGACTACTTCTTGAAAACTATAAGTGATATAGATATGGGACTTTTTCTAAAATGATCAGCATGACATGATGTAGATCCTTGTGGAAAATTATTTTGTTTCGATGTTAAACATGGCTGCCAGTGGCCATCTTTGGTTACATAGAGTTATATAGTAAAAACTTGTAGCGACTACTCCTCTGAAACTACTTGACGGATGTTCATGAAACTTCACAGGAATGTTGCTCTTGATGTCTAGTTGATCCTAGAAAAATTTCAGGTCTGCCGGAAATTCAAGATGGCCGCCACAGCTAAAAATAGTTTTAAAATAAATAAGTTTGTAGCGACTACTTCTTTAAAACAATAAGAGATATTGATATGGGACTTTTTCTAAAATGATCAGTATGACATGATGTTGGTCCTTGTCGAAAATCGTTTTGATTTGACGTTAAACATGGCTGCCAGCGGCCATCTTTGTTTACATAGAGTTATATAATGAAAACTTGTAGTGACTACTTCTCTGAAACTACTTTACAGATTTTCATGAAACTTCACAGGAATGTTGCTCTTAATGTCTAATTGATCCTAGCAAAATTTCAGGTCGGCTGGAAATTCATGATGGCCGCCACGGTTAAAAATAGATTTTCAAAAAACAAGTCTGTAGCGACTACTTCCTGAAATCAAAATCAATCAGTATAGCTTCAAGGTCATTGACCTCTTGCTTTTAGGAGACATCTTGAATTAGCACACAGACAACATCTGATAATAGCGCTAAAATAAGATGTCCGCTAAATAATCATTTCTTACAGTATGGCTGTACAAGTGCGTATTTTTCTGTGTAAAGATTTTACATCAAGAGAAGTGCATGATATGTGTGATACATATAGTTAAATTTAATCATTTCAATAAAAATGCCTTATCAATGTACATTGTACATTCCAGCTTGAACAGTTGTCAGAACAGACTGGCGAGGAATCTATCATCCTGACAGCGAGCATCAAAGATGGCACCCTGTCACAGTTGGGGTCCAATATGGGAAAGGGGTTCCTCGAGGGACGCGATGATCTCAAGTCACAATTCCTTGGGTATTGTCTCAACGGTGAGAATTTAAAGGATTTATCAATTTTGTGTGCAATCCTGATTCAGAAAGTATTCACCCGTGCATTTTCCACCGGTAAAGTCTTTCCACTCATAAGATCTCCCTGATGGTAAAGTCTCCACCATCGTCTCCCCGATGCCATGGTGAAGTCTCCACCTGTAAAGTCTCTCCACACATAAAATCTCCCCACCTGTAAAGTCTCTCCACACATAAAATTATTCTACTCTGCAGGTCGCGAAAATTAGCGTACAAAAGAAAACAACGGCACAATATAATTACTTCAGTCATTAATTGCCAATCTTCGGGGGAGTACCTATCTTGTATCAACTCATCAAAGTGCCGATTATAATGCCGCAGATAATTCTCCGTAATCCGATAATTACATTACTATGAAAACAAACATGATCCAAGTACGACAAAGTCGTTGGTTGCCGCAATCCATTACGCCGATTATACTAACAGTGAGTATTCACGGGAACCAATGCTTATCACAAGTGTCACGCGTGATCAATTACCTGTAGACTGGAAATACCCCGTGGCTAAATCTAATGATTGTCGGTTTAAAGGTCACACGACGTGTCAAAGTGCGTTTGTGTATTTCCAGAGACTAGATTCGCGAGCAATTTTAGAAAGGACACTGCGGGGCGGCATGTAATTAATGCGTGGCGGTATGTAAAGACTGCATGGCGGGGGGAAAAAAGGGCGTGCCGACCCGCCCTGCCATTCCGCATTAGGGGAATCGCTATACATGTATCTACCAGTCTGCCATTGATAGTAAATATATGACCATTTTTTACTTCTTCTTTTTTTTGGCAAAAGATGATCCACTCAACTTCATACATTGTTTCCTTTGCTGTTCTAGAATTGTTTATCTTATAAACACTTCATTATATATGTGGTGAAGTTACGCCGAAGTAATTATGTTATTTTTCAGTGAATAACATTTAAAAAACAACAACTTGAAAACGCAGTGTCGTGTGTTTTTTAAGCATCCGAAATAAGGACTGTCCGGATTTACATCAACTTTTTACGCTGACATTGTCTTACAATAACTTAACGTTTATGTCATGTTTTACTGCATCAAGTCAATAGCGTTTTCAGAAGAAAAAAAGGTAGGAAACGGTTATAAGTTGATTTAAATGTTATAAAATTGCTGTCTTTATTCATAATTAATCGTTTTAATTTGAAACACGGAAGCAAATTCAAAACCGGAAGTACAGTATTCCTCGGCCTATAGCGCACACTTTTTTACCCCAGATTCTGTGGCTGTAGTTGGGGTGCGCGGTTTAAGCAACAAGTAATGTTTTACTCTTCTTTTTTTTTCCTGCCAAGACGAGAAGTTTTGTGGGTTTGAAAAAGTCGCAAGACCGGCCGTTTACTAGAGAGATTGAATCGAACAAAATTTGGCTTGTTTCTATTGTTTCAATAAAATGCATTGTATGCTATATGCTTATTATCAATAAAAATAATAAAATCAAACTTTACCATGTTTTATGTTGATTATTGTTGAGAAAATACCATTGAAATGTTGAAACATATCATTGTTTACATCAATCGGCAAAGTGAAATGATAACGAGGCTGTGGTTTCCGTTTTACGTAGACGGGTTTACCGTGAATAGAATAGAATAGAATATTATGTTTTCTTCCTAACGACGACAACCGGGTATATTTACCGCACATATTTATTTGTTAAAGTCGATTCTGAATTTTGACAACGTAGAATCTTGATTATTCATAAAGGGTTTAATTGACTGGGAAAATGTGTGAAGTGTTTGGTTTTTGCTAATCTGACTGCAAACAACGATGAATATGAAACAAACATGTAACAAAACATGTACGCAGAAAAATGTCAATTCCTTAACTATCCTTGATTACTTCAGAAGTTGAGTAGGTGCTGACACGATGTGTTAGGAAAATGCGTTTAATAGGTGATGCCACAAGACAATGCATCTCATTTCGAGAAACCTCTCAAACTGTCAACACCTTCAAATTGACAAGCAAGAGGTAATAACCTGGAAACAACACCAGACATACAACGCCAGATTAATAAATTTAATATGATCGTAATAAAAGTCGAACATGGGCGTGGGGATTTTTATTTTATTGAAACTTAAGTAAACAACAAAAGTATACTCAACAGTACAAGTTTATTTACACTTGAGTAAAAAAACACAGTCTAACATGCAGCTTGTTTTAGCCAATCAAAATTCGTTGTACATTTCCTCTTTGGTCAATGATTCAAAATGGCGCTCTGCTGTCCTGAAATTGAAAACATATGTTTTTTGTGCGCAGTTTACGCTACAATACATAACAAAAAGTTTTTTTCCAAGGATTTCAGGCCCAAAGTCGGGGTGCGCGTTTTATGCGCATGCGCGCTATAGGCCGACAAATACGGTAACCTAAATTTATAATCTGCAACCCCGAGATTCTTATAATTTTATGTGGTTATCGAATAATTTGCTTTTGTGAGATTATTTTCTCATCATTTCATCATAATCTATTTAAAATCGCTATAAAATTGATGGAGGCACGTTAATTCAATGCTACAATGAAATATAACATAAGTAAATTGTTTTCACATTTGATGACGTAATAAGTTAACAGGTCATGTACGCATGGTTGAATTCTTGAATTAGACCCTTATCGCAGAGGTAATTAACACCTCTGCCCCTCTAACCCTTATGAAAACACTCCAATTAGGAGCTAAGGACGTATGCTTGTTTAATAGGAGTTTATGCCTCAAGACGTTATTTGGTCAGATATGTCATTAATTAACACTGGGAAATGAATGTTTTGACCAACTTTTAAGGGATCGCGGCACGGTTTTAAAGGGTCGTGGTCAGATTAAGGATCGCTGTTTCAAAAGTTAAAGTTCCGTCGGTGTGTTCTTGGGCAAGACACTTTCCCTTAGCCTCGTCCGTCGGATGGGGACGTAAATCGGGCGGTCCCGTGTATCGGTCTATCCTCCGAGCACGTTAAAGAACCATAGGAATCTTTTCGATAATAAGAGTAGGGCAGGTTCCCGGATTCCTATGTATCCTTCCCCTCTCTCTGGGGCGGCTCTAAATAACCTATACTGTGTTGATGAGCCGTTAAACAACATTCAATTCAATTCAAAAGTTAAGGAATCGCGGCGCCGCTACGCCATAAATGGCTGGGGAAGGCCCTGGCCTGGTAAAGTCTGCCCACTTTATCGCAAAATCAGCAATGAACATTAGTCCTGAAATCAAAGTACCCATAACACTGCTTGGAAATAACTGTACCCTTCTATTTCCAGCCCTCCATACATCAAAGACCCAGGATAGATCAAAGACACAAAACCAAATGTCTCAGTTTCGACGAAGTCGCCCGAGACCACGCTTACAACCACGACCACGACCGGAATATCAACCACCTGCAAAACATCCACGGATTCTATCAGTAGCTCTTAATAATACTTCTGCTGGTCACACCGGCAATGTACAAGTACTACAACAAGAGCAGATAGAAAAATTCCCATCTCTCAGCAAACCAGAAAATCTTGACTGCAATGTTGCTGATCCAGTAGGGCGTACCAGCAGTGTATCAAGAAGACGACAAGACCAGACAGAAAAATCCCCATCTCCCAGGAAACCGGAAAACGATAACTCCCATGTTGCTTGTCTAACCAGTGCCACTGGCAATGTAGCAGACAGACAACAATATCAGACAGAGAAGTCCCCATCTTGCAGCAAACCAAAAAATGTAGACTCCTCCGATGTTGCTGAACTAGCTGGTCGCAGTCTAGCAAGCTGCACCGACAATGTTTCAGGCAGAGAAGAATGTCGGACAGAAAAGTCCCCATCTCGCAGCAAACCGGAAAATGTTGACTCCAATGTTACTGATCTTGCCAGTGAGACCGGCAGTGTAGCAGGCAGAGAAGAATGTCGGACAGAAAAGTCCCCATCTTGCAGCAAACCGGAAAATGTTGACTCCAATGTTACTGATCTAGCCATAGAGACCGGTAGTGTAGCAGGCAGAGAAGAATGTCGGACAGAAAAGTCCCCATCTTGCAGCAAACCGGAAAATGTTGACTCCAATGTTACTGATCTAGCCAGTGAGACCGGCAATGTAGCAGGCAGACAGCAATATCAGACAGAAAAGTCCCCATCTCACAGCAAACCTGAAAATGTTGACTCCAGTGTTGCTGGTCTAAATATGACAAATGCTAGGCCAGTGGATGAGGATTCTGGACAAATTAAAACAGAGAACAACACAGATGACATTGATAGTGTACTTCAGGACATTAGTGAACAATCGGAACAAACATTAGAAAAATCTAACTTAGAAGAAAATGTCAGTCAAGCATCTTCTGATCTAACATGGAGTAATGAACAGTCAGATGTCATGAAAGTTAACTCTCCAAGTATTAAAATTGAGCCGATAACCGAAAATGAAATGGAGTTAGAAATAACGGGTTGTAGCTCCAGGATGGATGAAGGCAGTTGTTTGGATCAGCTAATGGGATACAGTGAGTAAGAGTTTTGCAGAGCCCCTGATAACTTACATATCTGCACCACATAATGCAATATAATAATGAAAATGCAATTAAATACAAAGGCAAACATAACAAAACCAACATGCAATTAAATACAAAGGCAAGCATAACACAAAACCAACATGCAATTAATTACAAAGGCAAGCATAACAAAACCAACATGCAATTAAATACAAAGGCAAGCATAACAAAAACCAACAGAAATCCATTTAAAGCAGTTGTTGGAAACACAATACTGACTTAGAAAATGTTTTTGCCGAGTGCGTTTGGTAAACGGTAGTAATTATGGCTCCCCCACACAAAGTGTGGTAGGGGAGCCATATTGTTTTTGTGCTTTCTGTCTGTCTGTCTGAAGGTCTGTCTGTGTCACAAACGATGTCCGATCAATAACTAGAGAATGGTTGGACCTAGGGCTCCCCCACACAAAGTGTGGTAGGGGAGCCATATTGTTTTTGTGCTTTCTGTCTGTCTGTCTGTCTGAAGGTCTGTCTGTGTCACAAACGATGTCCGATCAATAACTAGAGAATGGTTGGACCTAGGGTCCTCAAACTTGGAAGGATGGTTGGTCATGACAAGTAGATGACCCCTATTGATTTTGGGGTCACTAGGTCAAAGGTCAATGTTGCGGTGACATTGACTATCAAAACGATGTCCGATCAATAACTAGAGAATGGTTGCACCTAGGGTCCTCAAACTTGGAAGGATGGTTGGTCATGACAAGTAGATGACCCCTATTGATTTTGGGGTCGCTAGGTCAAAGGTCAATGTTGCGGTGACATTGACTATCAAAACGATGTCAAATCAATAACTAGAGAATGGTTGCACCTAGGGTCCTCAAACTTGGAAGGATGGTTGGTCATGACAAGTAGATGACCCCTATTGATTTTGGGGTCGCTAGGTCAAAGGTCAATGTTGCGGTGACATTGACTATCAAAACGATGTCCGATCAATAACTAGAGAATGGTTGCACCTAGGGTCCTCAAACTTGGAAGGATGGTTGGTCATGACAAGTAGATGACCCCTATTGATTTTGGGGTCACTAGGTCAAAGGTCAATGTTGCGGTGACATTGACTATCAAAACGATGTCCGATCAATAACTAGAGAATGGTTGCACCTAGGGTCCTCAAACTTGGAAGGATGGTTGGTCATGACAAGTAGATGACCCCTATTGATTTTTGGGTCACTAGGTCAAAGGTCAATGTTGCGGTGACATTGACTATCAAAACGATGTCCGATCAATAACTAGAGAATGGTTGCACCTAGGGTCCTCAAACTTGGAAGGATGGTTGGTCATGACAAGTAGATGACCCCTATTGATTTTGGGGTCACTAGGTCAAAGGTCAATGTTGCGGTGACATTGACTATCAAAACGATGTCCGATCAATAACTAGAGAATGGTTGCACCTAGGGTCCTCAAACTTGGAAGGATGGTTGGTCATGACAAGTAGATGACCCCTATTGATTTTGGGGTCACTAGGTCAAGGCCGTAGGTCTGTCTGTGTCACAAACGATGTCCGATCAATAACTAGAGAATGGTTGGACCTACGGTCCTCAAACTTGGAAGGATGGTTGGTCATGACAAGTAGATGACCCCTATTTATTTTGGGGTCACTAGGTTAAAGGTCAAGGTCGCGGTGACCTTGACTATCAAAACGATGTCCGATCAGTATCTAAAGAACGGTTGGACCTAGGGTCCTCAAACTTGGAACGACGGTTAGTCATGACAAGTAGAGGGGTCACTAGGTCAAAGGTCAAGGTCGTAGTGACCTTGACTATTAATACGATGTCCGATCAATAACTAGAGAACGGTTGGACCTAGGGTCCTCAAACTTGGAAGGATGGTTGGTCATGACAAGTAGATGACCCTATTGATTTTGGGGTCAAAGGTCAAGGTTGCGGTGAAACGATGTCCAATCAATAACTAGAGAATGGTTGGACCTAGGGTCCTCAAACTTGGAAGGATGGTTGGTCATGACCAGTAGATGACCCTATTGATTTTGGGGTCACTAGGTCAAAGGTCAAGGTTGCGGTGAAACTATGTCCGATCAATAACTAGAGAATGGTTGGACCTAGGGTCCTCAAACTTGGAAGGATGGTTGGTCATGACCAGTAGATGACCCCTATTGATTTTTGATTTTTTTTAATTTAGATTTTTTTTGAATTTTTTTTTTCTTAATTTTTTTTTTTTTTAAATATATTTTTAATTTTAATTTTTTGTTCAATTTTTTTTTTTTGAATTTTTTTTCAATTTTTGCATAAGAAGTTTTAGGGTCGGCCCTTTAAAAAAATAGGGTCGGTCGGGTTCCTTGAACCACACCTATTTTTTTATGTGGCCTTACTGATACAGATAGTAGATACAGTCACAGGGATATTGAATATCAAAACGATCTCAGATCAATAAAGAACAGTTGGACCTAGAGTCGTCAATTATGTCTGTTCGGGTGAGTGGGGGAGCCATACGTTTTTGTCCCATGGACAATAACAATTTCTAGTTGTAATTTCTTTTCTATTTAATGGGGAACCTAATCTAAGAACTTAAGACGGTACAACATGAATAGCTGAAGAGAATACCTCAACCAGTCCAATAACAGTTTGGGTTATTTGTACGCTTTCTTGTCCAAAAATAAAGCGTTAATAACTATGGCGTCAAAAACTGACGACGGAACAATTTTTTTTTTTTTTTCAAAACACTTGTACCATCTTCTTAAGGCTTTGCTTACATATTTCTAAAGAGTGCATATAACAATAAGTCTAAGGCATATTATCAGTAAACTAGAAACAGTGCTCCAGATAACAATGCCTCTTGTACACATGGTAAAAAAGTTCCTTATTAAATTTTCATTTACAAATACGTATTCTTATAAACAAGTTTTAGGAAAAGCGTTTATGTAAAATGATTACTCTTTGGTCGACACTGTGTGTTACGTGAGATGGTGTAGCCATTTTCAGCTCTACTGATCAGAGATCAGCAGAGCTTATGCCGTGGTGCGGCGTCCGTCCGTCTGTCCGTAAACTTTTTATTGTAGCGACTACTCCTCTGAAACTACTAAATGGATTTTCATGAAACTTTACAGAAATGTTGCCCTTCATATGAAGTCTAGTTGATCCTATCAAAAATTCATGTTGATGTGAAATCCAAGAAGGCCGCCAAATATAAAAGTAGATTTTTAAAAAACGTGTTTGTCCAAAAAAAAAACTTCTTGAAAACTCGTAAGTGATATTGATATGAGACTTTTTCTAAAATGGTCAGCATGACTTGATGTTGGTCTTTGTCGAAAATCGTTTTGATTCGACGTTAAACAAGGCTGCAAGCGGCCATCTTTGTTTACATAAGAGTTATTTAGTAAAAACTTGTAGCAACTACCTCTCTGAAACTACTCGACGGATTTCCATGAAACTTCACAGGAATGTTGCTCTTGATGTCTTATTGATCCTAGCAAAATTTCAGTGATATTGTTATGGGACTTTTTCTAAAATGATCAACATGGAATGTTGCTCTTGATGTCTTATTGATCCTAGCAAAATTTCAGGTCGGCCGGAAATTCAAGATGGCCGCCACTGCTAAAAATAAATTTTCAAAAAGCAAGTTTGTAGGGACTACTTCTTGAAAACTATAAGTGATATTTAAATGCGTCTTTTCCTAAAATGATCAGCATGTCATGATGTTGGTCCTTGTCGAAAATCGTTTTAATTCGATATTAAACATGGCTGTCAGCGGCCATCTTTGTTTACATAGAGTTATCTAGTAAAACTTCTAGCGACTACTCCTCTGTAACCACTCAACGGATTTTCATGAAACTTTGCAGGACTGTTGCTCTTGATGTCTAATTGATCCTAGCAAAATTTCAGGTCGGCCGGAAATTCAAGATTGCCGCCATGGCTAACAATAGATTTCAAAATACAACTTTGTAGCAACTACTTCTTGAAAACTATAAGTGATATTGATATGGGACTTTTTGACGTTTAACATGGCCTCCAGTGTCCATCTTTGTTTATATAATGAAAACTTGTAGCGAATACTCCCATGAAACTACGTGACGGATTTTCATGAAACTTAACAGGAATGTTGATCTAGCTATCAAAAACCTATCTGTAGAGCTTCAAGGTCATTGACCTCTTGTTCAGTGACAGGGTCAAGATGGCAGATGATGACAAAGTGGAGAGGTGAGTGTCATTGAAATTTACCTCCTATTTCTATGGTTCGCCTTTTAAAAACATGCCATCTATTCCCAGAGGTAAAAAAATGAATCTTGTATTGGAATGTATTCCTCGACAAACCTATTTCCATGTATTGACCATGTAATCCATGGTAGAAAGATGGTGTTTCTCCGTTTCCTGAAATCGAATCGAGCGCTGACCCTCTTTTTCGCTTCAGTTCCAGTTAGGTAAGCTTAAGGGGGAATTGACCTATTCGAAAATTTAAGGGTACGCATATGAACTATATATATTTGTAAATTTGAAGATATTTGCGATTTGAATCTGAATTTTGTTTTGCCGTTATTTAAACATGTTTTTGATAATAACGTCCCAAATATGGCTATGTTTGACGTTTTTCATAAAAGTCCCGTTGTACTCAGTTTTCAACGTTTTTGACATTTTAGAGTGTTAGGCTAGTCACATGAAATTACTTTTTATATCAAACTATTTGTCTTGATGAGACCTTTCAACTGATATATAAATTATTTCATTTACAATAAGACATAAAATAATATTTATATAATTTCCCTTTACTTTCACCGATTTTTTACCGTGAAATTTTAAGAAAAAACAAAGTTAAAGCCTTTTATCTTTTAAACGGCTTCATAAAAAACTGCACAATTTCAATATGTTTTAGGGAATTTAATTTCCTATCGGAGTATAAAATACAATTTGCTAGTCATCGGAATATTTTTTTTAGTATTCTTGTTTTATTAACCATAATACCCTTCGAAAAAGACGTCGCGTCATGAAAATACAGTGTAACGTCGACGTCGACGGTATTTGTATTAAAGGTACATTGTACATGTTTGTGATGTATTAACAATTATTTTGTGATAATTACCTCTTCGTATATTATTTATAGTTACCGTCTAGATGGACTGTACATGTTACTCAACATAAATTGCTGAAGGTTTGTAGCAATTCGTCAATTTCATTGACTGAAATATAACTTATATTAAATATATGTGATTAAATATATGTACGTGAAAACAGACTGTAATGAGTTGTTTGTGATTTTTCAAAAGCTAACGGTTTCGCCTATCCAACCCATGTATTGTTTCAAAGGTGTCTACAAGAGTATAACACATGCATTACAATACAATACTAATGTGAGTAATAAAAATATTATTTATACATTATATATGCATAATATGAAAGCAGAATATAATTAAAGTATGCATTTAAATTATATAAGTGCATTTATGACGACACTTGGCATACCAGCCATTAGCTTTAAGACTATTAAAATACGGGAAAGAGATATTGGTCCATTTATCGAAAAAACTTGTCTCAAGGCGACTGCGGATGAAAAGATGATAACTCTTAAACATCTGAGTAATAACACCACAGCAATACCAGGTCAGCATATGGAATTCAAGTTTCAGCTGGAAGAGACATTAGATCTATTTGAAACAGACGGTAATTGTTTTCTATATTCAACAAATATTGACGACATAACGGCTCTTAAACAAAGGCCTGATCTGGTTTATTGTTGTGTGTTTGTACAATGTTTTATTGGATGATAACTCGTTTCTAAACTCTTAATGTTGTACACTAATGTGAATTTGTGTTAAAAATTGCTTAATTTATAACTTAAAGGGACACTCGGCAATTTTGATGTTTTAAACTCGTGGCATCCCGTTAGTTTTTCTACATAACCTGAATATCTGCAAATCATTATAAATAATTATTGATTAGTTCATGTCAAAATAAATTGTTGTTTTTTACTACTAATTGCTGTTAGTGTAGCGATAATATTTTAAGCTAAGGTTGAATAACGAAGAAATAATGAAACTCCAAATTGTATTATATTAATATATGCCAGCAGATATAACGTCAAACTGATACTGAATTGATAATTCGAGGTGAAAATAATTATTGAAAATTGTCTTGTGTCCCATTAAAACGTTATTATCATGTACTCTTTGTAATGAGTATACACATGAATTCCAGTTTCAAATTCTTAATTTCACTTAGGAAATACATACGAATAGCATAAGAAACTGTGTAACAAATCATCAAATAGAATTTAAACGTGTGTAACTCAGAAAACGACTTTATACAAACTATCTAGCAATGCGGTGTATATATTTCTAACCAATATATGAGTATACTCATAAATAAGTATTACAGATGTTACAGAATTAATAATAATATATAAATATACAACTGATCAACATATATCATATATTCAGGAGAACACAGTTTAAATTTATCAAAGTCTACACAGAATCCGCACAACGATATAAAGTTGCTGCCATTACAGCCACGTGGGACGATGCAACAACTGTCGTCTGGTTCTTTTGAGTTACAGTCACGTGCTACATGTATGATACCAGAAAACTCGTCTGTAACAGCGTGTATGAAAACAAATAACGACACTGTCCAGTTCACGTTCGATGAGACCTTGGCTTTTTTAGAAGTTTAATAATAATATGAATGAAAAGTATTTTACGGCACGTCGACACATAACAGGTCATAATGTGCGCAAAAACTAATGAAAGATGAAGAAATGAAGTATTAATTAAAAATTAATGTAAATATATAAAGACAAAACTATTAAAAAATAAGGGAGCGGAAGGTAAAACACGTGTTTTATTGCACGACAGTGTCACCTGATTTTTAGAGCAATGTAAACTGAAAGGAAAAAGAAACGCATACTGGGTATTTCCACTATATATTGTATGTTTAATATGATACTGCTAATCGAATGATACAGGGCCACATTAGGCCTGTCCTTTCGGAAAGAAGGTTTAAACAGCACCGAACACACCAATGGTTACTCCTTTAAAGTTTCATTATCGACAAAACGCGCATTTGGCTCAAGTAGGTGAGCAAACTTAGGATTTAAACGTTGCAATCGCTTAACATTAAACACAATACAGAAATGGCTTAATTTTTTCAATCGAAACTTCAACATTTATGAATTTCGTGTAACAAAGTATACTTTGATTAAAAGGTCTACTACATGACAGAGTTGTCCTTTCTGTAATTAGTTGTAGCCCCCTTTTGTACAAAACACGTTGGAGATATATCTGGAATAGGGTGTATCTAATAGTGTAGTATGGGTAATTTTTTGATTATGCGTTTCTTTTTCCTTTCAGTATATTTTGCTTCTGATAAAGTAGCGTCTACTTATTTTAATTTTGTTTCAGTTAGCGAAAAGCATAATAAGCAAAGCATTCTGTGTATTGTAAACGAAATGTGAAGTACTATGTTTTACACACTTTAATACATTATCCTTTATTTGTTGTGTGTCTGACACTACACTTTTTATTAAAAAAAGCTTTGATAAATAATCAAACGATTGTCTGTCTAGTAGTCTCTAATTATGAGAAAACGGACAAACAGTTCATGAAAACATACGCTGTAATGATACAGAGTAGGATAAAAAAAAGTTTACATGTTTAATAACAACACATATATCTTATGATATTCAGCATGATTGACGGCTGCCTGGAAATTGTATATACATTAAACACACGTTTAAATGAACTTGAACTTAATGTTTTACCCTAGAGATATACCAAATACATGACCATAGTTATTGCGGTAATTTGAGATTAGAGCGAATTAGACATGATGCATGAAAATAAATTAAATTAGAGTTTTCACATAAACTCTAGAAAAGAAGAAAAAGAAAAACGGACGGAAAAAGAAGTAGAAAATACGGAGCAGTATTTATCATTATCATTTAGGGTACCAGTGTTTGTTTCCAATGTTTGCGTCAACGTCGTTAGTCGTACACATTTTTATTTACGACGCGACGTCGACAGAGACGCCTTCTTCGTAAGGGTATTATGGTTAATAAAACAAGAATATTGAAAAAAATATTCCGATGACTAGCAAATTTTATTTTATATTCCGATAGGAAATTAAATTCCCTAAAACACATTGAAATTGTGCAGTTTTTTATGAAGCCGTTTAAAAGATAAAAGGCTTTAACTTTGTTTTTTCTTAAAATTTCACGGTAAAAAATTGGTGAAAGAAAAAGGAAATTATATAAATAATATTTTATGTCTAATGTAAATGAAATAATTTATATATCAGTTGAAAGGTCTCATCAAGACAAATAGTTTGATATAAAAAGTAATTACATGTGACTAGCCTTACACTCTAAAATGTCAAAAACGTTGAAAACTGAGTACAACGGGACTTTTATGAAAAACGTCAAACATAGCCATATTTGAGACGTTATTATTAAAAACATGTTTAAATAACGGCAAAACAAATTTCAGATTCAAATCGCAAATATCTTCAAATTTACAAATATATATAGTTCATATGCGTACCCTTAAATTTTCGAATAGGTCAATTCCTCCTTAAATACATACCAGCATCTATGAAAACAAGTTAATTACACACAAAAGAACATATAAATACACGTTTTGACTATATGCATAGTTTGTTTTAGAGGCGCAGGGCTCGAAATTAACACTCGCACACTCGCAAAATGCGAGTGAAAAATACAGATTGCGAGTGACTTTTTAAGCCACTAGCATTTTTTTGCGAGTAGAAAAATTGGGTCAAAATTATTACGATTTATGTCTTGCTGATTGCGCTCGATTAAATTAAGTGTTGAATGCCCGAAAGTCAATATATAGAATGCCTAAAAAAAAACTATGAGGCAGTGCGCGCACCTTGCAGACTGGTTATCGATTTGTACAGCCAGTGTTACGCTTCTATTCTTACACATTACGACACAGTCAATTCAACACGTGTTCATTATTGACCTTAAACATTAAACAAAAACATGACATCGAAACGAAAAATTACAGGTTTCTTTTTTGCCGGTAGATGGAAATAACAATAAGGTCGCTGAATCAGAGTCTACCATTGAGAAACCAAAAAACCTGAAAACAAATCCTTCAGTCAAAACTGTCCAAAAATGGGAAAAAGAACTGAATATTAAACTTAAAATCGTTGCCGATAAAGACGGCCATGTGAATAAAATATTCTGCGAGGACTGTTTGCAGTCTTTGCCGGATCAGACGTCATCGGTATGTAGTATATCAAAATAGGCCCCTTTGAAAATAAAATATGGATGTTCAATAATCATTATCTTGTTTATACTAGTAAACTTATGTCCAAACCCGTTTTTAAAAAAATCAGCAAAATTTGCGAGTAAGTTTAGAATTTTGCGAGTTGGAATTTAAGCTACTCGCAATTTTTTGCAAGTAGGAAAAAAAATTAAATTCGAGCCCTGAGGCGTATAATGCGTTTAAGAAAATTAACCAAGTCTTAGTTCACATAGCCTTCTGCATTGTGATTTCGTGACAGATGGTGGAGACACTGCGAATTGTGTGTATGTTGGGATGGGTCCTGGTGTGGGGATGTCATTGAGATATACACAAAAATGATGTCTACTCCGTTAGATGGTTCAAATCTGCAATGCCTACATCATCTCTCGCGAAAAACTTACAAGACCTTACCTTATATGGCTACACTGTGACGTTGGTTTTTTAAACGCATACGCCTCTAAAACAAACTATGCATAGTAAAAACGTGTATTTACTACATGTTCTTTTGTGTGTAATTTACTTGTTTTCATAGATTCTTGCATGTATAAAACTTACATAACTGGAACTGAAGCGAAAAGGAGGGTCGGCTCTCAATTTGATTTCAGCCAATGGAGAAATATCATTTGACATTGATAACATGATCAATACAATTCTGGAAACAGGTTTGTTCACCTCTGGGAATAGATGGCATGTTTTTAAAAGGCGAACCATAGAAATAGGAGGTAAATTTCGACGACACTCACCTCTCAACTTTTGTCATCATCCTTCATCTTGAAAATGTCTACCCTGTGACTGAAAATGGGTACACCATCTCACGTAACCGACAGTGGTTAAGTCATAACCATACAAATATTGCCTATTTCCTCTTCTCCTAACTGTATATAGAGGATCTGACATAAGTACTCATTCATTTTTGAATTTATTAAAAAGGTTGGCAAAATGATGTAATGCGAGACTCTTGCCGAGCATTATATCATTTTGCAAACAATTTTAATAAATTCAAAAATGAATGAGAACGAATTTTAGATTCTATTTATCACATAACTCACATATCGACTTTTATTGCAATTTGCCTGTCGCTTTAACACGCGAAACCGACATAAACCGTGGGAATTGGATCCTAGTCAATATCGATACATGAATCAATAATGATTGGGGTCAAAGGTCAAGGTCACAGTGACCTTATATGGAAATATGCCTTCTGCACAATAACTTCAAAACCGTAACACCTACACTCATAAAACTTCATACGTACATTGCCCTAGGTGAAAGGAGGAAGCTATTTCTTTTGGGGTCAGTAGGTCAAAGGTCACTGTCACCTTATATAAAACAATGCATTCCTTATAACTTCAAAATTGAAACACCTACACTTTTAAAACTTCATACATACATTGCCCATGGTGAGTGGAGAAACCCTAATGTGTTTGGAGTCTGAGGGTCAAAGGTTCAAGGTCACCATGACCTTGTATGGAAATAAGAATTCCACATGATAACTTCAAAACCGTAACAGCTACTCTCATGAAATTTCATCACCCTTGTTGAAAGCAGGACCGCTATTGCTTTTGGGGTTAAAGGTCATGGTCACTGACCTTACCTGATATGGCACAGAGTTTTTAGCTCTGCTGGCCAAGGGCCACTACTGGCGCTTATGGGATGGTGTGTAGGGAGGCGTCTGTCCGTCCGTTAACTTTTACCTCGTTAAGATGATAGGGCCTTCATTTTTCATTCGATCTTTACCAAACTTTAACAGATTGTTAATATCAATGAAATCTCGGACTAGTTAAAAACCCAGCCAGATCGGACCAGTAACAGCGGAGTTGTGGCCCTTGATTAAGTAAAAAATGATATATTTTGCCTCGTTAAGATGAAATGGTCTTCATTTTTCATCCGAACTTAACCAAACTTTACCAGATTGTTAATATCAATGAAAGCTCGGACAAGTTCGAAAACCAGCCTGATTGGACTAGTAACAGCGGAGTTATGGCTCTTGATTTATTTAAAAATGCTATATTTTGCCTCATTAAGATGATAGGGCCTTCATTTTTCATCCGAACTTAACGAAACTTTACCAGAATGTTACTGTCAATGAAAGCTCAGACAAGTTAGGAAACCAGCCATATCGGACCAGTAACAACAAAGTTGTGGCCCTTGATTTAGTTAACAATGCTATATTTTGCCTCGTTAAGACGATAGGGCCTTCATTTTTCATCCGATCTTTACCAGATTGTTTATATCAATGAATTCGTCAAGTTTTGAAAACCAGCCAGATTGGACCATTTACACCGGAGTTATGGCCCTTGATTTTCTGAAATTTGCTATATTTTGGCCTCATTAAGACGAAAGGGCCTTCATTTGGCCAGATTTCAGTGAAACTTTTCAGGGATGATCAGTACCAATCCTAGTTGTTGATATCGTCACCGTGTTCCAGTTGAATGATTTTGGCGGAGTTGTATCCCGTTAAATTTAAGGTTTTAATACACAAACTTTGTCCTGACTAGTTATCCAGAACCCCAAACCGGATTTAAACAAAACTTTTTAGGGATGATCAGTTCCGTGTCGTTGTGCAAATCATCGCCATAATCCGGTTGAATGATTTTAGGCAGAGTTATGGCCCTTTAAAGGTTAATACACAAACTTTGTCTGGACTAGTTCTCCTGAACCCCTAACCAGATTTCAACGAAACTTTGTAGGGATGATCGGCACCAAACCTAGTTGTGCAAATCATTGTCGCGTACCGGTTTACCGATGTTTGGCGAAGTTATGTTCTCCTGAACCCCTGGCTGGATTTCAACGAAACTTGACAAGGATGATCAGTATCAAGCCTTGTTGTGTGTATCATCGCCATAATCCGGTTGAATGATTTTTGGCAGAGTAGAGTTATGGCACTTTAAACGTTTTAATAGACAAACTTTGTCCAGATTAGTCTCTTCTGAACTCCTTGCCGGATTTCAGCGAATCTTGGTGGGAATGATCAGTACCAAGCCTAGTTGCACCTTTCATTGCCGTGTTCTGGTTGAATGAATTTTGGCAGAGTTATACCCCTTAAAGGTTTTAATACACAAACTTTGTACGAACCTGAACCTCGGGCTGGATTTGAACGAAACTTGACAGGGATGATTAGTACCAAGCCTTGTTGCGTATATCGCCATGTTCCGGTTGAATGATTTTTGAAAGAGTTATGGCCCCTTATACATAAACTTTTATCTTTAGCTAGTAGACATCCACAGGCCCTCTTGGGCCTCTTGTTTGGGCCTCTTGTTTTTAGGTTATTTTTAGCCGATATTGGGCCATTTCCCAATGCCAAAACATATATTTTTTTCCCAACTGAAAGAAGGAAAAGAAAAAACTCACAGAAAAGTATCAAAAGTTTGACAAATATTGAGTCTGAAATGCTTTTAAATGATGCTGTTGATCATGTTTTACTATAAACAGTATGAAAGATACAATTATGAAATGAATGTTTCATTGTTTTGTTTGCCAATTTTATGAAAAATCGCGCTGTAATTCCCAAATCTGACAGTATGGACTATGTTCGCTAAAATATAGAGAAAAAAACACTGTATGGAAATATGAATTCCACATGATAACTTTAAAACCGTAACATCTACATTCATAAAACTTCATAGGTTCATCGCCCTAGGTGAAAGGAGGAACCCTATTGTTTTTGGGGCCAGTAGGTCAAAGGTCAAGATGGCGTTATATGGAAATAGACATTCCATCTGACCATAATACCCACACTTATGAAACTTCGGTACATTGCCTTTGGTGAGAGGAGGAACTCTATTGATTATGGTTCAGTGGGACAAAAGTCAAGGTGGCCATGACCTTATATGGAAATAGGTATTTCGTGGGATAACTTCAAAACCACAACTCCTACACTCATGAACTTCATAGGTACATTGCCCTTGGTAAGAGAAAATATTGTATATCATTGGGATTAGCAGGTCAGTGGTCAAGGTCGCTATGACATTATGTGATAATATGCATTCTGCGCGATAACATCAAAACCATAACACTCCCACTGATGAAACTTCCTATGTGCATTGGCGTTGGCAAGAGAAAAAAACTTATTGTCTTTGGGGTCAGTAGGCCAAATGTCAAGGTCACCATGACCTTATATGGAAATACACATTCCGCCAAATAACTGAAACCACAACACTCACACTCATGAAAATTCATAGCTACATTGCGTTTGGTCGGAGGAGAAACCCTGTTGCTTTTGGGGTCACTAGGTCAAAGGTCAAGGTCACCAGTACATATTCCAAGTGATAACTCCAGGAGTATAATACATGTACTCATGAAACTTTGTAGATACATTGTCCTTGGTGGGAGGAGGAACCCTATCACTTTTGGTCAAGTTCACTATGTCTTCATATGGACATACACATTGCAAATGACAATCTCGGAAATATGATACCCACATTTATTAAACTTCATACCAGTAGGTGCATTGTCCTAACTCCTTGGTCAGAGGAGGAAGCCTATTACTTTTGGATTCCCATTGAACTGACAATGACCGAATCCTAAGACATTTTCCTCACTGTAACTATTAGACTCTTAATTTTGAAACTTTACAGAAATAGTACCCATGTTAAAACAACAACCTCTATAAACTTTAAGCTTAATAGGCCAGATGTCAGATCCGGCAAAAATGACCTTTTTTAATAATTCAATTTTTAATGCGTTTTTTGTATTAAAAAAAAAAGAGCATAATTTTGGTTTTGATAGCAGTCAGATTTGCAGATCTGAAAATAAATTCTTGTACTTTATTTTGAAGAAAAAAAATTGAAAGCTGGAGTAACCTATTTCAAATATAACTGATTCAAGTTAAACCTATGGCTATTGATTTATTTTCAGGGTTTACCTTGCCCGGTATAACTTCCAGCCAGATGCCTTCTGGTCTGCTATCATTGTCTTCATTGAACTCTACAGCCAGTAACCAGATCAAGTCACCATCTAGTCTTGCATGTGAATCGCCCATCAGTAAAGGGAGTGGCTTACAACAGCACACCACGCCCATTCTACAAGCCACACCCAACCCCCAGGACACACCCCCATTACATGATACTGCTCCTACAGATCAGCTCGATGTCTCCCCCTCCAGAGGGACCAGTGGCAGTAGCGTACCAGAAGTGACAACTCCTACACCGATAAAGGTAAAACTACTATGATAAAATAACATTTTATATTATATGTTTTGTGATGATTTATGGTAGTATCCAGTAAATAGATATTTTTCCCCACTGGGAGATATTTCTCAGTAGCCAGAAGTCTGGAACTACTTGTTTTAACCCAGTTTGTTTTATAAATTCAAAACAAAACACACATTTAAAAAAAAGATCAGCAACAACAACAACATTAAATAATAAATAAAAAAATATATATATATATATAATTTATATAGTGTAAATAAATAGATTATATTTAATAAGTCAAAAGCAAAAAGTAAATTGTCCTGTTGAACATGATCGTCTGCTGTCTGTTTACAGATGTCATTAATTTAATAGATATGGTGTTGGAGCTGTATCATGTCACAGTATTATGTATCAGTGTACACTTATTGAAAGAGTGAACGAATAAAAGAAAGAAAACGAACAAAAAGCAAGTCTTTGTTCTTGTATATTATCACAAAATATGTAATATCAGGGGAAATACCAAAACTCCTCGCTTAATACATGTGGTCTGTTATTACAAGTTCTTACATAATTACATGTACTTAGTACAGATGGTGCCACGCGGATTACGATCATTCACACTCAACGGGGTGATTTTATTTCACCGCCGACTTTGTCCCCGCGATTTGTTGAGTTCTCATCGCAGTGATGGTAAATTTTATCCACCACGATTAAAATACCATATTTTAACTTGTATAGTACGCACCCGTGTATAGTACGCACCCCCCTTCTCAAACTTGGGTAAAAAAAAGTTATTTCCGTGTACATAATACGCATCAAAATATTAGTTTTTCTAGATGAACCATTCGACGAAAATAAAAGGTTAAACAATTAAAAAATATATCTCTAACCCTAACCCTAATTGCATCACGATAATTAAAGCAGAATAATACGGTACAACAACTATCTGAAAACAATTGTCTATCAATCTCTTGTTAATTCCAAACCCTGCTGAAAACCTAGTACTGACCATGCCATATAAATAAACTACGTAATCATCGGTCATGAATACACGCCAACCGGGCGAAACCATTTTTAATTTAGGTGTTACAGGTCGTCGCTATTGAATGAGAGTAGTCCATTCCATTATCTGTCAGAGACCTACACATTTTACTGCGTATTTGTTGGCTAGATGAAAAGACTAACCCGTCCTCAAAAATATCAATAGAGGGTGTCGCTACTTGCGTCAGCTTCAAAGGATTATAGAAATAGAATAACCCACTCTACCCATGTTTAAAGTGTGTCTGGTGCATAGAGATTAGAATTGTACAATACTACGTGTACCAGTCTAATTCATGGAAATCGCGTGATATCAAGTCAGCTGATATAAATAACAAAACAAGGGCCGAACTTCGTTCACTCATTTATTGAAATTCTACAACAAATATGCAAACATTTATATAAAAACAAGCTTTATAATAAACTTTATTCATTTCTAAGTCGAATTAAGGTAATAAATTACTTGTATCAAGCGAGTAAGTCACAAAAAATATAAAGTATTATCTTCATTCTGTCTGTTCGTCCCCGATGTTTTCATCGGCGATTTTTCTCCATTCTGACATCGATTTCTGCATATAAAATGCAAGAAAAAAGTTTTTTGTATTGTTTCCTTCTATTGTACGCACCCCCCTTTAGGAAACAGTAAGAGAATAAAAAAAAACTGCATACTATACATGGTAAAATACGGTATTGGAATTCTCGGTCTTCATCACGGTGAAACCCAGTGAAAACTCACTGGGATTTCACGGCGCTTGAACTGACTGCTGTATGTTCATAGTTTTCATTTTTAATTGCAAAATAATTGTTTTAAAACAAATACGTTTACTGTAACTTTTCACATTTTGTTTAATCGTTGTAAACAGCAGAAACGCAATATAAAACCATTATTTTTTAGATCTCTTGAAACAGCAACCGGGAAAACGGCGTTCGCCATCACTTATATTTTACCAGACTTTGTCAGTCTGTATCAGACATAATAAATGAAATGAAAAACACGGAAAAATATAAGAAAAATATCCATGTAAGGGGCGCGTGCTCGGGTCAAACAGCGCCTAAATAATTCTTCTAAATAATCCGCATTCAATTGCTGTTCTATTCAATAAACCTGCGGAATATTAAATTTAAAATACCATGTAGATGAATCAAGTGAAGTTAATAACTCTGTCCAAGGTAATCAAAAGATTAATAAAATAAGCGATCTTCGAAGATTGGATAACAATTCTGAAGGTCGCTATTTTAAAAAAGCTGCATCGGGGCACCATACTAATTGTAAGAATTGATGATTCCTGAACAAAAGGCCCTGGTAAACAATAACAAAAACTATCGTGAAAAGTTGTTTATAGGTGAAATTTGATCTCGGCAACAAAGGAAAAACTATTTTTTTTTTTTTACATAATTTCTATAAATGAAAACTCTGTGGCATGTACTTAGCTGATATCATAAATACATTATTGTTGGTGAGCAACATTTTTTTTGTCGAAAAATCAACTTTTTTTTTTGTCAAAATGTCACACGCTTTCTTAATTTGAATTCTTGATGCAAAAAGTTTGCTCATAATTGCACTCAAAACATGTACGCTTACTACTAACCGCTTGCTTATCAGTTAGTATTAAAAACATCGCTCAGTCAGTTTGTTTTACATTGAGTTATAAAAACACGCAAATTAACCTAAATCTGCATCCAGCCACATTCCATAATTACCATGTCAGTAATTAATTTTTATCTCGTACATTGTGAAATTGTTTAAATTCATAACTCGTGTTTACAAATGACTTGAACATGCTTGAATTCTGTACATGTAACAAACTGTGTGTGTGTGTTTAGTTCATTCCTTTATGAACGCAGTACATGCATCATCATCACATCACCTGGCCGTTTGCAACAAACGTAGCAACGTGTACTAAAGCCTAGTGAGTATTTGCCTGGTGCAATGTACATGTATTTGTTTGCGTGTGTAACCGTCGAAGCTATGGATAGTAGACACGTGTTTATTTCGGTGTATATATAAAAGCACAGCTTTATAAGGTAGCTTTATTGTTTATTAACGCTAACATGTGCTTACCTAAGAAAAAATGTTACCTGGACTGTATTGTCGATTTGTTTTCCGTTTTTTGATGACTTTATTATTTCAATGCAGTAAACCCATGTGGTTGAGTCAGGTCAATATTGGGAACAAGTATTATTAGATCGGCGAATTTTAAAACACGTAAAATAAAAAAATTAATAATTTTTAAACAATGTCTTGTCTGTTGGAACTTCCCTGCGATTCGCCTCGAACTTAGCCAAGAGAAACACGGCGATCGCTTTCTTTCGACACTGCATTTTCCAATCGCGGTGATTTTGACAGTCACAGGGAATGCCGATGATATTTTTGGTGACTATCCGCAGTAAAATCGGGCGACTTTCATCTGTAATTGAAAAACAGCCACGGTGACACTCCGAAAAAGTCGAATCAAACATTCATGTGACTGTCTCGTCATCAACAAGTTCGGCTTTTTTAACAATATTTACCGTAAAGTGGAAATTGATGCAAACTGTTGCCTAATTAATATTTTGTCTCGTTTTCCATATACGAGTGTTACTAACTGATTAATTTGCACTTATACTCGATATCGCCCGCAGGGGAATGATAAGAACAGACTAGTTAGGTTACTGTTGAATTTAGCTTTGTTTACAAAGAGTTATATAATAAAAACTTGTAGCGACTACTCCTCTGAAACTACTTGACAGATTTTCATGAAATGATGTCTAGTTGATCCTAGCAAGATTTCAGGTCGGACGGAAATTAAAGATGGTCGCCACCGCTAAAAAATAGATTTTTAAAAAAACAAATTTGTAGCGACTATTTCTTCAAAACTATAAGTGATATTGATATGGAACTTTTTCTTAAATGATCAGCATGAAAATCATTTTGATTCGTCATTAAACATGCCTGCCAGTGGCCATCTTTGTTTACATAGAGTTATACAGTAAAATCTTGTAGCGACTACTCCTCTGCAACTTCTTGAAGGATTTTCATGAAACTTAAAAGGAATGTTGGTCTTGATGTCTAGTTGATCAGAGCAAAATTTCAGGTCGCCCCGAAATTCAAGATGGCCGCCATGGCTAAAAATAGATTTTTAAAAAACAAATTTGTAGCGACTACTTCCTGATAATTATAAGTGACACTGATATGGGACTTTTCTAAAATGATAAGCATGACATGATGTTGGTCCTTGTTGAAAATGATTTTGATTCGACTTTAAACATGCTTGACAGATTTTCATAAAACTTAACAGGAATGCTGATCTAGCTTTCAAAACCTATCAGTAGAGCTTCAAGGTCATTGACCTCTTGTTGTTATATCTCAGCAATACCATGTCCGATCTTCATCAAATTTTAACAGGACCTTCCTCTCATCAAGCACTGACTATACACTGAAAACTAGGTCACTGTGACATACTTTTTCCAAAGATGCGTTACGTTAACCTTATTGTTTGTTTGAGCAGGCGGGTGTGGGGGAATTAAGTTTTTGTTACAGCACCTTCCTCTCATCAAGCACTGACTATACACTGAAAACTAGGTCACTGTGACATACGTTACGTTAACCTTTTTGTTTGTTTGAGCGAGGGGGGAATTAACTTTTTGATATATCTCTCTCTTACCATGTCTGATCTTCATCAAACTTTAACAGCACCTTCGTCTCATCAAGCACTGACCATATCCTGAAAACTAGGTCCCTGTGACCTACTCTGTCTAAAATATGCATTACTTAAACCTTTTTAGCTCGACTATTTGAGTCTCGAAGAAGACCTTTTTGTTTAAGTTTGGGCAGGGGAGAGAATTAAAAAACTAGGTCAATGTGAACTACTTTCTCCAAAATATGCATTACGTTAACCTTTTTGATTAAGTTTTGGCGGGGTTGTGTGGGGGGTGGATTAAGTTTTGTTATATCTCAGCATTACCATGTCCAATCTTCATTAAATTTTAACAGCACCTTACTCTCATCAAGCACTGACCATAACCAGAAAACCAGATCACTGACTTACTTTCTCCAAAATATGCGTTACATTTTAAAAAAATAAACATTTTGTTTACGTTTGGGCTTAGGTGTGGGGATTAAGTTTTTAGCTCGACTGATCAGTCTGATCAGCAGAGCTTATGCCATGGTGTGGTGTCTGTCGTCCACCTGTCCGTATACTTTTGTTTGTAGTGACTAATCTGAAACAACTGGATGGATTTTCATGTTGAATACACAAACTTTGTCTCGACTAGTTCTCCTGAACCTCTGGCTGGATTTCAACGAAACTTTGCAGGAATGATCAGTTGCGTATATCATCACCAAGTTCTGGTTGAATGATTTTTGAAAGATTATGGCCCCTTATACACAAACTTTATCTTGAGCAAGTAGAGCGTCCACAGGTCCTCTTGGGCCTCTTGTTTCAGATGTAGTGTCCCTTGATGGAAACGACTCAATCCAATTGAAAGAGCGAAAAGTACATACTGTAGCGACAATCGATTTCGTCAATTCACTATCGATTGTCGTCGACTTTGCACTTAAAACGACGATTATTCAATTCTACACGATTATTGTTTCATCTCTAGTCTGTTGGGCAACCAGAAACACATCTATATTTCTTTTTGGCCTTAACTTTAATCAGTAATGCATATAAGGTTATGGTTAGCAAATTTATATGCTCTACGGATTGACGATGTTATGCTTCCAGGTTGTAAATAATGATGGCACATTAAAACTGACTCCAGCTCAGACAGAAAACCTGGACAAGATGAGCCGAGAGCAACACCAGCAGTATCTGCAAACCCAGACTCAGTGTCTCCAACTGCAGGAGCTGAATGCACAAATTCCAGCCGAGGTCGAGGTACAGAGTGGTGTTGATGAGGCAATAGTACCAAGTCTAGTTCAGAAATCCAGCCGTCCCGCACGAACATTATCGAAAAAGGTTAGGCACTTCAGTGGCAAAAGGGGACTAACAGAAATTAGATTTTCTGTCAGTCCATCAATCTTAAAACTTTCAAGAAATTTGTTGTCACAATTTTACTGTATTAGTTTTCCTTGAATCTTTACGGACACTCTACCTAGACTAATGGGCTTTGAGCTCTGCAGGCCACGTGCCATTCAAGTTTATGTGATTTTTCTAGGCCCAAATTCGGGCCGACTTTCAGATTTGTAATTTGTAGATTTTACGCGCATTTTTCCCAATTCAAAAGGCCCCTGGCGCCACTTTCAAAAATGCAGAAAAATCCCTGGTGACGATATCTATCATCTATCGTTGCTTGTTAATTCTTGTTTATTGGATAAGTAGTAAACGGGTTTTGATTATCACCAAATTCAATTTGAAGGGTTGATACAATATTTTATTTCAAAATCTTATTCAATAAGATCGTCAAAGAATTTAACAATGAACACAATTGAAGCATGTGTTACAAAGTTATGTCCGTACGCCTGTCTGTCTGTCTGTCTGTCTGTCTGTCACAAACGTTGTTTCCGCTACTCCTTCTAAACAGCTTGTTGGATTTTGACGAAACATTGCAGGAAGCATCGGTATGATGTCTAGTTGTGCATATCACACTTTTGTTCCGGTTTGCTGATTTTTGACGGAGTTATGGCCCTTTGAATTTTTTACTTTTAAATTTATTGTCGCCGCTACTCCTAAATGGCTGGTTGGATTTTGCCGAAACAGTGCAGGAAGCATCCGTATGATGTCTAGTTGTGCATATCGCGCTTTCGTTCTTGTTTCTGATTTTTAGCTCGACTATTCGAAGAAAAGTGAGAGCTATCCTGCTCACCACGGCGTCGGCGTCCCCAGCTTTACCTTAAAGTTTTTGTGCAATAGATTTATAACTTCAATACTACTGAAGCTAAAATTTATACTAATGTTTCCCATCAACTTCTGCACCTTATCCAACAATCCCCATAACTCTTCCTTGCATTTGGACAAAGTTATGGTCCTTTGATTGTCTTGTCTTTACCTTAAAGTTTGTGTGCAATAGATTTATAACTTCAAAACTACTCATTATTGCATTAAAATTTCACATCAAATTCTGTACTTTTTCAAACAATCCCCATAACTCTTCCATTCATTTTGACAAAATTATGGCCCCTGAATTGGTAAAAAATGTCATTTTTACATAGTATATAGGAAAAACACTTTAAAATCTTCTCCGAAACAAAAGGGGCTGCACCTTAGATATTTTGTATGTAGAGGTGAAACATGAGGGTGTGGGTGGGCCCCTTGAGTCATAACTTAATAACTGTTGAGATCCCCAACCTATAATCATATATACACTTACTGGACATGAACAGATGTATATAACCACCCAACCAGCACAGACACCGGTCTCCTTCCCCACTCCTGGAAACATAGCCCCTCGGTCATAACTTGGAAACCATTGAGATCCCCACCCTAAAAAACATATATTCACTTACTGGGCATGAACAAGCGGATACAACCACTCAACCAGCATAGACCTCAGACTCCTTCCCCCAAGGACCCTCATGAAATTTTTGGGGGTCCTGCTTCAGATTTTAGGGGTCATTTTTAGCTCTACTGGCCAAAGGCCAGCAGAGCTTACGGGACGCCTAGTTGTCCGTCGTCCGTCGTTAACTTTTGTCTCGTTAAGACGATAGGGCCTTCATTTTTCATCCGATCTTTACCAAACTTTAACAGGTTGTTAATATCAATGAAAGCTCGGACAAGTTTGAAAACCAGCCAGATCGGACCAGTAACAGCGGAGTTATGGCCCTTGATTTAGTTAAAAATGCTATATTTTGCCTCGTTAAGACTATAGGCCTTCATTTTTCATCCTATTTTTACCAAACTTTACCACATTGTTAATATATCTATGAAAGCTCGGACAAGTTCGAAAACCAGCCAGATTGGACCAGTAACGGCCCTTGATTTTGTTAAAAATGCTATAATTTGCCTCCTCATATGATAGGGCCTTCATTTTGCATCTGATCTTTGCCCAACTTTACCAGATTTTATTACTCATTTTTAGCTCGACTGATCAGAGATCCGCAGAGCTTATGCCGTGGTGCGGCGTCCGTCTGTCTGCTCCAAAACATGAGGTTTATGAGCTAATTTGTTGGTCCCAGCAGGCTTTCAGGGCTAATTTGACTTATGAGCTTAAGCTCCTAAGCCTTCTGTAGAAATATGTCAGAACATAATAAATCGTTCTAGATAAACTTTTTTTTTTTAGCTCCTAGGGGTGGACAGTTAAAACTAATGTATGAATGGACTTGATACTTATGAGCTAATTTTTTGGTACAAACGGGTTTATGCGTTTGCGTAACTCATAATTATAGACGAAAATTTAGCTCATAAAACATTTACCCCATAAACCGCCAATGTTGGTCTGTCCGTCTATCCGTAAACTTTTATTTGTAGCGACATCTCCTCTGAAACTACTCGATGGATATTCATGGAACTTTACAGAAATGTTGCCCATAAAGTCTAGTTGATCCTAGCAAAAATTCATGTTGATGTGAAATCCAAGATGGCCGCCAAAGCTAAAAATAAAGTTTTAACATAAATAAGTTTGTAGCGACTACTTCTTCAAAACAATAAGAGATATTGATATGGGACTTTTTTTAAAATGATCAGTATGACATGATTGGTCCTTGTCGAAAATCGTTTTGATTCAACGTTAAACATGGCTGCCAGTGGCCACCTTTTTTACATCGAGTTATATAGTAAAAAATTGTAGCGACTACTCCTCTGAAACTACTTGACGGATTTTCATGAAACTTCACAGGAATGTTGCTCTTAATCATTGACCTCTTGTTTATATCATTATTGTTTATTTATTTATTTTTGAATTTTGTATTTGTTTAATTTTTTCTTTTAAATTTTTTCTTTTAATTTTTTTTTTTTTTTTTTAGCTCTATCTTGGACCATTTTGACCAGTAACAGTGGAGTTATGGCTCTTGATTTAGTTAAAAATGCTATATTTTGCCTTGTTAATACGGTAGGGCCTTAATTTTTCATCTGATCTTTACCAAACTTTACCAGATTGATTCTTTAGTCATGGCCCTCGATCTAGTTAAAAAGCTGTATTTTGCCCAAAACTTTCAAAAACAAACGTAAATGGCAGTCACTCACTTCATTGATGTTATAAGAGCCATGTTAGCCAGTAGAGCGTCCACATTCATATTTGTTTAAATATTGCATAAGGCCATAATAAATTATTTGCTAGATTCCCCGCCCGCCCCCGTTTGAAACACTATTAAAAATGTGTTTTCAATCTTGGAAGTACTCAGTAGCTCACACTTGCAGATACGCTACTTAATTAGTGGGCACTCAGGGCTTACCAATGATCGCAAGACCGACGGCCCTTAAACAGAGCATCTCTTGTTTATTAATAACATTGTTACACTTTCTGTTTTGATCAGCCGCCGTAAGAGGGTGCCACGTTATTTTATATTTTTTGTCCGGTCATGCATAGTGGGATTTTGAAATAACTTGGCACAAATGTTAACCATAATGAGACGGGGTGTCACACGCCAGATCCAGGTCCGTAGCTCAAAGGTCAAGGTCACAGTTGGAGGTTAAAGGTCAGAAAAATGCTTGTCCGGGTTGAAACTTTGTCATGGATCGTGGGATTTTGAAATAACTTGGCACAAATGTTCACCATAATGAGACGGCGTGTCGCGTCAAAGGTCAAGATCACACTTGGAAGTTAAAGGTCAGAAATAGGCTTGTCCGGGCTAATACTTTGTCATGCATTGTGGGATTTTGAAATAACTTGGCACAAATATTCACCTTTATAAGACGGAGTGTCACGCATAAGACCCAGGTCCATAGCTCAAAGGTCAAGGTCACACTTGGAGGTAAAAGGTCAGAAATAGGCTTGTCCGGGCTGTAACTTTGTCATGCATTGTGGGATTTTGAAATAACTTGGGACAAATGTTCACCATAATGACAACGCATATGCGCGCATGACCCAGGTCCATAGCTCAAAGGTCAAGGTCACACTTGGAGGTAAAAGGTCAGAAATAAGCTTGTCCGGGCTGTAACTTTGTCATGCATCGTAGGATTTTGAAATAACTTGGCACAAATGTTCATCATAATGAGACGGTGTGTCGCGCGCAAGACCCAGGTTCGTAGCTCAAAGGTCAAGGTCACCATACCTTCATAACACAGGAACACATATTATTTTGCAGCTTAACATGGTAAGGTATTCAACATTCCTTGCATGAGCATTCACATGGCTACATTCAACCTTTCATATGGGTACATTCAAAGTGTTTCTTCAGTAACTTCAGAATTAACAAACTGGCTAATAACAACTTTATTTCTTTGAAATTTTTGTAATTATTGTGTTGACGAAACACAGTAACCTTTAACAGCAATTAGACATTTGTGCAATTATTGTGTTGACAAAACAGTAACCTTCGACAACTGTGCAGCTTCTGAATTGTTAATTTTGCACAAGACCCTGTAGGGGACTATGGCCGCCCCTCGGACTGCTTCTTGTTTTTCGAGTCAGGGATGCAGAAAAGCTGCGTCAGTGGAAACCCTGGGTCATAACTTGTAAACCGTTGAGATCCTTATAACCGTATATACACTTACTCGGCATTAATAGACCGATACGACCATCTAACAATGTAGCCGCTAGGCTTCGTCCCCACCCCAGGTCTTTGGTCTAACTTTACAAATAATTTTATAATTTTAGCTCGACTGTTCGAAGGGTCTTATGGGGTCTATAGGTCAAAGTTCATGGTCACAAATTGCATTTATGTGTTGATAGGCTCTTAGCATCAGGTTAATGTTTATGTTCACATTTCTTAACATGTAAATAACTTCCAACATTTATTTAACCAATCATCATCAAACTTACATACTTTATTATAAATGGGACGATGATCATATCTATTGAGTTCAAGATCATTGGATGAAAGGTCAAGGTCAAGGTCACGAAGGGGTCATATTGACATATACTTGTTTTCTTCAAATTTTCAAAAGATAAAATTTGCATTATGTATCTTTTGAAAGGGTTATTATGAAATTACCTATGTGTCATCACAGAAAAATTGTGGCCCTTGATTTAATGAAAATTCCAATGTTTTCCTTCATGAAACATCTAGCTCGCCCCTTTGTTTTCACCTTTTTATTCCTGATGGTATCCGGGTGTATCATTTCTTGTTCTCTGAAATCTTGAATAGTCGAGCTGCGCTGTCCTCTGACAGCTCTTGTTGATGGAGTTATGACCCTTTGAATTTTTAACTGTACTGGCCATGGGATGATTTGTCCATAGTCCGTTAACTTTTGCTTAATGAACACTCTAGCACCTGCATTATTAATCGGATCTTTACCATACTTTGCCAGGGTCTTTATATCAATGAAAGCTCGGACACGTTCGAAAACCAGCCAGATCGGATAAGATTCACTGGAGTTATGGCCCTTGATTTGCTGAAAAATGCCATATTTTGCCTTGTGAACACTCTAGCACCTTCATTTATTATTTGATCTTTACCAAACTTGCATAGATTGTTAATAGCAATGCAAGCTTGGACAAGTTCGAAAACCAGCAAGATCGGATCAATAACACCAGAGTTATGGCCCTTGTTTTTTCTGAAAAATGCCATTTTCTGCCTTGTGAACACTAGCACCTTCATTTATTATTTGATCTTTACCAAACTTTACCAGGATCTTTATATCAATAAAAGCTCGGACAATTTTGAAAACCATCCAGATCGGATTAGTTCCACCGGAGTTATGGCCCTTGATTTGCTGAAAAAATGCCATATTCTGTCTTGTGAACATTCTAGCACCTACATTTATTATTTGATCTTTACCAAACTTGCACAGATTGTTAATATCAATGGAAGCTCAGATGAGTTCTAAAACTGGACAGGTCAGATTAGGAACACCGGAGTTATTACCCTTGAATTAACAAAAAAATGCTATACAGGGGACGAAATATATTTTACTGTATACTCGTCCTGTACGAGTGGCATTGACATGTAACTCGTCCTTATAGGACGTTTGCTCGTCCTGCTCTGACTGTAAAAGTTCATAAGTCAAAGTAGTCGGATACCATCATTTAACACTATTATATATAAATAAAACATAGGGAAACATAATGTGTTGTTTTTTCTGTATATAAATCAATGAAAATTACGAAACTTTGACCAGTATTATAGATGACTATATTCATATTCTATAGTTCACTAGTCTGATCATGGCCATTACAGTTACTCTGGCATCGTATATATTTTACCCCTTTTCCTGTGAAAAATTCCCCTCTTAAAACAAAGCAACATTTTCCACTCAGTTATGGCCCTTTGTATTTTAATGCATTTCATACTTGGTAGTTAAATAGAAAATTCTTGTCTGGGCTTTTTCTCTATAATATATGTCTATAAATCTTATAGAAACAAAGTCTTGTATGTTTATCAACTCCCTAACAAGTTGCCAGCAGGGGGGAGGGGGGTATTTGTTCGCCTCCGGTGACAGTTCTAATTTTATAGGGTCGTCCGTCCATAAGTCCATTTTTAAACAAATGCATATTGCGCGCAGTTACTTTGAAAGCATAACACCATTATCCTTGGTGAGAAGAGGAACCCTATTGCTTTTGGGGTCAGTAGCTCAAGGTCACCATGTCTGTATGGACGTAAACATTCTATGCGATAACTCTTGAAGTATATATCCTACACTCATGAAAATTTGTATGTAAAAATAATAAAAAATAATTGTGTAGTTGGATTTTTAGTGTATTTGACCTTTTGACCCCTGGGGCGGAGTCAAAAATAATGTTGCTCTTGCAAGTTGTCATGATGTGGGGAAGTCGTTTGTGGTTACGCAACATTACACACGGACAGACGGACAGGAATACATGATCCCCAATTTTTCTTGAATTAATTAAACAACAAATCCTATCAGTTTGTTTGGACCTTTAATGGTGTAAAACCGGATATAAATATGAATGAGTAACATGTGTGCCTTATTCTACACTGGGCTAAAACAAGTTCTTCTTGAATGTGTCATGAATTGGAATGTGTTATCTGTGAATATGTCATGAGTTTGCAACTGTGTCATGAATCTATGGATGGGTCATGAATTTGTGAATTCGTCATGTCAGTGAAAGTGTCATGAACTTGTGAATATGACATATGTCTTGAATCTGAGTGTCTCATCAATCAGCGAATATGTCATAATCTAACCAACATTATTTACCAATTCATAAAAGCATATTTTTAAATGTGTAAATCTTTTTCATATTATAGTGATGACATCTTTCTGTTTCTTCAATTCTAGTTGATGCTAAATGAGTCACCAAGTACAACCATTAAACAGGCAGTTCAGACTATAAACCCAGAGGTGAAGGTCATTCCAGTTACCAACACACGGATAAGGACCCGACAGTCCGGGGATGGTGAGAGGCCATTTACACTTCTAGAGCAAACTTTCGAAACTAGGCAGAGTATCTAATCATAATTTGCTTCACATATCAAGCTAGTGTTCTTGTGTTGCCTTTACATTCTGTTCTGTTGTTTGTGTCCGTTATTATAATTTTTAGTCCCTACCAAAGAAACTTGAGGGGATTAAGAGGATTGTGCTAAGTCCGTCTGTCCTTCCATCAGTCTATCCTGCATTGGTTTCGACTCGTTTTAAAGAAACCATTTGAAATATTCCATCCATATTTGTTGTGAATATGTCTAATATCAAAATAAAGGCCGCATTTTATTATGGTCAAATTATGGAAATACGGGCCTTTAATGCTTTCAACTATGACATAAGAAAAGTGATTTCCCCTTATTTTAAAGAAAACCATTTGAGATACTCCATCCATATGTGTTGTGAATATGTCCGGTATCAAAATATAGGTCAGTTTTGATTATGGTCTAATTGTAGAACTTATTGGCAGAGTTATGGGTCTTTATTGGCAGAGTTATGGGTCTTTATTGGCAGAGTTATGGGTCTTTATTGGCAGAATTATGGGTCTTTCATACTTTCATGCTCATTTTAAAGAAAATCGTTTGAGATACTCTGTCCATATTTTTGAGAGTATATACGAACTGGTGACCACCATTCATATGCAAATTACCAACCAGATATTCACGGGTCATTTGGACGATAGAACCCTTACACCGACCAATACTACATGGTTGGTTGCCACATCTAAATAACAATACACTTTTGTAAACAGTCGACGTTCGTATAAATTACCAAAATACAACTTTTTTTTTTTATTATTGTCTTATTTTAGAAATTATTGGCAGAGTCATGTGCCTTTCATACTTTCAACTACATGATAAATGTTTATAAAGTATATTTATAAAAGAGTGGTTTTCGCGCATTTTAAAAAAATTCAGCTACACTGTCCATATTCTTATGCCTCTATCATTCAAAGAATGGTGGAAGGGCATATAGTGTTACCCCTGACCTTACATACTCTGTCCGTGCATGCGTCCATACCAAAAATGTTGTCTGGACTCTAACTTGGATAAATTGATATCCAGTCTTCTTCAAACTTTATCAAATTTTACATGGGCACAGTGTCACGGCCAAGTTCAGTTTTCAGCCCCATCGTGAGTTATGCCCCTTGGAATAGTAAAAAAATGCAGAATTAATGTTGTCCAGAATCAAACAATGTGAAGGAGACATATTGTTTTTGCTGTGTCTGTCCATCCGTTCATCTGTCACAAATGTGGTCGCCAATTCTCCTCCTAAACCGCATGTTGGATTTAAACAGAAACTTGGTAAGAAGCATCGGTATGATGTCTAGTTGTGCATATTGCATTTGTATGCTGGTTCAATGATTTTTGATGTAGTTATGGCCCTTTGACATTTTAACTTTAAATTTGTTGTCACCGCAACTCCTCCTAAACGCTTGCTGGATTTTGATATCTAGTTGTGCCGGTTCGATTAATTTCGATGGAGTTATGGCCCTTTGACTTTTTAGCTTCAAATTTGTTGTCGCCGCTACTCTTCCTAAACAGCACGTTGGATTTCGACGAAACTTGGTAGGAAGCAAATGATAGGATGTCTAGTTGTGCATGTTGTGTCTGGTTGTGCATGTTGTGTCTGTGTCTAGTTGTGCATGTTGTGTCTAGTTGTGCATGTTGTGTCTGTGTCTAGTTGTGCATGTTGTGTCTAGTTGTGCATTTTGTGTCTAGTTGTGCATGTTGTGTCTAGTTGTGCATTTTGTGTCTAGTTGTGCATGTTGTGTCTAGTTGTGCATGTTGTGTCTAGTTGTGCATGTTGTGTCTAGTTGTGCATGTTGTGTCTAGTTGTGCATGTTGTGTCTAGTTGTGCATGTTGTGTCTAGTTGTGCATTATGTGTCTAGTTGTGCATGTTGTGTCTAGTTGTGCATGTTGTGTCTAGTTGTGCATGTTGTGTCTAGTTGTGCATGTTGTGTCTAGTTGTGCATGTTGTGTCTAGATGTGCATGTTGTGTCTAGTTGTGCATGTTGTGTCTAGTTGTGCATGTTGTGTCTAGTTGTGCATGTTGTGTCTAGTTGTGCATGTTGTGTCTAGTTGTGCATGTTGTGTCTAGATGTGCATGTTGTGTCTAGTTGCATTTTGTGTCTAGTTGTGCATGTTGTGTCTAGTTGTGCATGTTGTGTCTAGTTGTGCATGTTGTGTCTAGTTGTGCATGTTGTGTCTAGTTGTGCATGTGTTTGTGTTCCTGTTCTATGATTTTTGACAGAGTAATGACCCCTTGACATTTTAACTTGAAATTTGTTGATTTCAAGTTTTACTATTGCTTTTGTTGTTTTTTCATGTTACATAAAAACAGTTTTAAAATAATTAATACTTCGGTCACACAATTCCTGCAGATATCTTGCTGGCCACGCACAGCCTTCTAGTATTAAATGTCACCTTAATCATAGACATATTAATAAACAGATAGGAAACCACATTGAAGTAACCAAAATATCACGTGGCACCTTTTCCTTCTGTCTCCTCTCTCAATTATTCACCGATTTTGATGAAAATACATTCAAAAGATTCATAGTGAATAGCAAAATGGGGTTATAATTATGTTTATTTTAAAAAATAGAAATTGTATAAAAAGATGTATAAAGTTAAAAAAAAATGTCATCATTTTTAGCTCTACTGATCAGAGATCAGCAGAGCTTATGCCGTGGTGCGGCGTCCGTCTGTCTGTCTGTCCGTCTGTCCATCTGTCTGTCCGTAAACTTTTTTTTTGTAGCGACTTCTCCTCTGAAACTACTGAATGGATTTTCATGAAACTTTACAGAAATGTTGCCCATGAAGTCTAGTTGATCCTAGCAAAAATTCATGTTGATGTGAAATCCAAGATGGCCGCCAGATCTAAAAATAGGTTTTTAAAAAACAAGTTTGTAGCGACTACTACATGAAAACTATAAGTGATATTGATATGGGACTTTTTGTAAAATGATCAGCATGACATGATGTTGGTCCTTGTCAAAAATTGTTTTGATTCGACGTTAAACATGGCTGCCAGCGGCCATCTTTGTTTACATAGAGTTATATAATGAAAACTTGTAGCGACTACTCCTCTGAAATTACTTGACGGATTTTCATGAAACTTCACAGGATTGTTGCTCTTAATGTCTAATTGATCCTAGCAAAACTTCAGGTCGGCCGGAAATTCAAGATGGCCGCCACAGCTAAAAATAGATTTTTAAAAAAGAAGTTTGTAGCGACTACTTCTTGAAAACTATAAGTGATATTGATATGGGACTTTTTCTAAAAAGATCAGCATGATATGATGTTGGTCCTTGTCAAAAAATGTTTTGATTCAACGTTAAACATGGCTGCCAGCGGCCATCTTTGTTTACATAGAGTTATATAGTAAAAACTTGTAGCGACTACTCCTTTGAAACTACTTGGCGAATTTTCATGAAACTTAACAGGAATGTTTCTCTTGATGTCTTATTGATCTTAGCAAAATTTCAGGTCGGCCGGAAATTCAAGATGGCCGCCACGGCTAAAAATAATTTTTCAAAATACAAGTTTGTAGCGACTACTTCTTGAAAACTATAAGTGATATTGATATGGGACTTTTTCTAAAATGATCAGCATGATATGATGTTGGTCCTTGTCAAAAGTAGTTTTGATTCAACGTTAAACATGGCTGCCAGCAGCCATCTTTGTTTACATAGAGTTATATAGTAAAACTTGTAGCGACTACTCCTTTGAAACTACTTGGCGGATTTTCATGAAACTTTACAGGAATGTTGCTCTTAATGTCTAATTGATCCTGGCAAATTTTCAGGTCTGCAAGAAATTCAAGATGGCCGCCACAGCTAAAAATAGATTTTTAGCTCTACTGATCAGAGATCAGCAGAGCTTATGCCGTGGTGCGTCGTCCGTCTGTCTGTCCGTCCGTAAACTTTTTTTTGTAGCGACTTCTCCTCTGAAACTACTGAATGGATTTTCATGAAACTTTACAGAAATGTTGCCCATGAAGTCTAGTTGATCCTAGCAAAAATTCATGTTGATGTGAAATCCAAGATGGCCGCCAGATCTAAAAATAGGTTTTTAAAAAACAAGTTTGTAGCGACTTCTTCATGAAAACTATAAGTGATATTGATATGGGACTTTTTCTAAGATGATCAGCATGACATGATGTTGGTCCTTGTCGAAAATCGTTTTGATTCGACGTTAAACATGGCTGCCAGCGGCCATCTTTGTTTACATAGAGTTATATAATGAAAACTTGTAGCAACTACTCCTCTGAAACTACTTGACGGATTTTCATGAAACTTCACAGGAATGTTGCTCTTGATATCTAATTGATCTTAGCAAAATTTCAGGTCGGCCGGAAATTCAAGATGGCAACCACGGCTAAAAATAATTTTTCAAAATACAAGTTTGTAGCGACTAATTCTTGAAAACTATAAGTGATATTGATATGGGACATTTTCTAAAATGATCAGCATGACATGATGTTGGTCCTTGTCAAAAATCGTTTTGATTCAACGTTAAACATGGCTGCCAGAGGCCATCTTTGTTTAAATACAGTTATATAGTAAAAACTTGTAGCGACTACTCCTTTGAAACTACTTGACAGATTTTCATGAAACTTTACAGGAATATTGCTCTTAATGTCTAATTGATCCTAGCAAAATTTCAGATCGGCCAGAAATTCAAGATGGCCACCACAGCTAAAAATAGATTTTTAAAAAAGAAGTTTGTAGCGACTACATCTTGAAAACTGTAAGTGATATTGATATGGGACTTTTTGTAAAATGATCAGCATGACATGATGGTTATAAGAGTCAAACATTATTTTGATTCGACGTTAAACATGGCTGCCAGTGGCCATCTTTGTTTACATAGAGTTATATAATGAAAAATTGTAGCGACTACTCCTCTGAAACTACTTGACGGATTTTCATGAAACTTCACAGGAATGTTGCTCTTGATGTCTAATTGATCCTAGCAAAATTTCAGGTCGGCCGGAAATTCAAGATGGATGCCATGGCTAAAAATAGATTTTCAAAATACAAGTTTGTAGCGACTACTACTTGAAAACTATAAGTGATATTGATATTGGACTTTTTGTAAAATGATCAGCATGACATGATGTTGGTCCTTGTCAAAAATTGTTTTGATTCAACGTTAAACATGGCTGCCAGCAGCCATCTTTGTTTACATAGAGTTATATAGTAAAAACTTGTAGCGACTAATCTTTTGGAACTACTTGGCAGATTTTCATGAAACTTTACAGGAATGTTGCTCTTAATGTTTAATTGATCCTAGCAAAATTTCAGATCGGCCAGAAATTCAAGATGGTCGCCACAGCTAAAATTAGATTTTTAGCTCTACTGATCAGAGATCAGCAGAGCTTATGCCGTGGTGCGGTGTCCGTCTGTCTGTCCTTAAACTTTTTTTTGTAGCGACTTCTCCTCTGAAACTACTGAATGGATTTTCATAAAACTTTACAGAAATGTTGTCCATGAAGTCTAGTTGATCCTAGCAAAAATTCATGTTGATGTGAAATCCAAGATGGCCGCCAGATCTAAAAATAGGTTTTTACAAAACAAGTTTGTAGCGACTTCTTCATGAAAACTATAAGTGATATTGATATGGGACTTTTTCTAAAATGATCAGCATGACATGATGTTGGTCCTTGTCGAAAATCGTTTTGATTCGACGTTAAACATGGCTGCCAGCAGCCATCTTTGTTTACATAGAGTTATATAATGAAAACTTGTAGCAACTACTCCTCTGAAACTACTTGATGGATTTTCATGAAACTTCACAGGAATGTTGCTCTTGATGTCTAATTGATCCTAGCAAAATTTCAGGTCGGCCAGAAATTCAAGATGGCCGCCACGGCTAAAAATAATTTTCAAAATACAAGTTTGTAGCGACTACTTCTTGAAAACTATAAGTGATATTGATATGGGACTTTTTCTAAAATGATCAGCATGACATGATGTTGGTCCTTGTCAAAAATCGTTTTGATTCAATGTTAAACATGGCTGCCAGAGGCCATCTTTGTTTACATACAGTTATATAGTAAAAACTTGTAGCGACTACTCCTTTGAAACTACTTGACAGATTTTCATGAAACTTTACAGGAATATTGCTCTTAATGTCTAATTGATCCTAGCAAAATTTCAGATCGGCCAGAAATTCAAGATGGCCGCCACAGCTAAAAATAGATTTTTAAAGAAGTTTGTAGCGACTACGTCTTGAAAACTATAAGTGATATTGATATGGGACTTTTTGTAAAAATGATCAGCATGACATGATAGTTATAAGAGTCAAACATTATTTTGATTCGACGTTAAACATGGCTGCCAGTGGCCATCTTTGTTTACATAGAGTTATATGATGAAAACTTGTAGCGACTACTCCTCTGAAACTACTTGACGGATTTTCATGAAACTTCACAGGAATGTTGCTCTTGATGTCTAATTGATCCTAGCAAAATTTCAGGTCGCCCGGAAATTCAAGATGGCTGCCATGGCTAAAAATAGATTTTCAACATACAAGTTTGTAGCGACTACTTCTTGAAAACTATAAGTGATATTGATATTGGACTTTTTGTAAAATGATCAGCATGACATGATGTTGGTCCTTGTCAAAAATTGTTTTGATTCAACTTTAAACATGGCTGCCAGCAGCCATCTTTGTTTACATAGAGTTATATAGTAAAAACTTGTAGCGACTAATCCTTTGAAACTACTTGGCAGATTTTCATGAAACTTTACAGGAATGTAGCTCTTAATGTTTAATTGATCCTAGCAAAATTTCAGATCGGCCAGAAATTCAAGATGGCCGCCACAGCTAAAATTAGATTTTTTAAAAAAGAAGTTTGTAGCGACTACGTCTTGAAAACTATAAGTGATATTGATATGGGACTTTTTGTAAAATGATCAGCATGACATGATGGTTATCAGAGTCAAACATTATTTTGATTCGACGTTAAACATGGCTGTCAGTGGCCATCTTTGTTTACAAAGAGTTATATAATGAAAACTTGTAGCGACTATTCCTGTGAAACTACTTGACGGATTTTCATGAAACTTCACAGGAATGTTGCTCTTGATGTCTGTCTGTCCGTAAACTTTTATTTGTAGTGACTACTCCTCTGAAACTACTGGATGGATATCCATGAAACTTTACAGAAATGTTGCCCATAAAGTCTAGTTGATCCTAGCAAAAATTCATGTTGATGTGAAATCCAAGATGGCCGCCAAAGCTAAAAATAGAGTTTTAAAATACAAGTTTGTAGCGACTACTTCTTGAAAACTATAAGTGATATTGATATGGGACTTTTCTAAAATTATCAGCATGACATGATGTTGGTCCTTGTCAAAAATCGTTTTGATTCAATGTTAAACATGGCTGCCAGCGGCCATCTTAGTTTACATAGTTATATAGTAAAAACTTGTAGCGACTACTCCTCTGAAACTACTAGGCGGATTTTCATGAAACTTTACAGGAATGTTGCTCTTGATGTCTAATTGATCCTAGCAAAATTTCAGATCGGCCAGAAATTCAGGATGGCCATCACAGCTAAAAATAGATTTTTAAAAAATAAGTTTGTAGCGACTACTTCTTGAAAACTATAAGTGATATTGATATGGGACTTTTTCTAAAATGATCAGCATGACATGTTGTTGATCCGAGTCGAACATTATTTTGATTCGACGTTAAACATGGCTGCCAGTAGCCATCTTTGGTTACATAAAGTTATATAGTAAAAACTTGTAACGACTACTCCTCTGAAACTACTAGACAGATGTTCATGAAATTTCACAGGAATGTTGCTCTTGATGTCTAGTTGATCCTAGAAAAATTTCAGGCTCACCGTAAATTCAAGATGGCCGCCAAAGCTAAAAATAGATTTAAAATAAATAAGTTTGTAGCGACTACTTCTTGAAAACTATAAGAGATATTGATATGGGACTTTTTCTAAAATGATCAGTATGACATGATGTTGGTCCTTGTCGAAAATCGTTTTGATTCGACGTTAAACATGGCTGCCAGCGGCCATCTTTGTTTACATAGAGTTATTTAATGAAAACTTGTAGCGACTACTCCACTGAAACTAATTGACGGATTTTCATGAAACTTCACAGGAATGTTGCTCTTGATGTCTAATTGATCCTAGCAATATTTCAGTTCGGCCGGAAATTCAAGACGGCCACCACGGCTAAAAATAGATTTTTAGCTCTACTGATCAGAGATCAGCAGAGCTTATGCCATGATGCGGCGTCCGTCGTCTGTCTGTTCGTCTGTCTGTCCGTCCGTAAACTTTTTTTTGTAGCGACTACTCCTCTGAAACTACTCGATGGATTTTTATGAAACATTACAGAAATGTTGCCCATGAAGTCTAGTTGATCCTAGCAAAAATTCATGTTGATATGAAATCCAAGATGGCCGCCAAATCTAAAAATAGATTTTTAAAAAACAAGTTTGTAGCGACTACTTCTTGAAAACTCTAAATGATATTGATATGGGACTTTTTCTAAAATGATCAGCATGACATGATGTTGATCCTTGCCGAAAATCGTTTTGATTCGACGTTAAACATGGCTGCATCTTTATTTACATAGAGTTATTTAGTAAAAACTTGTAGCGACTACTCCTCTGAAACTACTCGACGGATTTCCATGAATCTTCACAGGAATATTGCTCTTGATGTCTAAATGATCCTAGCAAAATTTCAGGTCGGCCGGAAATTCAAGGTGGCCGCCACAGTTAAAAATAATTTTTCAAAATACAAGTTTGTAGCGACTACTTCTTGAAAACTATAAGTGATATTGATATGCGTCTTTTCCTAAAATGATCAGTATGACATGATGTTGATCCTTGTCGAAAATTATTTTGATTCGGCGTCAAACATGGCTGCCAGCGGCCATCTTTGTTTACATAGAGTTATATAATGAAAACTTGTAGCGACTACTCCTCTGAAACTACTTGACGGATTTTCATGAAACTTCACACGAATATTGCTCTTGATGTCTAATTGATTCTAGCAAAACTGCAGGTCGGCCGGAAATTCAAGATGGCCGCCACGGCTAAAAATAGATTTTCAAAAAACAAGTTTATGGCGACTACTTCTTGAAACTACTTGATGGATTTTCATGAAAATTCACAGGAATGTTGACCTAGCTATCAAAAATCTATCAGTAGAGCTTCAAGGTCATTGACCTCTTGTTCATTCTGCGATCGTTCAGCATTTATTTGGGGTTCTTGAATGCAACTGGGTCTGTACAATATGACAAAACCTTTGGTCCTTGTCAAAAATCGTTTTGGTTCGACGTTAAACTTGACTGCCAGCGGCCATCTTTGATTACATAGAGTTATATAGTAAAAACTTGTAGAGACTACTCCTCTGAAACTACTTGACGGAATTTCCTGAAACTTCACAGAAATGTTGCTCTTGATATCCAATTGATCCTAGAAAAATTTAGGTTGGTCAGAAATTCAAGATGGCCGCTACGGCTAAAAATATTTTTTTAATAAAGCAAGTTTGTAGCGACTACTTGAAAACTATAAGTGATATTGATATGGGACCTTTCCTATAATGGTCAGCATCACATGATGTTGATCCTTGTTGAAAATTATTTTGATTCGATATTAAACACAGTGCCTATTCTAGGACGCTCGATCGCGAGATTTGCGCCATTTTCTTCGAGATTGCGCTTTTTTAAAACCTAATGCGCGCTGATCGCGAGTACAAACGTAGAAAAAACTATTCAGTTTGTTACAAATATGCATGCGACATCGTAATCCGTAAATTTTAACTAAATGGAGACAAATTCTGGGCCCAAATTTTGATAATTGTTTATCAGAGCTAGTCTTGATCATCTTGTACGCTTGATTGTAAAGACAAACGTTTGTCTTGAAAACAAGCAAGCTTCGTAGATGAACTAGACTAAGCATGTAAATCGTAGCGGAGTTACCATTATTTGTGTATTCCCGGGTTAGGTGGCGCTAGGTATCACATGGCGTGCTGACGTCACTCGATTTCAGATTGTACGGAATAATTTAGATGAAAATTAATTTAGGACATGCTTGTTTTGCCTAGCCTCGGTCCCCCGGCCCACTTCTGATTACTTTGTTACGCTATGCTACACGGATCCAGAACCAGGGCCTGGGAAAACTACGACATTTAAAATCGCCCTCTCGTTTTGAGAGATTCAACGAGACTTTCAAAACACTTATTTCTAAATTAATTTCATAATTTCTGACTTTCAACTTTTGAGAAGCGGCTTGTGACGTCAAAAATGGTAACAGGTGCATCAACAATTGACGTTGTACGTTTATTTACAACATGACGTCACGCAAACGTCAACTTTATGCACGTGAAAAAAACGCACGAATAAATTGAACTTATCGCTAGTGGGCGTTTTAATTGGCCTAATCTGCCCAGACCGATATCATTATTTTCGTTTGTATTAAAATTTGTAAAATTGCTGTTTTCAGTCACATGTATGGCAAATTTAAAAGGTATCTGTCTGTTCATGTGTTTTCACTTAATCCCCACTGAATTTTTAGAATAGACACTGAAACGTGGCTGCCAGTGGCCATCTTTGTTTACATAGACTTATATAGTAAAAACTTGTAGTGACTACTCTTCTGAAACTACTTGAAAGATTTTTATGAAACTTCACAGGAATGTTGTTCTTGATGTCTGGTTGATCCTAGCAAAATTTCAGGTCAACCGGAAATTCAAGGTGGTCGCTACGGATAAAATTAAACTTTTAAAAGACAAGTTTGTAGTGACTACTTCTTGTCTAGTGGACCCTTGCAAAAATTCACCTTGATATGAAATCCAAGATGGCCACCAAAACTAAAAATAGATTTAAAAAACAAGTTTGTAGCAACTACTGCTGGAAAACTATAAGTGATATTGCTATGGGACCTTTTCTAAAATGATCAGCATGACATGTTGTTCCTCGTCAAAAGTCATTTTGATTCGATGTTAAACATGCCAGTGGCCTTCTTTGTTTACATAGTTTTTGTATGGTGTTTTCATTTTCAACACATGTAAGGTTACATATGACGGTCGATTTTTTTGTGGTGGATGCAGACCACCTACTTTTCCTGGGTAGAACCAGTACTGTACACCTCCCGCCAGTGGTGGAGGCAGACCACCTACTTTTCCTGGGTAGAACCAGTACTGTACACCTCCCGCCAGTGGTGGAGGCAGACCACCTACTTTTCCTGGGTAGAACCAGTACTGTACACCTCCCGCCAGTGGTGGAGGCAGACCACCCCCTTTTCCTGGGTAGAACCAGTACTGTACACCTCCCGCCAGTGGTGGATGCAGACCAACCCCTTTTCCTGGGTAGAACCAGTACTGTACACCTCCCGCCAGTGGTGGAGGCAGACCACCTACTTTTCCTGGGTAGAACCAGTACTGTACACCTCCCGCCAGTGGTGGAGGCAGACCACCTACTTTTCCTTGGTAGAACCAGTACTGTACACCTCCCGCCATCCGTAAGAATCTTTACATGGGAAAAACTTATGGTGATTACTCCTGTGAACTACTTATGGTGATTACTCCTGTGAACTACTTATGGTGATTACTCCTGTGAACTACTTTACGGATTTTTATGAAACTTTACAGGAATGTTGCTCTTGATGTCTAGTTGGTCCAGTAAAAATTCAGGTTGGCCGGAAATTCAAGATGGCTGCCACAGCTAAAAATAGATTTTAAAAATACAACTTTGTGGCGTCTACCTTTCAAAAACCATCAGTGGTATTGATTTGTAACCTTACTAATATGACTTGCCTGACATGTCGTTGGTCCTCAACAAAATTCATTTCGATTCGATATCAAACATGGCCACCAGAGGCCATCTTTGTTTACATAGAATTACATTGGAAAAACTTGTAGCGATTTAATACTCCTCTGAAAGTACTTAATGGATGTTTTCCAGGAATGTTGCTCTTGACGTCCAGTTGGTCCTAAGCCGGTAATTCAAGATGGCAGCCATAGCTATAAATAGATTTTGAAAATACAACTATGTGGCCACTACTTCTGAAAAACCATAAATGATATTGATGCGGAACGTTTACTAAAATGACTGGCATGACATGTAGATGATCCTAAGCAAAATTCTTCTGATTTGATAACAAACATGGCCACCATAGAGTGCTGGTCCTATTTCTATAAACCTTTACAAGTTCTTATTGATGACCTAGCTATCAAAACCTATCAGTAGGGCTTCAAGGTCATTGACGTCTTGTCTTGTTAGTTCTTTCAGATATTACAGACAAGTCCACAATCAGTCCGAGTGGAAAGAGCCCAGCTTCACGCCCCAATTTTGAAGCTCAGTTAGGGACAACCCCTGATCCTGAAAACAACAACCAAGAAATAGAGAAGCCCAATCAAGACAAACAAACAGGACCTGTGGCATCTATAGTCAAAGAAACTGATGATAAAAGAAAGGTTGTAGAACATAGAGAACATAATAATGATGCAAGGGAAGTCCGTGAGCAGCCAGATGATTCCATCATTGAACCTGATAGTCAGGTAAATGCAACACTTGGCAAGGAGGACAATGTAACAGAGGAAAGTGGAGCTATGTTTCAGTTTGAAAATATTTTTGGAGCTGCATATGATATTTTTGGAATGTTAGGGGATCAAGTGGACAGAGCCATAACAGAGGAGAATTCTACTAATGATAAGACAAAACATCAACGTGATGCAATGCTTCCTTTGGACAAAACCGCTATCTCACCAATTAAAAACAGAGATGTAGTTGGTAGTGTTGAGAATATTCAGTCAGAAATAGAAACTGATAACGCAAAAAATAAAATAGATAGTGCAAGTTATGCTAAGCTCTTGACTTGTGATTATTGTGGAAAGGTATGGAAAAGCTCGGGTCATCTGGAGGCGCACATGGTGGTACACACTGGTGTAAATCCATTTAAATGTCAAATATGTGATCAAGATTTTAAATGGAGATCAATGTATCAAAAACATATGCAGTTAGACCACCCAGATGTTAAATTCACATCAAGGAAAAGAAAGTTCCCAGACATGAGCGATTACAACCTTGACAAAACAGTTGTGGAATCGTCAACAAATGGAGGTAGTTCTGCTCCTGTTCCAGTGAAAGAGAAATCATGTTATTACAGGAAGCGGGCTAGAACAGAAATCAGTGAAGGTTTAGAAAAGGCAGACAATGAAAGTAACAAAAATATCAATTCCAAAAGACGTACTATAGGAACGGAGGCAGAATTGAAAAATTCAGACAATGAAAAACTTGTATGTATCAGATCTCCCAGTCAGTCGCCATTTTCTAGTGGAAAGCAAGGCTTCATAAAAACTTTAATGGGTTTAAGACCAAAAAAGAAAATTATATCTGAGAATGAACCAGTGATCCAGAAAGAACATAAATTAGAAAGAAAACAGAGTAAGGCCAACGATAAGATCTTAAAAGTAAAGTTAAAGCATAAGGGAAGCATTTCTAATAAGAATAGACAGAAAAAGATGGCTGAAAACACTGTCAGAAAATTATTGAGAACATCTATAACTGAGAAGCAAAAGACATGTGAACATTGTGGCAAGCTTTGCCGTAGTTTGCCTGAACTTCAAGAACATGAACATAGACATACTGGTGTTTTCAAGTGTTATAAATGCAGTATGTTCTTAAATGATAGAGGCGTAGCTAGAAATCACACTAGAGACTGTACGGCTGTACCAGAATTTATACAAAAGCTGATGCAAACCTCTAAACATAGCGGAGATAACGTAACGAATAAATATTTAATGGTGACTGTAAAAAAGGAGAACTGTGATGAAAACCTTGACTTAGTTATGTTCACATGTGGAAGATGCCATGAGCAGTTCAAGTTACGAATCTTATTGAGGAAGCACATTTGTAAAGCAAAACCTGCTCTCCATGATACCCCTACATATCAGGCTGAGGACACACCTGAAAGAAATAATGAAAATCATGACAAAGTGGGTTTAAATTCAGAGTTGTATGTAAACAAGCTTAGTCAGAACAAGAGAAAAATGAAAACAGTTGAAAAGCCTTTACGAAAGAAAACTACATTAGCCGAGAAAACATGCTCATACTGCAAAAAAATATTCAAGACTCAGCATGAAGTGTATAGACACATAGCTGTTCATACTAAGGAAAAGCGATTCAAATGCCAGTATTGTCCCAAAAAGTTTTTATGGGTGGAAGGATGTACTAATCACATGCGGAAGCAACATCAGTATGGGAAGGCAAACACAGCAGGGAAGGCAACAACAACAGAGAAGGCAACAACAACAGAGACGGCAAACACAGCAGGGACTGAGACAACTTCAGTGAAAGTAAGACACTCCAGAACAGAAAACAAGCAAGGTGCTGCAAGTAAGGTGAAATGAAATTAAGACATTAATTTTGAACTAACAAAAAGATACACAAAATAGAAATGACAGTGACTTGAAATGAGCATATTGTAAAAGAGTGTTTAAAGAAGTTGTTAAGTAAGGGAACAAATATGACTTCACAAAAACAAAATGGTTAAGAAGTTTGGCTTGCAATGAGACATTCTCCTATAGCAGTGTCGCAAATCACCAAAAAAAGTCTTGCCTAAGGTCTACAATGTAGGTGGTTCAAATGGACAAGTATCGGAACATGAACATAGCACAGCTATATCAGCACATAGAACCAAATATGAAAAGTAAATTAAGACTGGATAAAAATAAACACTTGAAGGCAAACATAAATAAACACTTATCTATTATGAAAAGACATTTGTATGTCGAAATTTAACGATAGAAGTTGAACATGTGAAAACATGCTTACGCACAAAAAGCGAGACCATTTATTTAACGGAAGTAGATTTATGGAGCAAGTAAGGCAGATGATGGTGAAGGTAATAATGAGGAACAGGGTGTTCTTGGTGAGGAAGAGATAACTTGAAGGTGATTGTGAAGAAGATGGTCATACACTAAAAATAAATGAAACAACGCAAACAGATGAGTTGTCTGTAATCATGTGCTAATCATGCCAATGTAAATAACAGATGACCAGAAATGATAATATGGGCTATTCCATGAAAACATACATGGGACCCCATGAAAGCACTTTTGAAATCAGCACCCATAGATTCATAATGGTGTTCAAAGAACCAGATTTCGGAAAGTAGGGTTCACCCATACAGGTAAACTGCCTTGCTGGGGTCCCAGTTATGTTTTAATGGAATAGCATATACATTCTTTAGATGACTTCATTTCTATTTATAAATACACAGTTAAATGCAGTTATATTTAGGGGCACTTGTTATATTTGGGGATTTGTTTTTGGGCAATATTAAATCGGGGTCACTTTCAAAAACTGTTAAAGAAATATTTGCTTTCAAATTTCCTACTGCCTACAGGCCAGTTTTTTAAGCTCTGCAGGCCAAGGGCCAGTCAAGCTTATGCTGTGGTGCATTGTCTATCCTCCACAAGCTAATCCAAATAAAATATTCTTGTCTGAAACTGCTTTGAAGATTACAGTGACCAGTGCTAGGTTTTCTTTGACATTTAATTGATAGAATGTATACATCACATCCTCCCAGTTGTTCTGTACATGAATGAGAGCCATTTTGACAGGTATAGTGTCATAGAGTCCTCTCTGTCTCTCTGTCCGTGGTGCGGCGTCTGTCCGTCCGTCTGTCCGTAAACTTTTATTGGTAGAGACTACTTCTCTGAAACTACTGGATGGATATTCATGAAACTTTACAGAAATGTTGCCCATAAAGTTGATCCTAGCAAAAATTCATGTTGATGTGAAATCCAAGATGGCTGCCAAAGCTAAAAATAGATCTTTAAAATACAAGTTTGTAGCGACTACTTCTTGAAAACCATAAGTGATATTGATATGGGACTTTTTCTCAAATGATCAGCATGACATGATGTTGGTCCTTGTCAAAAATCTTTTTGATTCGACGTTAAACATGGCTGCCAGTGGCCATCTTTGTTTACATAGAGTTATCTAGTAAAAACTTGTAGCGACTACTCCTACGAAACTACTAGACGGATGTTCATGAAACTTCACAGGAATGTTGCTCTTGATGTCTAGTTGATGCTTAAAATAGATTTAAAATAAATAAATTTGTAGCGACTACTTCTTGAAATCTGTAAGTGATATTGATATGGGACTTTTTCTAACATGATCAGCATGACATGATGTTGATCCTTGACGAAAATTATTTTGATTCGACATTAAACATGGGCGCCAGTCGCCATCTTTGTTTACATAGAGTTTGTATAGTAAAAATTTGTAGCGGCTACTCCTTTGAAACTACTTGATGGATTTTCATGAAACTTCACAGGAATGTTGCTCTTGATGTCTTGATGTCTAGTTGATCCTAGCACAATTTCAGGTCGGCCGGAAATTCAAGATGGCCACCACGGCTAAACATATATTTTTAAAAAACAAGTTTGTAGCGACTACTTCTTGAAAACTGTAAGTGATATTGATATGAAATGATCAGCATGACAATATGTTGATCCTTGTCGAAAATTATTTTGATTCGACATTAAACATGGCTGCCAGTGGCCATCTTTGTTTACCTAGAGTTATATAGTAAAAACTTCAACTTGTAGCGACTACTCCTCTGAAACTACTTGACAGATTTTTATCACAGGAATGTTGATCTAGCTATCAAAATCTATCAGTAGAGCTTCAAGGTCATTGACCTCTTGTTTTAGAACTGATATCAAGGAATGGGTTAAATGGGTTTATAGAAATAAACAAACGCTGCCGGAAGCTATTTTTCTGCTGCCTCAATAACAGGGGAACATTATCAAACTCGTATTGAACTAACATATTATGTTTTATTTACCACAAAATATATATAAATCATTAAGGTTCAATATCAGTTGTGTTTAAAAACAGGGAGTAAGTATACAGAGAGGAGAAACGGATCATTTTGCCGTTTTATGTTGTCGCGCATGTGTTTCACTACTGCGTGAAAATGACCTTCCGGTTGTTTCGCGCGAGTGTGAAAAACAGCAAATTCATTTAAATTATTACACTTACAACCTCAATAAGGGTGCGAAATGTAAACATAAGTATTATTTATTCACATTGTGTCCTCTGATACAGAGCGTGTATTTGTTTGCATGTATAAAAGCACATTTTACCAGAAGGTTCCGTGTAACAAAGATGGCGCCACTCTGCGCCAAATAAAAAAATGGTGACAGTGTATAGCTATTGCAAACGAGATACGAGACTACGGGTTATTTAGGCGTTATTAATAACAAAAAGTGAATAGTAGACATATATGTCAAGATGGTAATTTCATGGTGGTGACTTTAAGACAAAGCCTAAAAAGAGGTGATGAAAATGTGCCTTTTGAGATATCGGCTGAAATTTTAAATTTTTCAAATTAAAAATGGTGTGATTTTAAATTTTTCAAATTAAAAATGGTGTGGAGCTATTGCAAACGAGATACAAAGTATGGGTTATATTAGGCATTAATAATAACAAAAAGTGAATAGTAGACCTATTTATCTTTGTCCAGAAGGTTATTTCGTGATGTTGATTATAACAGAAAGACGTAAAAAAGAGGCTGTAGAAACTGCCAAAATTCGAGATGTTGTCTGAAATTTTAACTTTTCAAATGTAACGCGCTTACGTTCGATTGACCTGTATCGATAAAATAGTAAATTGCGGCGTTCTAGCGCGACAACATAAATCGATAAACTAGAGTGTTGATGAACCCTTTTCTCCTCCCTGTATACTTACTCCCTGTTAAAAATAAGAGATAAACATCCATCTCTAACAAGTGCCAAGAACAATACGGGTATTCAAGAGTGCATACGTACTTGCTGCATGTACATGTACGGCTTACATTGTCATAATGTATTTGTGTAAGATTCTTGATTCATTAAAAAATATATTGCAATGTCAAAAATGTAAATAATGTTGGGAAAAAAAATGACATTTATGATTTATCTGTTTTAAAGATGTAAATATGTTTTTGGGCATTTAATATAGTATTTTATACATGTATATATATTTTAGTTTTTATGTTATAAATGAGGACCCATGTTATTTTCATGCCCCGCCACAAAATTGGAGCTGGCAGTTAGTGTAACACCTGTATCACGCCTACTAAACAGTGTCTCCAGCTCAAAAAAGAGCAATCGTAAAATGAGACAATGCAGCATCCGAGCTAGAGACATCGTCAAGAAATGGCTGTCAAAATGTGAGTATGACCCATGTTTTAGCTATTTTTTATTGTTTTAAGACATGAACTGGCAAATCGGAGAATGTCATGCTCCGGGTATAAGCCAGGAACGTCCGTAAAACCCACGATTTGTTCCATATAATGGCTTACCTTTGTTGTAGAACTTTTCTCCCGTGACCGGTAAGTTTGTTTACATGACAAATTTCGACATTCTTGTGTAGTTTAGTCCGAGTTCTACACATTAAACATATTGTAGCATCATATATTGGTCCAGTATGATGATAAAAACAAATGAGCACCACAAATACGCAGGAAAAGGCATTACTCGGAGAGTTATGCTGATTTTTTTTATAAGAGCTAGAGACAACATACGGGAGCTGGAGACAACATACGAGAGCTAGAGACAACATACGAGAGCTGGAGACAACATACGAGAGCTAGAGACAACATACGGGAGCTGGAGACAAAACAGGGAGCTAGAGTCGATGCATATAGAAGTATTATTTAAAATTTACGTATTTGAAGTGGTGGTTATCATCGAAAGAGACTGATGATATCGTGACATTCGAATTAATCGTAGGTTTCTACGAAGCGATACACCCGGTATATATGTTCGCTAAACAATAAATGAATTGAATGTGATATTTATTTCAATGTATACCAAATATTTCCAACTTACGCAGATGTTCTATTTACATGTAATCTATTGATTTTCGTTTAAACTGTATCCGTATTATCGTGAAACTGTAAACATGTATCACATTTGATGTTGATGTACCGTATATACTTTGAAGTAACAGGTAAAATGTATTAAATATTTAGGATTTTTAGCTCACCTGAGCCGAAGGCTCACAGGTGAGCTTTTGTGATCGCCCTGTGTCCGTCGTCCGTCGTTAACTTTTTGCTTCAAACAACATCTCCTAAAACCGCTTGGCCAATGTCAACCAAACTTTACATTAATGTTCCTTGGGTGGTCCCCTTTCAAGTTTGTTCAAAGAATTGAATTAGGTGCAGAACTTTGGTTGCCATGGCAACGGAAATGATTTTTTTTTTTAAAAATCTTCTTGTCAGAAACTACTGGCCCGATTTCGAAATAATTTCACAGAAATGTTCCTTGGGTAACCCTCTACGAAGTTTGTTCAAGCCGTCGAGATTCGTCAAAAAACATGACCGCCAGGGGCGAGGCTGGTTTTCCCTATATGGCTATAGTAAAAAATTCAAAAATCTTCTTGTCAGAAACTACTGGTGCGATTTCAAAATAATTTCACAGAAATGTTCCTTGGGTGACCCTCTACCAAGTTTGTTCAAGCCGTCGCTATTTGTCAAAAAATGTCATCTGAAAATATCGAAACAAAATAATTTTCAAAGTAGGTACAAGGGCAAGGAAGTTACGAGTACAAGATGTTTGCAATGGTTATTATTCGTCCACAATCCTGTTTCTAGTGTGACGTAAGCAAAACTTATACCATAACTGAAATCGTTTGAGGGTAAAACACGCAAGAGTAAACTGACGGATAATAACGCCATGCCATATATTTAATAGCGCTATATATACTACTAAGACGTCAGCTATAATTACCTCATAGTGTGACATTTATAGTTATAATAGGAATAGAACAATAACTTTGAGTTTGCAAATATTGTATTTATTAGCATGTTTACTCGTTGTATTTAATATACATAAACGATCACTCAGTACATTACCTCTATTTATTTACATTTTTATCCATGTCATAAATGATGTACCGTGTTATTTCAAGTTTACTTGGGTGTGCTATGTTATACATGTTGTATACTAAATCATCATTACAACTACCTATGATTCTAAATTGCATGATACCACCCGTTATATCATATTTATAATAGCTCACATAGCAAAACAATAAACAGGACTTACGCTCCGGCACAACGTGTGCCCCTAGTTAAGACACTGCCTTCTAATATGGCCGTTGGTTAAATAGATATCTATTTTATGAAGAATGAAACATCAAACTTTACTGAAAAAGGAAGAAAATAACTTGAAGAAATAGCTCATGTGGTGGGATTTTATTTACAAAATTCAATTGATACAACACTGAGCTATTAATGTTGACAGTATGGTGGGGGTATTGGCAGTTTCTGATTGTTAAAATTGGTTTAATACAGTTTTATTATTGTATGCAATAGTATTGCATCGACTCTAGCTCCCTGTTTTGTCTCCAGCTCTGCTATGTTGTCTCCAGCTCTTATCAAAAAATCAGCATAACTCTCCGAGTAATGCCTTTTCCTGCGTATTTGTGGTGCTCATTTGTTTTTATCATCATATTGGACCAACATATGATGCTACAATATGTTTAATGTGTAGAACTCGGACTAAACTACACAAGAATGTCGAAATTTGTCATGTAAACAAGCTTACCGGTCACGGGAGAAAAGTTCTACAACAAAGGTAAGCCATTATATGGAACAAATCGAGGGTTTTACGGACATTCCTGGCTTATACCCGGAGCATGACATTCTCCGATTTGTCAGTTCATGTCTTAAAACAATAAAAAAATAGCTAAAACATGGGTCAAACTCACATTTTGACAGCCATTTCTTGACGATGTCTCTAGCTCGGATATTGCTTTGTCTCATTTTACGATTGCTCTTTTTTGAGCTGGAGACACTGTTTAGTAGGCGTGTGTATGGGCAGACAGTCTGAACAAACTTGAATAAAGACATTTCAGATTGATTTTTAGCTCTACTGATCAGAGATTAGCAGAGCTCTACTGATCAGAGATCAGCAGAGCTTATGCCGTGGTGCGGTGTCCGTCATCTGTCCGTGAACTTTTTTTTGTAGCATACTCCTCTGAAACTACTGAATGGATTTTCATGAAACTTTACAGAAATGTTACCCATGAAGTCTAGTTGATCCTAGTAAAAATTCATGTAGATGTGAAATCCAAGATGGCCGCCAAATCTAAAAATAGGTTTTTAAAAAACAAGTTTGTAGCGACTACTTCTTGAAAACTCTAAGGGATATTGATATGGGACTTTTTCTAAAATGATCAGCATGACATGATGTTGGTCCTTGTCGAAAATCGTTTTGATTTGACGTTAAACATGGCTGCCAGCGGCCATAGCGGCCATCTTTGTTTACATAGAGTTATATGATGAAAACTCGTAGCGACCACTCCTCTGGAACTACTTGACGGATTTTCATGAAACTTCTCAGGAATGTTGCTCATGATGTCTAATTGATCCTAGCAAAATTTCAGGTCGGCCAGAAATTCAAGATGGCCGCCACGGCTAAAAATAGATTTTTAAAAAATACGTTTGTAGCGACTACTTCTTGAAAACTATAAGAGATATTGATATGAGACTTTTTCTAAAATGATCAGCATGACATGATGTTGGTCCTTGTCGAAAATCGTTTTGATTCGACGTTAAACATGGCTGCCAGCGGCCATCTTTGTTTACATAGAGTTATATAATGAAAACTTGTAGCGACTACTCTGCAACTACTTGACGGATTTTCATGAAACTTCACAGGAATGTTGCTCTTGATGTCTCATTGATCCTAGCAAAATTTCAGGTCGGCCGGAAATTCAAGATGGCCACCATGGCTAAAAATAGATTTTTAAAAAATAAGTTTGTAGCAACTACTTCTTGAAAACTATAAGAGATATTGATATGTGACTTTTTCTAAAATGATCAGCATGACATGATGGTTATCTGAGTCGAACATTATTTTGATTCATTGTAAAACATGGCTGCCAGTGGCCATCTTTGTTTACATAGAGTTATAAAATGAAAACTTGTAACGACTACTCCTCTGAAACTGCTTGACGGATTTTCATGAAACTTCACAGGAATGTTGCTCTTGATGTCTTATTGATCCTAGCAAAATTTCAGATCGGCCAGAAATTCAAGATGGCCGCCACAGCTAAAAATAGATTTAAAAAAAGACAAGTTTGTAGCGACTACTTCTTGAAAACTATTAGTGATATTGATATGGGACTTTTTCTAAAATGATCAGCATGACATGATGGTTATTCGAGTGGAACATTATTTTGATTCGATGTTAAACATGGCTGCCAGTGGCCATCTTTGTTTACATAGTTATATAATGAAAACTTGTAGCGACTACTTCTCTGAAACTACTTGACGGATTTTCATGAAACTTCACAGGAATGTTGCTCTTGATGTCTCATTGATCCTAGCAAAATTTCAGGTCGGCCGGAAATTCAAGATGGCCACCATGGCTAAAAATAGATTAAAAAAAAGACAAGTTTGTAGCGACTACTTCTTGAAAACTATAAGTGATATTGATATGGGACTTTTTCTAAAATGATCAGCATGACATGATGGTTATTCGAGTGGAACATTATTTTGATTCGACGTTAAACATGGCTGCCAGTGGCCATCATTGTTTACATAGAATTATATAATGAAAACTTGTAGCGATTACTCCTCTGAAACTACTTGACGGATTTTCATGAAACTTCACAGGAATGTTGCTCTTGATGTCTAATTGATCCTAGCAAAATTTCAGGTTAGCCGGAAATTCAAGATGGCCGCCATGGCTAAAAATAGATTTTCAAAATACAAGTTTGTAGCGACTACTTCTTGAAAACTATAAGTGATATTGATATGGGACTTTTTCTAAAATGATCAGCATGACATGATGTTGGTCCTTGTCAAAAATCGTTTTGATTCGATGTTAAACATGGCTGTCAGCGGCCATCTTTGTTTACATAGAGTTATATAATGAAAACTTGTAGCGACTACTCCTCTGAAACTACTTGACGGATTTTCATAAAACTTTACACGAATGTTGCTCTTGATGTCTAATTGATCTTAGCAAAATTTCAGGTCGGCCGGAAATTCAAGATGGCCACCATGGCTTAAAATAGATTTTTAAAAAATAAGTTTGTAGCGACTACTTCTTGAAAACTATAAGAGATATTGATATGGGACTTTTTCTAAAATGATCAGCATGACATGATGGTTATCCGAGTCGAACATTATTTTGATTCATTGTTAAACATGGCTGTCAGCGGCCATCCTTGTTTACATAGAGTTATATAATGAAAACTTGTAGCGACTACTCCTCTGAAACTACTTGACGGATTTTCATAAAACTTCACAGGAATGTTGCTCTTGATGTCTTATTGATCCTAGCAAAATTTCAGTCGGCCGAAAATTCAAGATGGCCGCCAGGGCTAAAAAAAGATTTTCAAAAAACAAGTTTGTAGCGACTACTTCCTGAAGTCAAAATCAATCAGTAGAGCTTCAAGGTCATTGACCTCTTGTTTTAATATGCCATTACTTTAGTAGTACACCAGACTGGGTCATCTGTGTTCCTTGGATACATGTTTTAACCTTTATGCTATGGGATGTTATACAAACCCGTGGTTATGGTGTTATTATACTTGATATTTTATGTTATTGCTTTTATTTGTTTTATTTGTTTACAAAGCATTGTTTTAAAAGAAGTGTTGAAACAAATTTGAAAATGTTATTGTCAAAAATGTGGTTTATCCTGAAATTGTTACAGGGGATAAAATAACTTGTTTCTCTCAGTAAAATGTCTTATCATACCCCATGTGTTTCTCGGGCAAGAATAGGGCCACTGCTTATCCAGGCAGAGGGATAAACTCCCCTTTGATTCATGTTCATGTTGTCATGTTCATTAAAGGTCTTCATCAACATCACCGTCATCCCTGGACATCCCTGTTACGTTTCACGTGCTACTTGAGTGGTAGCAAAAAACAATAATCGTGGCTCCATGGAAAAATGGAGTGTTTACAACAGAATTTGCAGCAGCTCTGCAGGGGAGAAAGTTATAGGCCTATTTTGCATATTTTTATCTTGATATAAATGGAGGGTCTTCCACCATCCCAGGGAGACCTTTCTTAAGGACTATCGGTCAGCCATCTTTGATCCAAAAAATCCAAAATCGATGAGATATGGTCAAGTGAATTTTTCAGCGATGTACGCATTTTAGGCACAAGCAATGTCAACCATATAGTATATTATATTCACATCAAAAGTGTTGAATTACTGTCATGTACTATATGGTTGACATTGCTCGTGCCTAAAATGCGTACATTGTTGAAAAATTCACTTGACCATATCTCATCGATTTTGGATTTTTTGGATCAAAGATGGCTGACCGATAGTCCTTAAGACCCCTCTGGTCACACTCCCAACAATGCCATGGGACCCCTCTGGTCACACTCCCAACAATGCCATGGGACCCCTCTGGTCACACTCCCAACAATGCCATGGAGCATTTCAGATAGGGAGTGGGTACGACAGTTTCAGTATTTTATAACAGACATGAGTTGATCAGGCCCAGGTCGAATGAAAGAGGGTTCTAACACTTATACCCACCCACAGACCGTCATTCTTTACCCTCTCCCTCCCGTATGGGATGATTATTGCCGAACAGTTGGCAAGGTCAGTACCAGGGACATCTATACATACTCCTAGTCGGTATATGGAAATCCTTTGGACCAAATAAACAATGTCATGGCCACTGGAGTATATACTACTCAAAATTTGCTACGGATCACTTTTTTGCTGTCTCAATAAATAGCATAATTCTATTTTACATGAAATTATTTAGAGCAATGTATGGTCATGTGACCTCATGACTGGATTCAAATTGTGGAATTGTTGAAGTATCAATGAAATTAATATCATTCTTCCATATAATTTAATTAGAAATTAATTTACAATAACGATATTCATTTCATTGATACTTCAGCAATTCCACAATTTGAATCAAGTCATGAGATACACTGCCCTAAATAATTTTGTGTAAAATAGAAATAATGCTATTTATTTAGGCAGCAAAAAATTGATCCTTGGCAAATTTTGAGTAGTATATATCACATTTCACTTATATTTTACATAAAGTTGTTTGTACTTATACTTTTAAATAGGGATATTAGTCGTTTATTTTATTAGTCTTTTATTAAATATAATACAAATCATATAGACAATCAACGAGTTAACCTTATCTTTTTCATTCCAATATCAGTTTATTATGTTGTCGGTCAAAGTTATGTATTTTTTAGCTCTACTAGGTGCGCATTTTGCCAGATGCGCATATGCTATCTGTTGTCCATTGGTAAACTTTTTGTTACATTTTAGTACCTTTATTTAGCATTGGATCTTTACCAAACTTGGCCAGGGTTAATATCCATTAAAACGTGGATGCTTTCAAAAACCACCAATATCGGATAATACACTAGCATCTTCATGTTGCATCTGATTTATAGCTCTACTGATCAAATATCAGCAGAGCTTATGCCTTGGTGCAGAGTCCGTCGTCTGTCCGTAAACTTTTTTTTGTAGCAACTACTCTGAAACTACTGGATGGATTTTCATGAAACTTTACAGGAATGTTGCCCATGATGTCTAGTTGATTGTAGCACAGACCTAATAACAAGTAGATTGGACACTACGAAAATGATCTAAATTTCATGTGGCAGTGCGAAAATTTCACAAAATATTTCCCAACTTTATTCCAGTACTGTTATTCATTCGATCTTCGGGGATCGCTGAGCCCGATACTTATATTTAGTGATCGGCGGTACATTTTCAATTTCTTTTGTTTTCTTACTTAATTTTCGATTCGGTGGTTCCACTACTCCGGCCGATAAAAGGCTCTGGGTATTGTTAACCACTCATAGGATATGTTGTTTGCTTTTTAATTTAGTCTTTTGGCTGTTACTTGTGATACGCAGACTTCATAACCGCTGCTCCCAACTAAATTCCTTTCTGTTTATTTTGCTCTTCGGGGCATACAATTTTATTAGATCCTGGGACCATACGCCGCTGGATATAGGGGATGAAATACACCGCCATATGCTTGCCATCTTCGGGATGGTTAAAATTATGTACTGTTGATTTTTATGAATAAAGTTCTGCTCAACCCAGGGCTAGAGGGCGTGAGCAGTATCTGGCATATTTCACTACCGCTCATGAACAGTCTCAATCAAACCGAGACTGCAATATTTCGTATGTATTGTGCTAGGCGTTTCCAAAGGTCCATTATCATACTATATTTTAAACACACATATCATGAAGAGTTTTATAGATACAAGTTTCATTCATGCCAAGTCCCATCACAAATTTAATTTGCTTTCCAATGATAGTATTTTGCTTTCTCTTAAATTTAGAGCAAAAAGGGAAACTTTGACTTAATACTATGAAAGAGTTATTTGAAACTATAGATTTTAGTCTTGTTTTAGACTTCCTGAAAGAAATCTGACTATATAAATCATTATAATATGTTCTTATATATATTTACTTATTTATACCACCCGTTTACGGGCATTTGTTGATTTACATATATAGTTTATATTACTACCATATCATCCCTTATTTGTAAATAGTTTTATCTTTATATATTTACATTAATTTTTAATTACTACTTCATTTCTTCATCTTTCATCAGTTTTTGCACAGGATATGACCTATTTATGTGTCGACGTGCCGTAAAACACCATTCATTCATTCTATGTCAAAACCTTGATTTTTAAGAGAAAAGCGAAAAATTATGACATTTTTAATTTTAAACATCTTTTAATAGAATTGTTTATTTTGAAAATAAACATAAATTATTATAATCCCATTTTGCTATTCACAATGAATCTTTTGAATGTTTTATCATCAAAATCAGTGAATAACTGAGAGAGAAGATAGAAGGAAAAGTTAAGATGCCACGTGATATTTTGGTTACTTCATTGGTTAAGATAGGAAGTTTCCTATCTGTTTATTAATGTCTGTGATCATAGCAAAAAAAATCGCGTTGTTGTGAAATCCAAGATGGCCACCAAAGCTAAAAATAGATTTTTAAAAAACAAGTTTGTAGCGACTACTTCTTGAAAACTAAATGATATTGACATGGGACTTGTTCTAAAATGATCAGCATGACATGGTGTTTGTCCTTGTTAAAAATCATTTTGATTCAACCTTAAAAAACATGGCTGCCAGCACTGAGCGGCCATCTTTATTTACATAAGAGTAAAAAGTTGTAGCGACTACTCCTCTGAAACTTCTTGACGGATTTTCAAGAAACTTAACAGGAATGTTGCTCTTGAGCTCTAGTTGGTCCTAGCAAAACTTGAAGTAGGCCGGTAATTCAAAATCGCCGCCATAGCTATAAATAGATTTTAAAAATACAACTTTGCGGCCACTATTTCTCTTGTAGTTTCTGTTGATACCATGTCAAACAAAATTGGCTGCCAGCGGCAGTCTTTTTTTACATAGAGTTATATAGGAAAAACGTGTGGCGACTACTACCATGACCGTGCTGGTCCTATTTTCATAAAACCGTACATGTTTCCATGGCTGATCAAGCTATCAAAACATATCAGTAGAGCTTCAAGGTCATTGACCTCTTGTCTCTGCTCTTCCTTGGATTTTTCAGATCTGACAGACGAGTCCACAATCAGTCCGAGTGGAAAGAGCCCAGCTTCACGACCCAATCCTGAAAACAACAACCAAGAAATCGAGAAGCCCAATCAAGACAAACAAACAGGACATGTGGCATCTTTAGTCAAAGAAACTGATGATAAAGGAAAGGTTGTAGAACACAGAGAACATAGTAATGATGCATGGGAAGTCAATGAGCACCCACATGACTCCATCATTGAACCTGATGGTCAGGTAAATGCAACACTTGGCAAGGAGGACAATGTAACAGAGGAAAGTGGAGCTATGTTTCAGTTTGAAAATATTTTTGGAGCTGCATATGATATTTTTGGAATGTTAGGGGATCAAGTGGACAGAGACATAACAGAGGAGAATTCTACTTATGATAAGACAAAACATCAACGTGATGCAATGCTTCCTTTGGACAAAACCGCTATCTCACCAATTAAAAACAGAGATGTAGTTGGTTGTGTTGAGAATATTCAGTCAGAAATAGAATCTGATAACGCAAAAAATAAAATAGATAGTGCAAGTTGTGGAAAGGTATGGAAAAGCTCGGGTCATCTGGAGGCGCACATGGTGGTACACACTGGTGTAAATCCATTGAAATGTCAAATATGTGATCAAAATTTTAAATGGAAATCAATGTATCGAAAACATATGCAGGTAGACCACTCAGATGTTAAATTCACATCAAGGAAAAGAAAGTTCTCGGACATGAGCGATAACAGCTTTGACAAAACGGTTGTGGAATCAACAAATGGAGATAGTTCTGCTCCTGTTCCAGTGAAAGAGAAATCATGTTATTACAGGAAGCGGGCTAGAACAGAAATCAGTGAAGGTTTAGAAAAGGCAGACAATGAAAGTAACAAAAATATCAATTCCAAAAGACATACTATAGAGGCAGAAGTAAAAAATGCAGAAAATGAAAAACTTGTATGTATCAGATCTCCCAGTCAGTCGCCATTTTCTAGTGGAAAACAAGGCTTCATAAAAACTCTAATGGGTTTAAGACCAAAAAAGAAAATTATATCTGAGAATGAACCAGTGATCCAGAAAGAACATAAATCAGAAAGAAAACAGAGTAAGGCCAACAATAAGATCTTAAAAGCAAAGTTAAAGCATAAGCATAAGGGAAGCATTTCTAATAAGAATAGACAGAAAACAATGGCTGAAAACACTGTCAGAAACTTATTGAGAACAGCTATAACTGAAAAGCAAAAGACGTGTAAACATTGTGGCAAGCTTTGCCGTAGTTTGCATGAACTGCAAGAACATGAACATAGACATACTGGTGTTTTCAAGTGTTATAAATGCAGTATGTTCTTAAATGATAAAGACGGAGCTAGAAAACACACTAGAGAGTGTAAGGGTGTCCCAGAATTCATACAAAAGCTGATGCAAACCTCTAAACATAGCGGAGATGGCAACCACAATAACGTAACAAACAAATATTTAATTGTAACTGTAAAAAAGGAGAACTGTGATGAAAACCTTGACTTAGTTATGTTCAGGTGTGGAAGATGCCATGAGCAGTTCAAGTTACGAATCTTATTGAGGAAACACATTTGTAAAGCAAAACCTGCTCTACATGATACCCCTACATATCAGGCTGAGGACACACTTGAAAGAATTAATGAAAATCATGACAAAGTGAGTATAAATTCAGAGTTGTATGTAAACAAGCTTAGTCAGAACAAGAGAAAAATGAAAACAGTTGAAAAGCCTTTACGAAAGAGAACTACATTAGCCGAGAAAACATGCTCATACTGCAAAAAAATATTCAAGACTCAGCATGAAGTGTATAGACACATAGCTGTTCATACTAAGGAAAAGCGATTCAAATGCCAGTATTGTCCCAAAAAGTTTTTATGGTTGGCAGGATGTACTAATCACATGCGGAAGCAACATAAGTATGGGAAGGCAAACACAGCAGGGACGGTAACAACAACAGAGAAGGTTAACACAGCAGGGAAGGCAACAACACAGAGGAGGCTAACACAGCAGGAATGGCAACAACAACAGATAAAACTTACACAGCAGGACAGACAACAACAACAGAGAAGGCTAACTCAGCAGGAAAGGCAACAACAACAGCAGGAAAGGCAACAAAAACAGAGAAGGCAAACACAGCAGGAAAGGCAATAACAACAGAGAAGGCAAATACAGCAGGGAAAGCAACAACAACACAGCAGGAACGGAGACAACTTCAGTGAAAGTAAGACACTCCAGAACAGAAAACAAGCAAGGTGCTGCAAGTAAGGTGAAATGAAATTAAGACATTAATTTTGAACTTACAAAAAAATAGCATATTTTAAAAGAGTGTTCAAAGAAGATGTTATGTAAGGGAACACGTATGACTTCACAAAAAGATATGCTAAACTCTTGACTTGTGATTATTGTGGAAAGGTATGGATCATGGTGGTACACACTGGTGTCAATCCCATTTAAATATCAAATATGTGATTTATAAAATGGTTAAGATGTTTGGCTTGCAATTAGACATTTTATAGCAGTATAAATGTTTATGGCAGTGTTCCAAATCACAAAAAAAGGTGCCCCGGTCTTTCCAAAGGGATATTGTAAGGTGGTTCAAATGGACAAGTATAGGAACATGAACATAGCACAGCTATATTAACACAGAACCAAATATGAAAAGTAAAGGAGGAATGGATAAAACTAAACACTTAAAGTCAAACATAAATAAACACGTAGATCCAAATATATGCGAAATTTAACAATGCAAGTTGAACAAGTGTCGAACATGTGAAAACATGCTTACCCACAAAAAGCAAGACCGTTTAGTATGGCTCCTCCTGGGATTTTGGGCTCACTAGGTCAAAGGTCAAGGTTGCGGTGACATTGACTATCAAAACGATGTCCGATCAATAACTACAGAATGGTTGGACCTAGGGTCCTCAAACTTGGAAGGATGGTTGGTCATGACCAGTAGATGACCCCTATTGATTTTGGGGTCATAAGGTCAAAGGTCAAGGTCGCGGTGACGTTGACTATCAAAACGATGTCCGATCAATAACTAGAGAATGGTTGGACCTAGGGTCCTCAATCTTGGAGGAATGGTTGGTCATGACCAGTAGATGACCCCTATTGATTTTGGGGTCACTAGGTCAAAGGTCACGGTGACATTGACTATCAAAACGATGTCCGATCAATAACTACACAATGGTTGGACCTCGGGTCCTCAGACTTTGAAGGATGGTTGGTCATGACCAGTAGATGACACCTATTGCTTTTGGGGTCACTAGGTCAAAGGTTAAGGTCGCGGTGACCTTGACTATCAAAACGATCTCCGATCAATAACTAGACAATGTCCGATCAATAACTAGAGAATGGTTGGACCTAGGGTCCTCAAACTTGGAAGGATGGTTGGTCATGACCAGTAGGTATTAGGCCAAACAAAATAATATGTGTGGTTCAGGAAAAAATAGGGTAGGTAGGCTTTTTTATTTAATATGTTAAATTACTATACCTTGAGTTCGATTTTTTTGGCATTAGCAAGATTTTTTTTTTTTAATTTTGCATACAAAGTTTTAGGGTCGGACCCTTAAAAAAATAGGGTCGGTCGGGTTACCTGAACCACACATGTTTTTATGTGGCCTTACTGATACAGATAGTAGATACAGTCGCAGGGATATTGAATATCAAAACGATCTCCGATCAAAAGAGAACGGCTGGACCTAGAGTTCTCAATTATGTCTGTTCGGGCGAGTGGGGGAGCCATACGTTTTTGTCCCATGGACAATAACAATTTCTAGTTTAACTTTATTGACCGTAACGGAAGTAGATTTATGGAGCAAGTAAGGCAGATAATGGTGAAGACTATAATCGGGATGAGGATGATCTTGGTGAGGAAGAGATAAACTTGAAGGTGATTGTGAAGAAGATGGTCATACACCAAAAATAAATGAAACAACCAAAACAGATGAGATGTCTGTACCATATACATGTGCTAATGTAAATAACAAATGACCAGAAATGATAATAAGGGCTATTCCATGAAAACATACATGGATTCCATGAAAACATACATGGGACCCCATGAAGGCACTTTTGAAACTGAACAGCATCCATAGATTCAAAATGGTGTTCAAAGAATCAAATTTCGGAAAGTAGGGTTCACCCATTAAATTGCCTTCCTGGGGTCCCAGTTATGTTTTAATGGAAGAGCATTATGCATACTTTAGATGACTTCATTTCTATTTATAAATACATAGTTAAATGCAGTTATATTTAGGGGCAATATTAAATCGGGTCACTTTCGAAAACTGTTGAGAAAAAATATTGCTTTCAAATGTCCTACTGCCCATTGGCCAGTGTTTTAAGCTCTACCGGCCAAGGGCCAGTCAAGCTTATGCTGTGGTGCATTGTCTATCCTCTACAAGCTAACCCAAATAAAATATTCTTGTCTGAAACTGCTTTGCAGATTACAGTGGTGCTACGCTTTCTCTGACATTTAATTGATCGAATGTATACATCACATCCGCTCAGTCGTTCTGTACATGAATGAGAGCCATTTTAACAGGCCTGGTGTCATAGAGTCCTCCCTGTCTTGTTTTAGAACTGATGTCAAGAAATGGTTAAATGGGTTTCGCTGCCTGAAGCTGTTTTTCTGCTGCCTCAGCAACAGGGGAACATTATCAAACTCGTATTGAACTAACATATTATGTCTTATTTACAACAAAATGTATATAAATCATTAAGGTTCAATCTCAATTGTGTTTAAAAATAAGAGATAAACATCCATCTCTAACAAGTGCCAAGAACAATACGGGTATTCAAGAGTGCATACGTACTTGCTGCATGTACATGTACGGCTTACATTGTCATAATATATTTGTGTAAGATTCTTGATTCATTAAAATATATATTGCAAAGTCAAAAATGTGAATATTGTGGCGGGAAAAATGAAAAATGTAAATATGTTTTTGGGCATTTAATATAGTATTTTATACATGTATATATATTTCAATTTTTATGGTATAAATGAGGACCCATGTTATTTTCATGCCCCGCCACAAAATTGGAGCTGGCAGTTTGTGTAACACCTGTACGGGCAGACAGCCTGAACAAACTTGAATAAAGACATTTCAGATTATTATGGCTCCCCCACACTTTGTGTGGTAGGGGAGCCATATTGATTTTGTGTTTCTGTCTGTTTCTCTGCGTGCGTGTCTGTGTCACAAACGATGTCCGATCAATAACTAGAGAATGGTTGGACCTAGGGTCCTCAAACTTGGAAGGATGGTTGGTCATGACAAGTAGATGACCCCTATTGATTTTGGGGTCACTAGGTCAAAGGTCAAGGTTGCGGTGACATTGACTATCAAAACGATGTCCGATCAATAACTAGAGAATGGTTGGACCTAGGGTTCTCAAACTTGGAAGGATGGTTGGTCATGACAAGTAGATGACCCCTATTGATTTTGGGGTCACTAGGTCAAAGGTCAAGGTTGCGGTGACATTGACTATCAAAACGATGTCTGATCAATAACTAGAGAATGGTTGGACCTAGGGTCCTCAAACTTGGAAGGTTGGTTGGTCATGACAAGTAGATGACCCCTATTGATTTTGGGGTCACTAGGTCAAAGGTCAAGGTTGCGGTGACATTGACTATCAAAACGATGTCCGATCAATAACTAGAGAATGGTTGGACCTAGGGTCCTCAAACTTGGAAGGATGGTTGGTCATGACAAGTAGATGACCCCTATTGATTTTGGGGTCACTAGGTCAAAGGTCAAGGTTGCGGTGACATTGACTATCAAAACGATGTCCGATCAATAACTAGAGAATGGTTGGACCTAGGGTTCTCAAACTTGGAAGGATGGTTGGTCATGACAAGTAGATGACCCCTATTGATTTTGGGGTCACTAGGTCAAAGGTCAAGGTTGCGGTGACATTGACTATCAAAACGATGTCTGATCAATAACTAGAGAATGGTTGGACCTAGGGTCCTCAAACTTGGAAGGTTGGTTGGTCATGACAAGTAGATGACCCCTATTGATTTTGGGGTCACTAGGTCAAAGGTCAAGGTTGCGGTGACATTGACTATCAAAACGATGTCCGATCAATAACTAGAGAATGGTTGGACCTAGGGTCCTCAGACTTGGAAGGATGGTTGGTCATGACCAGTAGATGACCCCTATTGATTTTTTTATTTTGTTTAATTTTTTTTTAATTTTTTTTTTAAATATATATTCTTTTTATTTATTTTTTTAATTTTTGCATAAAAAGTTTTAGGGTCGGCCCCTTAAAATAATAGGGTCCGTCGGGTTACCTGAACCACACATATATTTTTATGTGGCCTTACTGATACAGATAGTAGATACAGTCACAGGGATATTGATTCAAAACGATCTCAGATCAATAGAGGACGGTTGGACCTAGAGTCGTCAATTATGTCTGTTCGGGCTATTGGGGGAGCCATACGTTTTTGTCCCATGGACAATAACAATTTTTAGTTTTTTTTAATATGCCATTACTTTAGTAGTACACCAGACTGGGTCATCTGTGTTCCATGAATACATTTTTTTAACCTTTATGCAAACACATGAACATGTAACGGATGTTATACAAATCCGTGGTAATGGTGTTTTTTATACTTGATATTTTATGTTATTGCTTTTATTCGTTTTATTAGCCAAAGCTTATGGGATGGTGTGTTGTCTGTCGTCCGTCGTCTGTCTGTTTACTTTTACCTCGTTAAGACGATAGGGCCTTCATTTCTCATCCGACCTTTACCAAACTTTAACAGATTGTTAATATCAATGAAAGCTCGGACAAGTTCGAAAACCAGCCAAATCGGACCAGTATCGGCGGAGTTATGGCCCTTGATTTAGTTAAAAATGCTAAATTGTGCCTCGTTAGGACTATAGGGCCTTCATGTTTTACTCGATCTTTACCAAACTTTACTAGGTTGTTACTGTCAATTAAAGCTCGGTCAAGTTCGGAAACCAGCCAGATCGGACCAGTATCGGCAGAGTTATGGCCCTTGATTGAGTTAAAATGCTTTATTTTGCCTCGTTAAGACGATAGGGCCTTCATTTTTCATCCTATCTTTACCAAACTTTACCACATGGTTAATATCAATGAAAGCTCGGACAAGTTCGAAAACCAGCCATATCAGATTAGTAACAGCGGAGTTATGGCCCTTGATTTAGTTAAAAATGCTATATTTTGCCTCGTCAAGACAATAGGGGCTTCATTGTTCTTCCGATCTTTACCAAACTTTATCATATTGTTAATATCAATGAAAGCTCAGACAAGTTCGAAAACTATTCATATCGGACCAGTAACAGCGGAGTTATGGCCCTTGATTTAGTTCAAAATGCTATATTTTACCTCGTTAAGACGACAGGGCCTTCATTTTTGATCCTATCTTTACCAAACTTTACCACTTTGTTAATATCAATGAAAGCACGGACGAGTTCGAAAACCAGCCATATCGGACTAGTAACAGCAGAGTTATGGCTCTTGATTTAGTTAAAAATGCTATTTTTGCCTCGTTAAGATGATAGGGGCTTCATTGTTCTTCCGATCTTTACCAAACTTTATCAGATAGTTAATGTTGTTACAAGCTCGAACGAGTTCGAAAACCAGCCATATCGGACGAGAAACAGTGGAGTTTTGGCCCTTGATTTAGTTCAAAATGCTATATTTTGCCTCGTTAAGACGATAGGGCCTGCATTATTCATCCGATCTTTACCAAACTTTATCAGATTGTTAATGTCAATGAAAGCTCGCTCAAGTTCGAAAACCAGCCAGATCGGAACCAGTAACAGCGGAGTTATGGCCCTTGATTTTGTTAAAAATGCTATAATTTGCCTCGTCATATGATAATTTTGCATCTGATCTTTGCCAAACTTTACCAGATGTTATGACTTTCTTTTTTATATATATCCTTTTTTTTCCCTTTTTTTTTTAAATTTTTTCTTTTTTCTTTTGATTATTTTTTTAGCTCTATGTTGGACCAGTCGGTCCAGTATTAGAGGAATTATGGCTCTTGATTTAGATAAAAATGCTATATTTTGCCTCGGTAATACGGTAGGGCCTTCATTTTTCATCTGATCTTTACCAGATTCTTTAGTTAAGGCCCTTGATTTAGTTAAAAAGATGTTTTTTGCCAGAAAATTTCAAAAAAAAAAACATAAATGGCAGTCACTCGCTTCATTGATGTTATAAGAGCCATGTTAGCCAGTAGAGCGTCCACATGCCCTCTTGGGCCTCTTGTTTGTTTACACAGTATTGTTGAAACAAATTTGAACATTTTATTGTCACGCCAACCCTTCCCCACCTCCAAATACTTCGCTGACACCGAAAAAATGTAGTTTATCCTGAAATTGGTATAGGGGATAAAATAACTTGTTGTTTCTCTCAGTTAAATGTCTTATCAAACCCCATGTGTTTCTCGGGCAAGAATAGGGCCACTGCTTATCCAGGCAGAGGGGTAAACTCCCTTTTGATTCATGTTCATGTTGTCATGTTCATTAAAGGTCTTCATCAACATCACCGTCATCCCTGTTACGTTTCACGTGCTACTTGAGTGGTAGCAGAAAACAATAATCGTGGCTCCATGAAAAAATGGAGTGTTTACAACAGAATTTGCAGCAGTTCTGCAGGTGAGAAGGTTATAGGCCTATTTTACATATTTTTATCTTAATATAAATGGTGGGTCTTCCACAATCTCAGGGAGACCTTTCTTAAGACCCCTCTGGTCACACTCCCAACAATGTCATGGAGCGTTTCAGATAGGGAGTGGGTACGACAGTTTCAGTATTTTATAACAGACATGAGTTGATCAGGCCCGGGTCGAATGAAAGAGGGTTCTAAAGAATGGCGTTTTGATTTACATAGGGGATGCACACTTATACCCACCCACAGACCGTCATTCTTTGCCCTCTCCCTCCCGTATGGGATGATTGTTGCCGAACAGTTGCAAGGTCAGTACCAGGGACATCTATACATACTCCTAGTTGGTATATGGAAATTCTTGGACCAAATAAACAATGTCATGGCCACTGGAATATATACTACTCAAAATTTGCTAAGGATCACTTTTTTGCTGTCTCAATAAATAGCATTATTTCTATTTTACATGAAATTATTTAGGGCAGTGTATGGTCATGTGATCTCATGACTTGATTCAAATAGTGGAATTGTTGAAGTATCAAATGAAATTAATATCATTCTTACATATAATTTAATTAGAAGTTCACAATAACGATATTAATTTCATTGATACTTCAACAATTCCACAATTTGAATCAAGTCATGAGATCACATGACCATACACTGCCCTAAATAATTTCGTGTAAAATAGAAATAATGCTATTTATTTAAACAGCAAAAAAGTGATCCTTGGCAAATTTTGAGTAGTATATATCACATTTCACTTATATTTTACATAAAGTTGTTTGTACTTATACTTTTAAATAGGGATATTAGTCGTTTATTTCATTAGCCTTTTATTAGATATAATACAAATCATATAGACAATCAACGAGTTAACCTTATCTTTTTCATTCCAATATCACCCCGTGTGGGTCACGGGGCAAAGAATAGGGCCACTGCAGATCCCTTTGGAGGGGTAGGCAGAGAGGTAGAATCCCCCCTAAGTTCATGTTCATTTTATCATTTTTTGTTCATGTTCATTAAAGGTCTTCATCATGATCCATGCATTGTTTCAGGTGCCATCTCGCTCCAGCTCGCTCGCATCAAAAGAGCAGTGGCAGAAAAACAATAAACGTGGCTCCAGCGTAAATGGAGTTTCTACGATAGAATTTGCAGCAACTCTGCAGTTCAGGGTGAGAAGGTCCTAGGCCCATTTTCCATATTTTATCTCGATGTACATGGAGAAAAGGCTGGCATGTTCACGCCTTTTAGGCGCCATATAACCTTTTCATGTGTTGGTGCGCCTTAAAGCCCAATTCAATTCATTCCAATATCAGTTTATTTTATTACCTGATCTCCTATATAAATGCTATATCATCATTTCTTGCTAATTCACTAAGGAAAAGACTGTTCCCGGTGAAAACGAACTGTTACCGGGCTTTAGTTTCGACTGTTTCCCTCACGTGCTGGAATTTCGTTTGCGTGACGTCATGTTGCTTTTTTCACCATAGGTTCCCATTATAAAACAAATTTTCATTTTCACTGTTTCGTACAGTAACATTAATCAGGTAATAAAACAGTTATCACATGTGTGTTTGGGGAACAGTCAAAACTGTTTTCCCTTGGTGTCGGGGGATGTCAGTGTGAACTGTTTCCCTCGGCCTATCGGCCTTGGGAAACAGTTCACACTGCCATCCCCTCCACCTCGGGAAAACAGTTTTGACTGTTCCCCAAATACACATGTGATAACTGTATAATGTTGTCGGTCAAAGTTATGTAGTTTTTAGCTCTACTAGGTGCGCATTTTGCCAGATGGGCATATGCCATCTGTTGTCCATTGGTAAACTTTTGTTAACATTTTAGCGCCTTTATTTAGCATTGGATCTTTATCAAACTTGGCCAGGATTAATATCCATGAAAACGTGGATGCTTTCAAAAACCACCAATTTCGGGGAAAAAACAACAGAGTTATTGCCCTTGATTTAAGGCAAAATGTTATATTTTGACTTGTCAACTAGCATCTTCATTTGGCCAGTCGTAATATCCACGAAGGACTAGAGTTCGAAAATCACCAATATCCGATACTAAACATCATAGTTATGGCACTTGATTTAATGGGGAAAAAATATATTTTGCCTTGTCAACACTCCAGCATCTTCATTTTGCATCTGATCTTACCAAATTTGGCTAGTGTTTAATATCGACAGAAGTTTGGACGAGTTCGAAAACCACCAGTATTGGAAAATAAGGCCCTTGATTTAATGAAAACGCTACATGTTGTCTTGTCAACACTAGCATCTCCATGTTGCATCTGATTTTTAGCTCTACTGATCAAATATCAACTACTGGGTGGATTTTCATGAAACTTTACAGGAATGTTGACCATGATGTCTAGTTGATCGTAGCACAGACCTAATAACAAATAGATTGAACACTACAAAAAATATCTAAATTTCATGTGGCACAGTGCAAACATTTCACAAAATATTTCCCAATTTTAAACACGCTTATCATGAAACGTTTTATAGATACACGTTTCATTCATGACAAATTTCATCACAAATTTAATTTTCTTTCCAATGATAGTATTTTCTGCTTTCTCTTACATTTAGAGCAAAAAAAGGAGTTTGACAAAAACTTTGACAATACTATGAAAGAGTTATTTGAAACTATAGATATTAGTCTTGTTTTAGATTTCATGAAAGAAATCAGACTATATGAATCATTATAATATGTTCTTGTATATATTTACTTATTTGTACACCCGTTTATCAGTTTTTGCGCACAATATGACCTATCTATTTATGTGTCGACGTGCCGTAAAACACCATTCATTCATTTTATGTCAAACATTTGATTTTTAAGAGAAAAGCGAAAAATTGTGACATTTTTAACTTTAAACATCTTTTCATACAAACATGAATTATTATAATCCCATTTTGCTTTTCACGATGAATCTAATGTTTTCTTATCAAAATCGGTGAATAACTGAGAGAGAAGATAGAAGGAAAATTTAAGGTGCCACGTGATATTTTGGTTACTTCATTGATTGAGATAGGACGTTTCCTATCTGTTTATTAATATGACTGATCCTAGCAAAAATTCACGTTGATGTGAAATTCTAGATGGCCGCCAAAGCTAAAAATAGATTTTAAAAAAAACAAGTCTGTAATAGATTTTTAAACAAGAGGTACTGTAGCGCTCTACTGGCTCTCCTAACATGTTTTAAGACAATCTGTGCAAGTTTAGTAAAGATCAAATAATAATTGAAGGTGCTAGAGTGTTCACAATACTCAATATGGCATTTTTCAGCAAAGCAAGGGCCATAACTCCGGTGAAATTTATCCAATCTGGCTCGTTTCCGAACCTGTCTGAGCTTTTATTGATATAAAAACACTGTCAAAGTTTCGTAAAGATGAAATAACAAACGAAGGTGCTACAGTGTTCACAAGGCTTAAAACGGCTTTTTTTTTAGCAAAACAAGGTCCATAACTCTGGAGTTACTGATCCAATTCGGCTGGTTTTCGAACTTGTCCAAGCTTTCATTGATATTAACAATCTTTGCAAGTAAATGAGGGTGCTAGAGTGTTCACAAGGCAGAAAATAGCATTAGACTGTTTATGATCAAAATGCAAAACGTATAGTTTATGGATGGTATACTGGATTCAGTCTGTCTTTCAGTAGACACAACCTTGTCCAACATATAACTCTTCAAGACGTGTAGTCGCACTCATGAAACTTTACAGGCGCGGTCCATGATAAGAGGAAGACCCCATATCATGTAATGATCAATCACCATGGCATACCTTGTCCGCTCTGTAACTTTTCAAGACGTATAGCCACACGTGTGAATCACCATGGCATACCTTGTCCGCTCTGTAACTTTTCAAGACGTATAGCCACACGTGTGAATCACCATGGCATACCTTGTCCGCTCTGTAACTTTTCAAGACGTATAGCCACACGTGTGAATCACCATGGCATACCTTGTCCGCTCTGTAACTTTTCAAGACGTATAGCCACACGTGTGAATCACCATGGCATACCTTGTCCGCTCTGTAACTTTTCAAGACGTATAGCCACACGTGTGAATCACCATGGCATACCTTGTCCGCTCTGTAACTTTTCAAGACGTATAGCCACACGTGTGAATCACCATGGCATACCTTGTCCGCTCTGTAACTTTTCAAGACGTATAGCCACACGTGTGAATCACCATGGCATACCTTGTCCGCTCTGTAACTTTTCAAGACGTATAGCCACACGTGTGAATCACCATGGCATACCTTGTCCGCTCTGTAACTTTTCAAGACGTATAGCCACACGTGTGAATCACCATGGCATACCTTGTCCGCTCTGTAACTTTTCAAGACGTACAGCCACACGTGTGAATCTTTACATAGGTAGACTGTCCATGAACAGAGGATGAGTCCAATATATATTTATTTCAACAAGTCAATATCACCATGACCTGATAATAGAACAAAAAACAAGATATGCAGCCACATACATTGCAACTTCACAGGGAGACTGTCCGTGGTCAGACTGATAATTAGGAAATAGTGTCCGCTCTACAACTCTCCAAGACATCTGACGAATAGCATACTCATAAAATGTTGGAGGTAGACTGCCAGTGGTGAGAAGATAACTATACCTTTGGGGTCCATATGTCACAATGACCTCATGAAAAACATTGCTCGCTCTGTAACTTTTCAAGATGTGTAGTCATGCTCCTGACACTTCAAAGGTTCGGGTTCCATTGTACGGGGGTATATCAGTCGGCTCTTCTGGTTACATCCAGTCCAGCAATTAGTGCTGGGCATCATTTTGGACAAAACGGGAATAAGTGTCTACAAGAAGTCAAACAGACAAAACAAAGATCTATATCAATGCTGCATTACAGATGCTACTTGGTTATCTAGTAGCGATTCCGCCAATAACATCCAATTGTTACAACTTATTTACACCGTTTCTAAACCTACTGATGTATTTTGAGAATCCAAACTCTACATACACAATATAAACGGCTTTAACCGTCAAAACTGGAGCCTCGAATTAAGAATTACAACGCAATTCATTTTACGCATATTCAATCACGGGTCTTTTAAGAACTCGTCAACAAACCTATACTTTTAATCTGAACATATACATTATTATATGACATGGACAGAGTTTAAACGGTTTTGTAGTGTAATTTTGCCGTTATTTGGTGGGTTATAGTTTCTTTAATCTACACAACTTCATACTAGTAATTAAGGTTTACCACCACCAATTGCATATAAACCTTCAAGGTGTAGTTCCTACTATAACAATTTTGTTGGAAATGGGAATTTACGTAGTGGAAAATATATCATTTTTATTCGATTTTGTTGTATGTATAAGAAGTGTATTGAAATGTTTTAATGGATTATTGATGAAGGTTTTTGCAAATTTCAAATCCATGCATACACTTTGTGAGCAACTATACTATAAATGAAAACTGAGCAACTATATTATTAATGAAAACAGCTGTACCTTTGACCTGTTTAATAAACAAGAGCGTTCTTACGTGTCTTGTGACCCACCTTTCATGGTGATTAAGCAGCGTCCGTGGCCGGGTGGTTAGATTCTCTGACTTGAAATCACTTGTCCCTCACCGCTCTGGGTTCGAGCTCTCATGTGCATATGAATCTTAATTTGATGAAGCTATCCAGCTGCCTTGCAGAATGTCGGTGGTTCTACACAGGTGCCCGGAAGTGCAAGAAAATTGCCCGGAAGGTCTTCCTCCACCAATGGAAGCTGGGAAGTCGTCATATGACATTAGCTGTTGGTGCGACTATACAATCCAATTCAATTCTTACATGATTAAGCAGGCACTGTTCACGCTCATTCGAAACAACTGAATTATTTTTCTGGCAAGCCTTTATTAATCGAGCTGGAATAAATCTGCGAAACCTTTGGAAATATCTACAGGAAAATAGCGATAGCAACTATCCGTAAATAACTCGTCTCGAATTAATTGACATAATTCATGGTTCCGGTGTTTGCGAAAGACATGAAAAGTTCAATTAAACACACGCATCTGGGTTCATCGTCATATATCAATATTTAATCCACTGAGGTGCTTATGCTCGCTAAGAAATGAAGGGAAGACGATGTAGTTTGTTAAAGTATGATCAAATCCGAAATTTTTACTTGTATCGCAAACTAAACATATTCGAAAATTGTTAATAGCGGAATATTCGAGAGGGTCCACGTCGTTTTTGCTCTACTGGCCAAAGACCAAAGGCCAGCCGAGCTTATAGAATGGCGAGTTGTCCGTAATCCGGTCGTCCGGTAATATTTGCCTACTTTAGGCAATATGACCTTAATTGTTCATCCGATTTTTACCAAACTTGACCAGATTGTTGCTCGGACAAGTTCTTAATCTCATACCTTAGAAACCGCTTAAAAGAATTCAATGAAACGTTACACATGTAGTCTATTCAATAAGTGGAACTCGTACAGAGGTATAGCGAATATCTGACTGACATACTGCAGTCATTAGGGAACCCAAACGGCGAGGTATAGGGCATATACGAATGACATACTGTAGTCATTAGGGAACCCAAACGGCGAGGTATAGGGCATATATGACTGACACACTGTAGTCATTAGGGAATCCAAACGGCGAGGTATAGGGCATATCTGACTGACATACTGTAGTCATTAGGGAACCCGAACGGCGAGGTATAGGGCATATCTGACTGACATACTGTAGTAATTAGAAACCCAAACGACGAGGTATAGGTCATATCTGACTGACATACTGTAGTCATTAGGGAACCCAAACGGCGAGGTATAGGGCATATCTGACTGACATACTGTAGTCATTAGAAACCCAAACGGCGAGGTATAGGGCATATCTGACTGACATACTGTAGACATTAGGGAACCTAAACGGCGAGGTATAGGGCATATCTGACTGACATACTGTAGTCATTAGGAACCCAAACGGCGAGGTATAGGGCATATCTGACTGACATACTGTAGTCATTAGGAACTCAAACGGCGAGGTATAGGGCATATCTGACAGAAATACTGTCATTAGGAACCCAAACGGCGAGGTATAGGGCATATATCTGACTGACATACTGTAGTCAGTAGGGAACCCAAACGGCGAGGTATAGGGCATATTTGACTGACATACTAGTCAGTAGGGAACCCAAACGGCGAGGTATAGGGCATTTTTGACTGACATACTAGTCAGTAGGGAACCCAAACGGCGAGGTATAGGGCATATCTGACTGACATACTGTAGTCATTAGGGAACCCAAACGGCGAGGTATAGGGCATATCTGACTGACATACTGTAGTCATTAGAAACCCAAACGGCGAGGTATAGGGCATATCTGACTGACATACTGTAGACATTAGGGAACCTAAACGGCGAGGTATAGGGCATATCTGACTGACATACTGTAGTCATTAGGAACCCAAACGGCGAGGTATAGGGCATATCTGACTGACATACTGTAGTCATTAGGAACTCAAACGGCGAGGTATAGGGCATATCTGACAGAAATACTGTCATTAGGAACCCAAACGGCGAGGTATAGGGCATATATCTGACTGACATACTGTAGTCAGTAGGGAACCCAAACGGCGAGGTATAGGGCATATTTGACTGACATACTAGTCAGTAGGGAACCCAAACGGCGAGGTATAGGGCATTTTTGACTGACATACTAGTCAGTAGGGAACCCAAACGGCGAGGTATAGGGCATATTTGACTGACATACTAGTCAGTAGGGAACCCAAACGGCGAGGTATAGGGCATATTTGACTGACATACTAGTCAGTAGGGAACCCAAACGGCGAGGTATGGAGAATACCTGATATGGCATACTGTAGTTATTATATATATATTTACCACAAACCATTTAGTTACAGAGAATATCTGACACACATGCTGTACAATCCGTGTTGTAAGAAGTACTATACTATTAATTATGCTGTAGTTAACTATGCTATATTTACATGTGTGATGGACATTGTAACAGTGCATATATAAGTTCAGCAATCGTGCTGTTATCTGTACATGACCAAGTTATCAGAGGCGGGTATACAACAAAGATAATACATATGACCTCGTTTATCATATGTCCAACTGGTTTACATCACTTTTGACATGGACGGCAAGTTTCTCTCAGCTCGTACCATTGTAAGACCGTTTTCATAAATGTCTACCACTGGATTATTATACTGAAAGAAATAAGTTTAGCACATAGTAAAATAACATGGTAAATCCCTTTGAGCAGATGCAAGGGTATGTGCTTCAGCCGCCATTAACAATATAATCTGCGAAAAAAGTAGCAACATGTTTTAATTTACCTGCTTTACAGAAATATTAATTTCGTTCTTATTTCAATATAAAGGGAGATCATTTTAAAATTTAAATTTAAATTTAAAAATTTCATTATAATGACAAGGTTAATGTCAATTGCTTTTGCGTTTTTTATCACTCGAAACCCAGAATAGTTATTTAATAAAGTTTAACCCTATTCTTCATAATATTCTTATTTTTAATGTGAAAAATGTTGTTTTATATAAATGGGAGATAACTCTGATACTAACTTTGAATCACACAAAATAAGTGAAAAACAAGAACACCTTCTGACATGCCAAAGTTAACAAATGCTTCACATTGTAAAATAAACATTCAGTTTCTTTAAGATAGATATGCAAAAGACCATGCTAAACTTATTTCTTTCAGTATATATTCAACGACATGGTGGGGTGGGGGCATTTTACGGTTCTTATTCAATCGTTGTCGGTTGACAGATCGGACATTGTTTCATAACGGTCGACCTCTATAATTACCTTTATATGGAAATAATTATTAACTAATTGCCATACATTGCTTTGAAAAATACATAGTAGGGTGACTTATTTTTACATGTATACTAACATTTAGTTAGAATACGGTACACTATGAGACATTGAAAACACTATTAATTGAATAATTTTACTTAGTGCAATCTAGATTTTAAACAGTTAAACTAAAACCTTTATTGTCTTTAACAACTATTAGATGTCCAAGCATGTCACCGCCTCTTGTAGATATATGAATAGTGACAGATAGTTGGATTTGTATTGTTTACATGGACACGAATGAAAAAGATTACATTTGCTGATATAGTGTTGTGTTATAAACTGTGTTTATCGATATCGAGTTGTCAGCAATACAAATAAATACTTTCAATTAACTCGACTAGCCTTAAACACCGGTATCGTCAGCAAGACATAGTTCAGGTATTCGCGAATAACCTCTAACACCGTGAGTATCGCCAGCAAGACATAGTTAAGATACCCGTGTGTATCGCCAGCAAGATATAGTTCAGATATCCGTGAGTATCGCCATCAAGACATAGTTCAGATATTCGCGAATAACCTTTAACACCGTGAGTATCGCCAGCAAGACATAGTTAAGATATCCGTGTGTATCGCCAGCAAGATATAGTTCAGATATCCGTGAGTATCGCCATCAAGACATAGTTCAGATATTCGCGAATAACCTTTAACACCGTGAGTATCGCCAGCAAGACATAGTTAAGATATCCGTGAGTATCGCCATCAAGACATAGTTCAGATATTCGCGAATAACCTTTAACACCGTGAGTATCGCCAGCAAGACATAGTTAAGATATCCGTGAGTATCGCCATCAAGACATAGTTCAGATATTCGCGAATAACCTTTAACACCGTGAGTATCGCCAGCAAGACATAGTTAAGATATCCGTGTGTATCGCCAGCAAAACATAGTTCAGATATCCGCCAGCAAGACATAGTTCAGATATCCGCCAGCAAGACATAGTTCAGATATCCGCCAGCAAGACATAGTTCAGATATCCGCCAGCAAGATATAGTTCAGATATCCGTGAGTATCGTCAGCAAGACATAGTTCAGATATCCGTGAGAATTGCCAGTAAGACATAGTTCAGATATCCGCCCGCCAGCAAGACATAGTTCAGAAATTCGTGAGTATCGTCAGCAAGACATAGTTCAGATATCCGCCAGAAAGACATAGTTCAGATATCCGCCAGAAAGACATAGTTCAGATATCCGCCAGCAAGATATAGTTCAGATATCCGTGAGTATCGTCAGCAAGACATAGTTCAGATATCCGTGAGTATCGCCAGTAAGACATAGTTCAGATATCCGCCAGCAAGACATAGTTCAGATATCCGTGAGTATCGTCAGCAAGACATAGTTCAGATATCCGTGAATATCGCCAGCAAGACATAGTTCAGATATCCGCCAGCAAGACATAGTTCAGATATCTGCCGGCAAGATATAGTTCAGATATCCGTGAGTATCCTCAGCAAGACATAGTTCAGATATCCGCCAGCAAGATAAAGTTCAGATATCCTTGAGTATCGTCAGCAAGACATAGTTCAGATATCCGCCAGCAAGATATAGTTCAGATAACCGTGAGTATCGCCAGCAAGACATAGTTCAGATATCCGTGAGTATCGTCAGCAAGACATAGTTCAGGTATCCGTGAGTATCGCCAGCAAGACATAGTTCAGATATCCGCCAGCAAGACATAGTTCAGATATCCGCCAGCAAGATAAAGTTCAGATATCCTTGAGTATCGTCAGCAAGACATAGTTCAGATATCCGCCAGCAAGATATAGTTCAGATAACCGTGAGTATCGCCAGCAAGACATAGTTCAGATATCCGTGAGTATCGCCAGCAAGACATAGTTCAGATATCCGTGAGTATCGTCAGCAAGACATAGTTTAGATATCCGTGAGTATCGCCAGCAAGACATAGTTCAGATATCCGCCAGCAAGACAAAGTTCAGATATCCGCAAGCAAGACATATTTCAGATATCCGTGAGTATCGTCAGCAAGACATAGTTCAGATATCCGTGAGTATAGCCAGCAAGACATAGTTTAGATATCCGCAAGCAAGACATAGTTCAGATATCCGTGAGTATCGCAGCAAGACATAGTTCAGATATCCGTGAGTATCGTCAGCAAGACATAGTTCAGATATCCGTGAGTATCGCCAGCAAGACATAGTTCAGATATCCGCGAATAGCTTAACAACGTGATTATCGCCAGCAAGACATAGTTCAGATATCCGCCAGCAAGACATAGTTCAGATATCCGTGAGTATCCCCAGCCTTATAGGAACACATGATAATCTTGAAGTTTTTGTCAGGCATTAGCATCTCGATTCATTATCACTTTGACTTTCAACCTGGTTGCATATAATCAAGTAACATTTTGAGTTTTCATTTTTTCGTCGTGTTCTACCATAGGTTTCAATGTATTATTGGTGCAGTACGCAAACACTTGCTGTATACGTTTCTTATAATTAATAGTAATGCAAGTTATGTAGAAAACTAACGGGACACAATAGTGCCGTGTGTCCTTTTAACATCGCCAACAAAACAAGTCCATGAGTATCCTTAACCACGTCAACAACACATAGTTTAAATATCCGCGAGTAGCCTTAACCTCGTCAACAACACATAGTTTAAATATCCGAGAGTAGCCTTAACCTCGTCAACAACACATATAGTTTAAATATCCGAGAGTAGCCTTATCCTCGTCAACAACACATAGTTTAAATATCCGAGAGTAGCCTTAACCTCGTCAACAACACATAGTTTAAATATCCGAGATTAGCCTTAACCTGGTCAACAACACATATAGTTTAAATATCCGAGAGTAGCCTTAACCTCGTCGATAACACATATAGTTTAAATATCCGAGAGTAGCCTTAACCTCGTCAACAACACATACAGTTTAAATGTCCGAACGTAGCCTTAACCTCGTCGACAACACATATAGTTTAAATATCCGGGAGTAGCCTTAACCTCGTCAACAACACATAGTTTAAATATCCGAGAGTAGCCTTAACCTCGTCAACAACACATAGTTTAAATATCCGAGAGTAGCCTTAACCTGGTCAACAACACATAATTTAAATATACTTAACCTCGTCAACAACACATAATTTAAATATCCTTAACCTCGTCAACAACACATAGTTTAAATATCCTTAACCTCGTCAACAACACATAGTTTAAATATCCGAGAGTAGCCTTAACCTCGTCAACAACACATAATTTAAATATCCGAGAGTATCCTTAACCTCGTTAACAACACATAGTTTAAGTATCCGAGAGTAGCCTTAACCTCGTCGACAACACATATAGATTAAATATCCGAGAGTAGCCTTAACCTCGTCAACAACACATATAGTTTAAATATCCGAGAGTAGCCTTAACCTCGTCAACAACACATAATTTAAATATCCGAGAGTATCCTTAACCTCGTCAACAACACATAGTTTAAATATCCGAGAGTAGCCTTAACCTCGTCGACAACACATATAGATTAAATATCCGAGAGTAGCCTTTACCTCATCAACAACACATATAGTTTAAATATCCGAGAGTAGCCTTAACCTCTTCAACAACACTTAGTTTAAATATCCGAGAGTAGCCTTAACCTCGTCAACAACACATAGTTTAAATATCCGAGAGTAGCCTTAACCTTGTCAACAACACATAGTTTAAATATCCGAGAGTAGCCTTAACCTCGTCGACAACACATATAGATGAAATATCCGAGAGTCGCCTTAACCTCGTGAACAACACATATAGTTTAAATATCCGAGAGTAGCCTTAACCTCGTGAACAACACATAGTTTAAATATCCGAGAGTAGCCTTAACCTCGTGAACAACACATAGTTTAAATATCCGAGAGTAGCTTTAACCTCGTCAACAACACATAGTTTAAATATCCGAGAGTAGCATTAACCTCGTCAACAACACATATAGTTTAAATATCCGAGAGTAGCCTTAACCTCGTCGACAACACATATAGATTAAATATCCGAGAGTAGCCTTAACATCGTCCGTTACGATAACATAGATAACATGTCGTCATATATTTTAATCGTCAGCAGCTCATCCGTGTGTACCCATAACATCCAGCACAGGGAGTTCAAATACTGGTGAGAAACCTTAACGTTATACAGACAGTTCACTTTCGCGATATCGGACATATATATAACATATACACAGATGTACAGTGACTTAATTAGTAAATACAGGATAGTAATTAATACCGATAGACGGCTGCTCTTTGATCTATGATTTTGAAACTTATACGTTACATATTAGCCTCCTTTTACTGAATCCACAGAAGCAAAGCGACAATGAACGGGGAATGTTAGTCCTACAGTTAAAACAATGTATAACAGCGTGTTAACATAGTGAATAAAAGGCTTATAGTTTGTTAACATGTTAATTGCAGCATAAAGGTATATTAAACTGTATTTGTGTGTATACATATACACATATATTTTATAGGGAAAGTATATGACAAGAGTTTACAAATAAATGGAACTTAACTAAAGTGAACTCGGACACCTTAGCCAGTAAGGATGTGGTCAAGTGCTAAAACATCTTCGGTTTTCATTTTGTTCGGACTTTCAGTCTGCAGTGGACTGTTATCATGTATTACCATTCGCTGTTTGGCAGACAGGTACGGAATTTCTTCGTCATTCCAGCGCGCTATAAGTATTCTAAATTGTTTTTCCGGTGGTGTGTTTTTCGCCACATCTATGCTTGATCTCCTACCAGAAGCTCGGGAAAGCATGGATAACGCTTTGCTTCACTACAACGTAACAATAGATTACCCGCTAACGGAAGTGTTGATGGGTATCGGATTTTTGCTTATATTAAGCGTTGAACATTTAGCCTATACATTATTCTCCGATTCAAACACAGACGAGCGAACTACAAATAGCAAAAGACGCTTAAAGTCTTCTCGAAACGAAACATACACAACGTCGTACACACGCGATAGTTCAATTTCATATAAAAGGCAGCACCAAGAAGACAGCAGGCCAGAGAGTGAAATTGAGGAACAAATATTAGTCCGCGACTTTGAAGATACGTCGTATCTTGATGACGTCACTTATCAAACATACGGTACGGTGGACGAGTCCATTGACACATCAGCTAGTCCTGGTCCATATGCAAGAGAACAGATGCCAAAAACAAAGACAGGATACTTTCAGGACAGTGATCGAGTTGTCATTAGAGAGGACCAAATGTATATCCGTACACAGGACAAACCCGATACTACGGCTGCTGCTTTAGAAGGCACATCTGAGTCGTCCACAGTTTCAAAATTACGCGGGATAGTGTTATTAGTGGCGTTATCACTACACATGATATTTGACGGTCTTGCTTTGGGACTTTTAACCAAGGACAGTAAAATTTGGACACTAGTGCTCAGTCTTTCGCTTCATAAGATTCTCGTATTCTTCACCATTGGTGTTCAAACTTTAGAGATTTTAAAGTCCTTGAGGAAGGCATTAATGGCGGTTTGTCTGTTCGCTGCTGTTAGTCCTTGTGGAATACTGATAGGAGTGAGCATCACTTCAAGCGGAGATTTGATTACTAGCGATACAGTGTCCGCCATTTTGCAAGGTGTAGCCAGTGGAACATTTATCTACGTCACCTTTTTCGAGATTTTGCACCGAGAGTTCGGTTCTAACGACCATGACCTTTTGAAAGTCTTCTCAACGGTGTTAGGGTTCACGCTCATTGCAGCCGTAAGACTTGCAGAAAATGACGACGGTGAATAAGGGAAAACTGTGGTGTTCTTCATTACGTTTTTATTAACATCTTAAATTCTTGACAAAGCCTATACTAGTATAACAGTTTAACTGTTTGTTGTTTAACCGTTTAGACAATTTACAATATACGAGTGCACACATTCTGCGAGTTTCTGGCAACATTTACACAACCACAAATTCCACACAAAAAATCTTCATACCGGATAAGGCTATCCAAGATTTACATGGGGGCTGGAAAGTCTTTTCTTGCATACCGGACAAGGATATCCGTCATTTTACCGGTGCTAGATATTTCCATCTCACCCTAGGGTCGAGATAAAATTCACGCGTGCACCAACATTCCGGTATGCAGGAAAACATGCAAAACGTTAGTAGCTAGCGGCGTCAACGCACAACATGTCTCTGATATGCAAGAAAAAGAACGTACCATGGATATTCGGTTCAGATAGGGAATACCAGTCCTCGGTATAAGTGTTTTAATCTGAACCTCGGCAGAGCCTCGATTCCGATAAAAACACTTGTACCTCGGGTTGGAATTCCGTATCTTCACCGGATACCCATGAAATATTCTTATAATATGTATGGGTACAGATAAAAATTCACGCGCGCACCAACATCCGGTAATCACACAAACACATGCAAACCGTTAGTAGCTGACGGCGTCAACGCACAACGTGTCTCTGATATGCAAGAAAAAGAATCTATCATGGGTGTTCGGTTCAGATGGGGAATTCCAACCCTCGGTATAAGTGTTTTAATCGGACAGCTTTATTCCCGCTGTATTCTGCATGGATAGCGACTGTTCGTGTTTTATAAATTTAGAGTCAATCACACTTTCTAAAATAACATTGTGAAAATTGTGCACACAAAGACTCACATTATTGTTTTATTGATTTACTGTTTAACCTGTAATTAAACAAGATATTAAGTTTTCTTCTGTCTATTGTCTGTTAAATTAAATTAAAATTAAAATAAATAGGTTAATATAGGTTAAAATAGCATAAATGGTTTTCAAGGGGCTTCCATAGTAAAGTAGGGATGTTGACAACCTGTTAAAAACTCAAACCTCGTTAGAATTCTGGGAAACTTCCTTTCTCATGCAAATAAACATGTCTGCTATTAAACATCAACAAGCAAATGAGTGTTTAAATATCTTCTAAGAATTATTTCTTCAGCTGTATACCAAAACCTGGCCAAAGGTCAACATTGTGCTTTCACGTTTGAAATGCATACCTAAAAGCACGATGAGCTGCATTTCCAAATATCAATGAATAACATGTCCTGAATAAAATTACAGCCAAAACATAACAACAACACTTCGGTCTGAGGGTGTCTCGCCCACCGCGGCAAACCGCATATGAAATATTTTATTAAATGTGTGCTTAAATGATGTCCAACAAAGACAACAATTCATATGACCAAGTATCAAAAAAATAAAAGCGAAGTAATCATAAGACGTTAAGTTAGTGAGGTTAAGTGGTTTAACCAGGGTATAGTTTTGAGAAAATAATGCAAAATATGACCTTGACCTTGGTATTTGTTGTCGTTCAGCGATGTCCACCAATGCCAACAGTACATATGACCAATTATCAAAGACATGAAGTCAGGCAATCATACAGTTAACTGAGGTCAAGTAACCTAACCTAGTAAGGTAAAGTTTGGGGAAAATAACGCAAAATATGACCTTGACCTTGGTTTTTTCTGTCATCCAGCGATGTCCACCAATGCCAACTAGAGCTGTCGCCTTTTAAGGGCGACACATATACCCCCACTACCAGTTCCCCTCATTCCCCACCCGACTGTTTGAGTAAAGATTTAGTGAAATGGGATTTACATGATCAGGTAATTGTGGCTTTGACCTACTGACCTCAAAACCAATAAGGGCCATCTTTTTACCACAGGCAGTCCACCTATTAAGTTTCATGAGATTTGCTTCAGGGGAGAAGAGTTATGGAGCGGACAAAAATGTTCATTATCTGGGCCCGGTAACCTTGACCTTCGATCTACTGACCTCACAATTAATAGGGATCATCCTCTCACCACAGGCAGTTCACATATGAATTTTAATGAGATTTGCTTCAGAAAGAGAGGAGTTATGGAGCGCACAAGGTTTTTCATTATCAGATGCCGGTGATCTTGACCTTTGACCTACTGACCTCAAAATCAATATGGGTGATCTTCTCACCGCAGGCAGCTCGCCTTTGAAGTTGCATGAGCTTTGTTTCAGTTCAAGAGTAGTTATGGAGCGGACAAGGTTTTTCATTATCGGATGCCCGGCCCTTGACCTTTGATCTACAGAATCAAAATCAGAAGTGGTCGTCCGGACAAGCTTTTTCATTATCGGGTGTTGGTGACCTTGACCTTTGACCTACAGACCTCAAAATCAATAGGGACCATCCTCTCACCACAGGCAGTTCACCTATGAAGTTTCACGAGATTTGCCTTAAGGGGAGAGGAGTTAAGTCCGGACAATATCGGGTCCCAGTGACCTTGACCTTTGACCAACTCAAAATCAATAGCGGTCCTCCACTCACCACAGGCTGTTCATCTATGAAGTTTCATGATATTTGCTTCAGAGGGAGCAGAGTTATGGTGCGGGCAAGGTTTTTTTCATTATCGGGTCCCTGTGACCTTGATCTTTGATCTACTGATTTCAAAATCAATAGGGGTCGTCCGCTGACCACAGGCAGTTAACCTATAAAGTTTCATGAGATTTGCTTCAGGAAGAGAGGAGTTATGGAGCGCACAAGGTTTTTCATTATCGGGTCCCTGTGACCTTGACCTTTGATCTACTGATCTCAAAACCAATAGGGGCCGTCCTCTCACCACAGGCAGTTAACCTATAAAGTTTCATGAGATTTGCTTGAGGAAGAGAGGAGTTATGGAGCGCACAAGGTTTTTCATTATCAGGTGCCTATCAGAAGTGGTCGTCCGCTCACCACAGGCAGTTCACATATGAAGTTTCATGATATTTGCTTCAGGAGGAGCAGAGTTATGGTGCGGACAAGGTTTTTCATTACCGGATCCCGGTGACCTTGACCTTTTGAACTCAAAATCAATAGGGGTCATCATCTCACCACAGGCAGATTAATGAGATTTGCTTCAGGGGAAGAGGTGTTATGGAGTGGACAAGGTTTTTCATTATCAGGTCATGGTGACTTTGACCTTTGACCTACTGACCTCAAAATCAATAGGGTCATCCTCCATCACAGGCAGTCCACGCAGGAAGTTTTATGAGATTTGCTTCATGGGGAGAGGAGTTATGGAGCGGACATGTTGCGTCTACAGACGGACACTGTGAAACCAGTATACCCCGCTAAACTTCGTCTAGCGGGTAACTTCGTCTAGCGGGTGTATAACAATACATATGACCAAGAAGTGAGACAATCACATAAAGTTATCAGTTAAGTTACCTAAAGCAAGGTTAGTTTTGGTGAAAATAACGCAAACTATGACCTTGGTAATTTTTGTCATTCAGTGATGACCGCCAATGCCAACAATACATATGACCAAGTATCAGACATAAAGTGAGGCAATCATTTATATAACGCAAAATAATACCTTGGCCTTGGTTATTTTGGCCTTACGTGATGTCCCTTGACCCAACAAAGCATCTGACAAAGTTTCAGAAAAATTCGAGCAGCGGTTGTTGAGATATCGTTGATTAAAATGTGGCTGCTATGTATCGCTGCCCACGAGACAAAAAACTGGGCGAGACAAAAAAATTGCACTAAAACAGTTTTTAAAGAAAACGAAAGATTAGCTCTCTTTAAAAGAGAACTACTTTCGACAACACCATGCGAGCACATTCGGTTGATTTACAGTAAATACGTATTCGTACTTAAAGATACCATAGCTGTATATAAGGTTAGTGGGCGTGTACCTAAGCAAATTGGAGAAGTTTTACGTTTTGTTTATTACCAAATTCAAGCCCGTGAAACATGGCCGTAAACCCGTATATACGAGGAGAAATCATACTAGGACATCAAAACTGACTCTGCTTTGCCTATACCTTTTATGATGCCCTATTAGTTAAAAGGCGAAGGGACTATAAACCTTAGAACTATACACACACACACTAGAACAGCAGTTTAAATCCATCATTCACTGTAGCAACATTGATGTCAAAAAATCACCACACTGTCCTTATCATTGAAAAATAGTTCGCTCAATAAGGGATTGAACTCGAGACCTCCGAATTGACAACCCGTGTATCTTACCATTAGGGTACAGAGCCAACTGATAACCTACTTTTCAGTTTAACTATATATTCGTTTCATAATGGGTTTTGGTTATTTTTCAATGTTATTTCGTCAGCACGAAGCGTTCTATTTGTTCGGAGGACTCCGATTAGAGTGAGTATACATTATAAAACAAAACATACACGGTATATTTTCAGATTATATTATTCTAATGCTGGCGTGTGATCTATATTTTCTTGACAGTTTTTTCTAAGATCTTTGGTGTACGTATATGAACTTAAAAACAGAGTGGAATCGAACACACGAAACGAGCAAAGGAACGTCGATAAAAAATACGCTATTGATCGCCCTGCCCAGAATTAAAACATATGGATTATCAATCCGGAAGTCATGGGTTCAAATCTGGCATAGGTCAGATAATTTTTCAGTGAATGTGCTTTTTTGATGTTGCCTTGTCGATCAGAGGTAAATACATGTAAAAGGTTCGCTATAAAACTGCCTTAGATACGGGTCCCATCCATGTTTAACGAGCTTGAATGTGGTAGTTAACCAAGCATCAGACTCCTCCCATTTTCTTTAGGTACACGCCCACTAGCCTTATATAGCTATACATGTAGTAGCTTTAAGCGCCAACACGTCGATTGGTTTAATGTTGCCCATCATATCTAAGCTCATTTTAAACGGGACTAACTTTTTTTCTCATGAAAAAGGAGCAATGAACTGCCAGCAAATACAGAAAGGGGCCTGACTCTTAGTCGCGACACAGTGTCTCACGGTCGTGACCATTTGTGTACAATACAAGGATCACAGTTGAATTCGGTGGCAGTGGTGCGGGGAGGATTTTACCCCTCTGTCTGGATAAGCAGTGGTCCTATTCTTGCCCGAGAACCACATGGGTAGATGATGCCATCGAAACTAACACTTCGGGCTTTCTGGATAATATTTTGAACACTGACAGCATTCTGATTATGTAAATTATTTCTATGTCTCCGAAGGGAGGCATACAGTAATCGCACCGTCCGTTCGTCTTTCAGTCCAATACAAACATGTCTCAGCCATAACTTTGAACGAATTGAAGGGATTTCCATGAAACTTTATACAAATGTTAACCATAAAAGGTGGTCGTATGCAAGAATCGGGTCCGTACCTCAAAGGTGAAGGTCAGCTTGGAGATCAAAGATCAGATGAGTCAACATTTTCGGGGGCATTTGTCACTTACTGGTGACATTCCTTGATTTATTGTTTCGTATTTCAGTGCACCTTTTATAGAACAAGAGGTCAATGACCTTGAAGCTCTACTGATAGGTTTTTGATAGCTAGATCAGCATTCCTGTGAAGTCTCATGAAAATCTGTCATGTAGTTTCAGACGAGTAGTCGCTACAAGTTTTTACTATATAACTCTATATAAACAAAGATGGTCGTGGCAGCCATGTTTAATGTAGAATCAAAATAATTTTCATCATGTCATGCTGATCATTTTAGAATATGTCCCATGTCAATATCACTTATAGTTTTCAGGAAGTAGTCGCTACAAATATGTTGGTTTTTTAAACCTATTTTCAGCCGTGGCGGCCATCTTGAATTTCTGGCCTACCTGAAATTTTGCTAGGATCAACTAGACATCAACAGCAACATTCCTGTTATGTTTCGTGAAAATCCGACTAGTAGTTTCAGAGAAGTAGTCGCTACAAGTTTTTACTATATAACTCTATGTAAACAAAGATGGCAGCTGGCGGCCATGTTTAATGTTGAATCAAAATAATTTCGATAAGGATCAACATCATGTAATGCTGATCATTTTAGAAAAAGTCACATATCAATATAATTTATAGTTTTCAAGAAGTAGTCGGTACAAACTTGTTTTTTAAAATCTATTTTTAGCCGTGGCGGCCATCTTGAATTTCCGTCCGAACTGAAATTTTTCTAGGAACAACTAGACATCAAGAGCAACATTCCTGTGAAGATTTATGAAAATCCGTGAAGTAGTTTTAGAGGAGTAGTTGTTACAACTTTGTACTATATAACTTTATGTAAACAAAGACGGCCGCTGGCAGCCATGTTTAACGTCGAATCAAAACGATTTTCGACAAGGACCAACATCATGTCATGCTGATCATTTTAGAAAAAGTCCCATGTCAACATCACTTACAGTTTTCAAGAAGTAATTGCTAAAATCTTGCTTTTTAAAAATCTATTTTTAGCTTTGGTGGCCATCTTGGATTTCACATCAACATGAATTTTTGCTAGGATCAACTAGACATCAAGGGCAACATTTCTGTAAAGTTTAATGAAATCCATCCAGTAGTTTCAGAGGAGTAGTCGCTACAAAAAAAAGTACGGGCAGACGGACGGACGACGGACGCCGCACACGGCATAAGCTATGCTGATCTTTGATCAGTAGAGCTAAAAAACTTGTTTTGTTCACCCAAGCTTTATAGATCAGCCATATTTTGTTTGAATGGTGTTTTACGTCATTTTAGCACATGTTAGGCCATATATGACGGTTGACTGATTTGTTTGTGTGAGTTAGAAGCAGACCAACAACTTAATCCTGCATAGAACTAGTACTGTATACATTCCGCAATCCGTAAGAATCGACACTTTCTCAAAGAGTACGGTTGTCTGGCTGAAATATTGATATGTGTTACTTACAACTGTGACGTCATCTGGTACATTAATGAGTTCAGTGCCGGTGGTGTTTGCAGAAGGTAGATACAAACACATTCCAAAACATTGATCAAATCTGGGCGGATTCTCAACCGAGAGGTCGTGGGTTCGATCCTCATCATGGCCATCCTTTAGCAAGGTACATAATCCACATTGCTCAGTACTGGTTTTGCCCAGGAAGCCATCGGGAGTGATAAATATAAGTTGGAATAACTTGTTACCCAATCGAAGTAAAATAAATAAGTTGAACCTTAATTGTGTTGACTTTATGTATATGCGGACCTAGAACTGATTAAAGTGTCATAAGCATATTTGCATATATGTAAAAACATAATATTGTCAATAATAGTAGCATTATTTGTACAAGATGTGGAATATTGTATTATTATCCTTTTTACAAGAAATGGAATATTATATTATTCTTTGTATAAGATGTGGAATATTATATTATTCTTTGTATACCCCAGTGTGGTTCCGGGGGCCCGTTTTGTTCCGGGGCAAATAATAGGGCCACTGCAGATCCCCTTGGAGGGGTAGGCAGAGCCCCCACCCCACTTCCCCCCACACACAAATTCATGTTCATCATTTTATCATTTTTTGTTCATGCTCATTTAAGGTCTACATCATGATCCCTGCCTTGTTTCAGGTGCCATCTCGCTCAAATCACTAGAGCAGTAGCAAAAAATTCAATTATTCTTTGTATAAGATGTGGAATATTGTATTATTATTCTTTGTATAAGATGTGGAATAATATATAATTATTTGTATAAGATGTGGAATATTGTATTATTATTCTTTGCATTAGATGTGGAATAATATATAATTCTTTGTATAAGATGTGGAATATTATATTATAATTTGTATAATGTGGAATATTGTATTATTCTTTGTATAATGTGGAATATTGTATTATTATTCTTTGCATTAGATGTGGAATAATATATAATTCTTTGTATAAGATGTGGAATATTTTATTATTCTTCGTATAAGATGTGGAATAATATATAATTCTTTGTGTGGAATATGTATTATTAATATTCTTTGTATAAGATGTAGAATATTGTATTATTAATCTTTGTATAAGATGTGGAATATTGTATTATTATTCTTTGAATAAGATGTGGAATATTGTATTATTCTTTGTATAATGTGGAATATTGTATTATTATTCTTTGCATTAGATGTGGAATAATATATAATTCTTTGTATAAGATGTGGAATATTTTATTATTCTTCGTATAAGATGTGGAATAATATATAATTCTTTGTGTGGAATATGTATTATTAATATTCTTTGTATAAGATGTAGAATATTGTATTATTAATCTTTGTATAAGAAGTGGAATATTGTATTATTATTTTTGTATAAGATGTGGAATATTTTATTATTTTTCTTTGTATAAGATGTCGAATATGTATTATTATTCTTTGTATAAGATGTTGAATATTGTACTATTATCTTTTGTATAAGATGTGGAAAATTACATTTTTAATTTGTGTATAAGATGTGGAATATTGTATTATTCTTTGTATAAGATGTGGAATATTGTATTATTCTTTGTATAAGATCTGGAATATTGTATTATTCTTTGTATAAGATGTGGAAATTGTATTATTCTTTGCATTAGATGTGGAATTATAATTTTTTGTATAAGATGTGGTATATTGTATTATTAATCTTTGTATAAGATGTGGAATATTGTATTATTATTCTTTGTATAAGATGTGGAATATTATATTATTCTTTGTATAAGAATTGGAATATGTATTATTATTCTGTGTATAAGATGTGGAATATTGTATGGAATATTTTATTATTATTTGTATAAGATGTGGAATAATATATAATTCTTTGTGTGGAATATGTATTATTAATATTCTTTGTATAAGATGTAGAATATTGTATTATTAATCTTTGTATAAGATGTGGAATATTGTATTATTATTTTTGTATAAGATGTGGAATATTTTATTATTATTCTTTGTATAATATGTGGAATATTTTATTATTATTCTTTGTATAAGATGTGGAATATGTATTATTATTCTTTGTTTAAGATGTGGAATATAGTACTATTATTTTTTGTATAAGATGTGGAAAATTACGTTTTTAATTTGTGTATAAGATGTGGAATATTGTATTATTCTTTGTATAAGATGTGGAATATTGTATTATTCTTTGCATTAGATGTGGAATAATATATAATCTTTTGTATAAGATGTGGAATATTGTATTATTAATCTTTGTATAAGATGTGGAATATTGTATTATTATTTTTTGTAAAAGATGTAGAATATTGTATTATTATTTCCTGTATAAGATGTGGAATATTGTATTATTATTGTTTGTATAAAATGTAGAATATTGTATTATTAATCTTTGTATAAGATGTGGTATATTGTATTATTAATCTTTGTATAAGATGTGGAATATTGTATTATTATTCTTTGTATAAGATGTGGAATATTATATTATTCTTTGTATAAGAATTGGAATATGTATTATTATTCTGTGTATAAGATGTGGAATATTGTATGGAATATTTTATTATTATTTGTATAAGATGTGGAATAATATATAATTCTTTGTGTGGAATATGTATTATTAATATTCTTTGTATAAGATGTAGAATATTGTATTATTAATCTTTGTATAAGATGTGGAATATTGTATTTTTATTTTTGTATAAGATGTGAAATATTTTATTATTATTCTTTGTATAATATGTGGAATATTTTATTATTATTCTTTGTATAAGATGTGGAATATGTATTATTATTCTTTGTATAAGATGTGGAATATTGTACTATTATTTTTTGTATAAGATGTGGAAAATTACATTTTTAATTTGTGTATAAGATGTGGAATATTGTATTATTCTTTGAATAAGATGTGGAATATTGTATTATTCTTTGCATTAGATGTGGAATAATATATAATCTTTTGTATAAGATGTGGAATATTGTATTATTAATCTTTGTATAAGATGTGGAATATTGTATTATTATTTCCTGTATAAGATGTGGAATATTGTATTATTATTGTTTGTATAAAATGTAGAATATTGTATTATTATTTTTTGTATAAGATGTGGAATATTGTATTATTATTCTTTGTATAAGATGTGGAATAATATATTATTCTTTATGTAAGATGTGGAATATTGTATTATTCTTTGTATAAGATGTGGAATATTATATTATTCTTTGTATAAGATGTGGAATATTATAATATTATTATTTGTATAAGATATGGAATATTGTATTATTATTCTTTGTATAAGATGTGGAATAATATATTATTATTTATGTAAGATGTGGAATATTGTATTATTCTTTGTATAAGATGTGGAATATTGTATTATTATTTTTTGCATAAGATGTGGAATATTGTATTATTCTTTGTATAAGATGTGGAATATTATATTATTCCTTGTATAAGATGTGGAATATTATAATATTATTATTTGTATAAGATATGGAATATTGTATTATTATTCTTTGTATAAGATGTGGAATAATATATTATTCTTTATGTAAGATGTGGAATATTGTATTATTTTTTGTATAAGATGTGGAATATTGTATTATTATTTTTTGTATCAGATGTGGAATATTATAATATTATTCTTTGTATAAGATGTGGAATATTGTATTTATTTTTTTTGCATAAGATGTGGAATATTGTATTATTCTTTGTATATGATGTGGAATATTGTATTATTATTCTTTGTATAAGATGTGGACTATTATATTATTCTTCGTATAAGATGTGGAATATTGTATTATTTTTTTTTCTATAACATGTCGAATAATGTAATACTATTCTTTGTATAAGATGTGGAATATTGCATTATTATTCTTTGTATAAGATGTGGAATAATATATTATTCTTCGTATAAGATGTGAAATATTGTATTATTCTTTGTATAAGATGTGGAATATTGTATAATTCTTTGTATAAGATATGGAATATTATATTTTTCTTTGTATATGATGTGTTATATTGTATTATTCTTCTTTGTATAAGATGTGGAATATTGCATTATTATTTTTGTATAAGATGTGGAATATTGTATTATTATTCTTGGTATAAGATGTGGAATATTGTTTTATTATTCTTTGTATAAGATATGGAATATGTATTATTATTCTTTGCATAAGATGTGGAATATTGTATTATTATTTTTTGTATAAGATGTGGAATATTATATTATTATTTGTATAAGATGTGGAATATTGTATTATTATTATTTGTATAAGATGTGGAATATTGTATTATTATTATTTGTATATGATATAGAATATTGTATTATTCTTTGTATAAGATGTGGTATATTATATTATTTTTTGTATAAGATGTGGAATATTATATTATTATTCTTTGAATAAGATGTGGAATATTGTATTATTATTCTTTGTATAAGATGTGGAATTTTGTATTATTCTTTGTATAAGATGTAGACTATTATATTGTTATTTTTTGTGTAAGATAAAGACTATTATACTGTTATTTTTTGTATAAGATGTGGAATATTGTACTGTTTTTTTTTGTATATGATGTGGAATATTGTATTATTCTTTGTATAAGATGTGGAATATTGTATTATTTTTGTATAAGATGTGGAATATTGTATTATTATTCTTTGTATAAGATGTGGAATATTATATTATTTTGTATAAGATGTGGAATATTGTATTATTATTCTTTGTTTAAGATGTGGAATATTATATTATTTTTTGTATAAGATGTGGAATATTGTATTATTATTTTTTGAAGAAGATGTGGAATATTGTATTATTCTTTGTATAAGATGTGGACTATTATATTATTTTTTGTATAAGATGTGGAATATTGTATTATTATTTTTTGAAGAAGATGTGGAATATTGTATTATTCTTTGTATAAGATGTGGACTATTATATTATTTTTTTGTAAAAGATGTGGAATATTGTATTATTATTCTTTGTATAAGATGTGGAATATTGTATTATTCTTTGTACAAATACTGATAAAGGTGATCCTTTGAGAGCAACAAACACAATTAAGAGAATAAAGCAGCAGACTCGGTTTTATTGAGTCTGTTCATGAGAAGTAATGAAAGAAGCAACACTTCTCACACCCACTAGCACCGGCTTAAGTGGTATTCTACTTCAATGCCACCTATATTGGGCTCAATGGTCCCAAAGGACCAGTAAAAAATAACAATACTGATTCGTAGCACGGGGAGACTTTTTACAGCCGCCACACTGCACTAAACGAACGCTAGTGTGAATGTTAATAAATACTGATAAAGGTGATCCTTTGAGAGCAACAAACACAATTAAGTGAATAATTGAATTGAATTGGGGTTTTAAGGTGCACCAACACATGAAAAGGTTATATGGCGCTAAACAGGCATGAACATGCCAGGCTCATCTTCCATGTACATCGAGATAAAATATGGAAAATGGGCCTAGAACCTTCTCACTCTGAACTGCAGAGTTGCTGCAAATTCTATCGTAGAAACTCCATTTACGCTGGAGCCACGTTATTGTTTTTCTGCCACTGCTCTTTTGATGCGAACGAGATAGCACCTGAAACAATGCAGGGATCATGATGAAGACCTTTAATGAACATGAACAAAAAATGATAAAATGAACATGAATTTGGGGGGATTCTACCCCTCTGCCTACCCCTCCAAAGGGACCTGCAGTGGCCCTATTCTTTACCCCGTGACCAAACGGGGGCCCCCGGGAACCACACGCAGCAGACTCGGTTTTATTGAGTCTGTTCATGAGAAGTAATGAAAGATTATTCTTTGTATAAGATGTGGAATATTGTATTATTCTTTGTACAAGATGTGGACTATTATATTGTTATTCTTTATTTAAGATGTGGAATATTGTATTACTTTTTGTACAAGATGTGGACTATTATATTGTTATTCTTTATATAAGATGTGGAATATTGTATTATTCTTTGTACAAGATGTGGAATATTATATTGTTATTCTTTATTTAAGATGTGGAATATTGTATTACTTTTTGTACAAGATGTGGACTATTATATTGTTATTCTTTATTTAAGATGTGGAATATTGTATTATTATTCTTTGTATAAGATGTGGAATATTGTATTATTCTTTGTACAAATACTGATAAAGGTGATCCTTTGAGAGCAACAAACACAATTAAGAGAATAAAGCAGCAGACTCGGTTTTATTGAGTCTGTTCATGAGAAGTAATGAAAGAAGCAACACTTCTCACACACCCTAGCACCGGCTTAAGTGGTATTCTACTTCAATGCCACCTATATTGGGCTCAATGGTCCCAAAGGACCAGTAAAAAATAACAATACTGATTCGTAGCACGGGGAGACTTTTTACAGCCGCCACACTGCACTAAACGAACGCTAGTGTGAATGTTAATAAATACTGATAAAGGTGATCCTTTGAGAGCAACAAACACAATTAAGTGAATAATTGAATTGAATTGGGGTTTTAAGGTGCACCAACACATGAAAAGGTTATATGGCGCTAAACAGGCATGAACATGCCAGGCTCATCTTCCATGTACATCGAGATAAAATATGGAAAATGGGCCTAGAACCTTCTCACTCTGAACTGCAGAGTTGCTGCAAATTCTATCGTAGAAACTCCATTTACGCTGGAGCCACGTTATTGTTTTTCTGCCACTGCTCTTTTGATGCGAACGAGATAGCACCTGAAACAATGCAGGGATCATGATGAAGACCTTTAATGAACATGAACAAAAAATGATAAAATGAACATGAATTTGGGGGGATTCTACCCCTCTGCCTACCCCTCCAAAGGGACCTGCAGTGGCCCTATTCTTTACCCCGTGACCAAACGGGGGCCCCCGGGAACCACACGCAGCAGACTCGGTTTTATTGAGTCTGTTCATGAGAAGTAATGAAAGATTATTCTTTGTATAAGATGTGGAATATTGTATTATTCTTTGTACAAGATGTGGACTATTATATTGTTATTCTTTATTTAAGATGTGGAATATTGTATTACTTTTTGTACAAGATGTGGACTATTATATTGTTATTCTTTATATAAGATGTGGAATATTGTATTATTCTTTGTACAAGATGTGGAATATTATATTGTTATTCTTTATTTAAGATGTGGAATATTGTATTACTTTGTGTACAAGATGTGGACTATTATATTGTTATTCTTTATTTAAGATGTGGAATATTGTATTATTATTCTTTGTATAAGATGTGGAATATTGTATTATTCTTTGTACAAATACTGATAAAGGTGATCCTTTGAGAGCAACAAACACAATTAAGAGAATAAAGCAGCAGACTCGGTTTTATTGAGTCTGTTCATGAGAAGTAATGAAAGAAGCAACACTTCTCACACACCCTAGCACCGGCTTAAGTGGTATTCTACTTCAATGCCACCTATATTGGGCTCAATGGTCCCAAAGGACCAGTAAAAAATAACAATACTGATTCGTAGCACGGGAGACTTTTTACAGCCGCCACACTGCACTAAACGAACGCTAGTGTGAATGTTAATAAATACTGATAAAGGTGATCCTTTGAGAGCAACAAACACAATTAAGTGAATAATTGAATTGAATTGGGGTTTTAAGGCGCACCAACACATGAAAAGGTTATATGGCGCTAAACAGGCATGAACATGCCAGGCTCATCTTCCATGTACATCGAGATAAAATATGGAAAATGGGCCTAGAACTTTCTCACTCTGAACTGCAGAGTTGCTGCAAATTCTATCGTAGAAACTCCATTTACGCTGGAGCCACGTTGTTTTTCTGCCACTGCTCTTTTGATGCGAACGAGATAGCACCTGAAACAATGCAGGGATCATGATGAAGACCTTTAATGAACATGAACAAAAAATGATAAAATGAACATGAATTTGGGGGGATTCTACCCCTCTGCCTACCCCTCCAAAGGGATCTGCAGTGGCCCTATTCTTTGCCCCGTGACCAAACGGGGGCCCCCGGGAACCACACGCAGCAGACTCGGTTTTATTGAGTCTGTTCATGAGAAGTAATGAAAGATTATTCTTTGTATAAGATTTGGAATATTGTATTATTTTTTGTATAATATGTGGACTATTATATTATTATTCTTTGTATAAGATGTGGAATATTGTATTATTCTTTGTACAAGATGTGGACTATTATATTGTTATTCTTTATTTAAGATGTGGAATATTGTATTACTTTTTGTACAAGATGTGGACTATTATATTGTTATTCTTTATATAAAATGTGGAATATTGTATTATTCTTTGTACAAGATGTGGACTATTATATTGTTATTCTTTATTTAAGATGTGGAATATTGTATTACTTTTTGTACAAGATGTGGACTATTATATTATTATTCTTTATTTAAGATGTGGAATATTGTATTACTTTTTGTACAAGATGTGGACTATTATATTGTTATTCTTTATATAAGATGTGGAATATTGCATTATTCTTTGTACAAGATGTGGACTATTATATTATTAGTATTCATATAAGATGTGGAATATTCTATTATTACTAATTTTGTAAGAAATGGAATATTATAGTATTACTGTTTGTACGAGATGTGGAATATTGTATTTTTATTCTTTATATAAGATGTGGAATATTGTATTATTCTTTGTACAAGATGTGGACTATTATATTGTTATTCTTTATATAAGATGTGGAATATTGTATTATTCTTTGTACAAGATGTGGACTTTTATATTGTTATTCTTTAAGATGTGGAATATTGTATTACTTTTTGTACAAGATGTGGACTATTATATTGTTATTCTTTATATAAGATGTGGAATATTGTATTATTCTTTGTACAAGATGTGGACTATTATATTGTTATTCTTTGTACAAGATGTGGACTATTATATTATTATTCTTTATATAAGATGTGGAATATTGTATTATTCTTTGTACAAGATGTGGACTATTATATTGTTATTCTTTATTTAAGATGTGGAATATTGTATTACTTTTTGTACAAGATGTGGACTATTATATTGTTATTCTTTATATAAGATGTGGAATATTGTATTATTCTTTGTTACTTTTTGTACAAGATGTGGACTATTATATTGTTATTCTTTATATAAGATGTGGAATATTCTATTATTACTCATTTTGTAAGAAATGGAATATTATAGTATTACTGTTTGTACGAGATGTGGAATATTGTATTTTTATTTCTTGTATAAGATGTGGACTGTTATATTATTATTATTCGTACAAGATGTGGAATGTTATAATAGTCTGTGTATAAGATGTGGAATATTGTATTATTGTTTTTTCGTATAAGATATGGAATATTGTATTATTATCCCTTGGTTAAAACATAATTTATTTCAACATTTTTACAACATATGTATATTGGTACAGTACATAGTTAATAGGATTGGAACGAAAGAAAAATCTTATAGAGTTCCTCTCCTTGGTATTTGTCAAATGCAATTGATGTTGGCAGTAAAAGAAATTAGCATCAATATGACAATAGTTTTGTAGTATTATTTAGTCAGAAAACAAAAACGTATAGAACAGTGAAAATATCATAGGGAGAAGAAAAAACAACAACATAAAAAAAACAGCAACAGGGAACTCTTAGGGTGAGGGTGGGGCGTTGGGACGAGAACGTGTAACAGTTAACAAAATGTTAACAGCTAATAGAACTTCTCAATTAGAAAAGTAGTGAAATCGTTTTCGTAACAAATTAAAACCGTTTGCTTGCTAGTAGATATAAATGCACAGTTTCAAATATTGCCACTTTGTTTGGTATGAGACTGATGGATCTCCAAAAAGAATTGTTTTAAATGAAAATGTGCACAACAGTTCTAGAGCATGCATAAGTTTGTCTCGATTAGTTTGATATATCGGACAATTGAAGAAAAGGTGATGCGTATTTTCAATTCCGCCACATCGATATAGTGGAGAATCAACTGGTTTTTTTAAAGAACAAAAATCGTGATTTCATATTTAGGAGGCTTCGTAATGTCACGTTTCATGTAATTTTTGAATGAGGTTAATGATACCATATTTCTTACATCTAGTGGGGGATTGTTCCATTCGCGAACAACTGAAGCTAGGAACAAAGGAGTTGAGGTAAAGATTAGTTCTGGAAGCAGGAGTTTGCAAACCAGTTGCATTTCTTAAATTGTATCGAGATGATTCACCAACTATATAGTGGTGGAACTAAATTTGAAAGGTATGGATGGGTAGCCTGATTTATCATTTTGTGAAAATGTATTTAAAAACAATGATTTTAAAAAAAAAAATGTGAAAAGCCTTTTGCTCCATATGTTCATTCTGTCAGCCGGGACTTTGACCCACACATTAGAAAGGGTCATCCTCTTTCCACAGGCACATGCATTATCGTGAGACTTGATTTAGTAGGAGGAGTTACAGTGCTGACAAGGATTTGGTGACCTTGACATTGGACCTACTGACCTCAAAATCAATAAAGGACATCCTCTCGAACCTCAGGCAGGGGAAGAGGAGTTACAGTGCGGGCACTGTATTTCATAACGGACTATGGTGACCTTGACCGTTTTACCTCATAATCAATAGGGGCCATCCTCTCGCCGCAGGCAGTCCACCCATAAAGTTTCATGATATTTGATTTAGGGAAAGTAGATTTACAATGACATTTTTTTTTCATTATCGGGTCACCTACTGACCTCGAATACAATAGGTGTATTTCACCACTGGCAATCAACCCATGAAGTTTGATTAGATCTGCCGCAAGGGAAGTGAAGAAACCATGCGGACAAATTGTGTTTTTCATTATCGGGGCATGGTGACCTTGACCTTTGAAAGTCTGATCTCAAAATCAGATATATACAGCTATAATAGTCATCATACTGATGCTTCGTACACAGTTTCGTTAAAATCCAACAAGCTGTTTAGGAGAAGTAACGCAGTCAGGATGTGTGGCGGACAGACGGACGGGAATGCCAAAAATAAAATGTCGCCCCTACAACTTCGTGGTGCGAGGCATACTTACATATCCATGACAACCTGTTCTGTGCATGTTTTTATGAGAAAGTTCAAGTCAGATATCGATCATGTTTTCTTTATTTAACATAAACGTGTGTATAACCCGGACGTTTTTTGGAAGCATGCATACTGTGATAATGATATATGTAATATGTGATGGCACTGTATTATATCCTTATAATTAACTGTCCAGGTTATACATGATATTGACACTGTTAAAATCAGTTAGCGAAGCAAACTCTCAACGAAGTGAAACGTACACATTCTTTAAAACTATTCGCTAAATCCTCACTGCGATGTTCACAAAACGTACGCACACACAAACACACACACAAACATGCAGTTCTCTACGTTGAAATCTGAGACAAGTGGGTTAAAAAACATTGAACTGAAAACAGAGAACAAGCCCCTTCAGTGCCAGATTTGTAAGAAAATGTTTATTCAGAAAGGATTCTTGGTCTTCTACACAATGTCAATAGTATATAATACTGTACCAACAGCTGCTCTGTACTTCCCCTGCTAGATCATATTAATATTAATATATCCCCGGAGTTATTTTATTGATTGCATACCAACTGAAAGAATGGCTGGATAATCCTTGCACGAAATATATCGATAACTATTACCATGAAAAACTGTATTTACACTAAAACAAATTGAAACTAATTAAATTCCTGAGTTATCCTAAATGATACAATCAACAAGGACACATTATGATGAATGTCAACCATCTGAACAATTGAATGAACTCTACTGATAGAAATCTCACTGCACGTATGTGCATCTGTCGAAATACCAAAGTTAGTTTTACTTATAAAATATAAAACAATTGTGTATGCTGATACACAACACAATTGTGTAGCCGATACACATTCACAACACAAGTGTGTAGCCGATACACAACACAACTGGGTATATCCTCAGTGCTATAAGCGGAAGCGGAAAGTGACGCCATCATCCTTTACTTGACTAGATTACCTGGACGATTGCTGCGGTAGTTCAGTAGAGAGATTCCATTTGTATTTCATACGGCTTGGTCGTTTAGGGTGGCATAAATATTTGGAAATCGCGTGGCTGGTTGCTTTTATAAGAATTTACATTGTCAATTACAAAACTATTGATGGTAAGAATAAGATCATGTTTATGTTCATGGAATACTAGAGTTACTTTGCATATTCACCTATATTATACTATAGGTAGTATTTGTCCGAGCTGGGACGAAATTGAAATATTGGGCCCTGATCCGAGCGAATGAGTTGTGAACTGTTTATAGTATTACCCGGCTGTATTGGACGAATCAGAGTCGAGGTTATAAATGGGCATTGAACAACATGGTCGCGCCCATGATTTCTGATTCGTGTTTTGACAAAACACGAACTTCGGTGCGTATTTGGTTACTGTATATCCCCATCTAATTACGGGTTTCTTTAAACAAGCCTGATTAAACTTCCAGAGTTAAAATCCAAGTGCTTTGTGTTGTTTATATGATAGCGATAGTGTTTAATAAATGTCGGTAAATAGCTATCCATTGCTATATGTTTGTGTGTGTGACGACGGTGTCTTCTTAAAGCAGTGAGCTATATTCTCAACTGTATAGTGCTGCCACACTGGAATACCACGCCGTAGACACAAGGCATGATTCCCCACCCAGTCACATTATACTGACACCGGGCCGACCACTCCTAGAACTACATGATACCCCACCCAGTCACATTATACTGACAGCGGGCCGACCACTCCTAGAACTACATGATACCCCACCCAGTCACATTATACCAACACCGGGCCGACCACTCCTAGAACTTCACGATACCCCACCCAGTCACATTATACCGACACCGGGCCGACCACTCCTAGAACTACATGATACCCCACCCAGTCACATTATACCGACACCGGGCCGACCACTCCTAGAACTACATGATACCCCACCCAGTCAAATTATACCGACACCGGGCCGACCACTCCTAGAACTACATGATACCCCACCCAGTCACATTATACCGACACCGGGCCGACCACTCCTAGAACTACTCTTTATGCTGAACGTCAAGCAAGTGATATATTAGTACTGTATTTATAAAGTAATGTGTATGCCCCGATGCTATTTGCTCTGTCTGCGACAATAAAGTTTACAATTATTATAACGCTAGCAATTGTAAGTGTAACGTCAATATGTTATACATACCAAATGCGTATTTACAAATAATTTAATTTGTAAAGTTAAAACGATACGATATACATACCAAATGCTTATTTGCATTGTTTTTATTTTATTGGTGGAGAGAGAGAGAGAGAGATAGAGAGAGCCTGTTGGCAACAAATGTCTCGGCTGGAAAACGTATATCTGCCCCTACGTATGAAAGTGCATCAACTGGAAGTTAATACATAGCTAGAGGATAATAGATCCTCTTTCCTGTAATACAGTGTTGAGAACTACAATGAACTGGATGAAGAAGGAAAACAGTGTCAAAATCGTATTTTTTTCCTGTGGACTGTAATTATTGGTGCATTTTGCAGACAATTGTGCCAAGTCTGTGTGTCTAGTTGAGAAAAAATATTTCCAGAAAAATCACCTATATGTGACCAATCATACAGAAGGGGAATCTTGGACATTAATTTGTTTTAGAACAGCCAGTAAAGATGAAAACCTCACTGGGCACATATTGAGATAGTACAATGTGAAAACTGAGGCACTAACTTTATTAGGATTAAAGATCAGAACATAATAAAGTCTACAGAAAACTAGTGAAAGGATCTGTTAGAAAAACAATACGTTGTGAATTTACAAAAGAAATGAAAATTCTCGCCGGATTCTTAGGATAAATTACACAGGTACACAAGGGAGAAGAAATGCAAAGAAGAGTCCTGATCAACGCTTTGAAAACGCTCTACCACACATTCCACATGGAGGGCAAAAGCAAGATAAACAAGTTTGAAAATAACGCTCAGGTAAAAAAAATCGTAAATAATTAATTATAACGTCGGTTTTCATCGGTAAAGTAATATAAAGGATTTTAATAGTGATGTAATTGTATTATCTATCAAACGGTATATTAATTTTTAAAATAGAATGTGAAGAAGTTCAGAAATCAGCAAATAATCAAATTTCACAAATGGAAATCTCAAGTATTAGGGATGGAAGGAACTCAGAATCATCACTTGAGGAGAGAAATTATCAACTAAATGGAATTAAGTCCATGAAGAAAAAACTTTCTGTGACAGAAAACCAGGGATTACAGCTAACTGAAGCTGGTGGCGGCGTGAAACTTAGTTTAAATGCCGGAACTTACGAGCTGCTGCGTTTTGCAACTGAAGAGTTCTTCATGTCCCAGCAAAATAACATAATCTGCAAAAAGATCCCCGTGATTGACAAAGTCGGACATCTTGTTGAAACAAAGTACAAGGTTTTTTCAGGTAAATCGACACATTACGCAATGAATATGTATCATACAAAATCGTCCTGTTTGATTAACGGAAAAAATACAAACCAATTTTTTACAACTAGACCTACCCAAAATATTTACTGTGATCGAAAAGAAAATTACGGAAGACAACATATCCCTTGATGACTTCAATACAAGTGTCAAGGAAATGATCACACAGTATTTCAATACACAAGGTAGTGCCGAAATGAAAGAAAAATCGTCCGAAGTATTGGCGATTCAAAGCAGCTATATTCTGAAAAGTATAGTAATCAACGATGGGCCAATACTATTTTAAAATTTGGTCTTAATCAAATGGTAAATACGCCTACCAGAATAAGTAAAAACAGTTCTACAACAATCGACCATATTTATACTACAAGATCCGATCTAATATGTGAAATTAAAGTACCTGTTTAGAGTATAAGTGATCATATCCAGTATGCCTTTCACGGTCGACACATAATGTTAAGTCAGGGCGAGTTACCCATGAGACAATCAAATACAGATCTTTTAAGAAATTCGATGAACATACATTCTGTAATGATTTAGCAAAATCACCATTCGAAATAGTTGAATATTTTTTTGATCCAAATGAGTCATTAAATATGTTCTATACAATTTTAAATACTATTCTAGAAAAGCATGCACCTATTCGAGAAAAGAGAATAAAATATGAAACCCAGCCTGGGTGGTTTACTGATGAGATTAAGAACGCTATTTATCAGAGAGATAAGCTATATAAAGAAAAACAGTTTGAACAATATAAATTATTACGCAATAAAATTTCATCCATGATAAAGAAAAATAAGAAAAACGTTTATAACAACGCTATTAAAGAAAATAAAAGCCCAAAATATATGTGGAAAAACTTCAAAAACATTTCCAAAACGGGAAAAGAAAACAATGGAGGCATTTCAATACCTGATAGGCTAATAAAAAATGATCATATCATGGAAGGACAATTAAATATTATTAATGCATTAAATGAGCGTTTTATAAATATTTCAAACATTGTTAAAAAGACGAGTTTTGTAAAAGGAGATTTCTCTGAATTACGGCAACAACTTGATATTAAATTGAAATATGCTTCATTTAGTATACAACTCATAACACCTTTTGAAGTTAGAAAGTTGATTGATAAACTTTATAGTAACAAATCAACAGGTATAGACGGTATTGGTCCTAGAATTATTTTGAAATATTGTGGTGATTACATAACATCCTCCATAGCTTCAATCATAAATAACAGCATACAAACTGGAGTGTTCCCTGATACTTTTAAGGAGGCATGTGTGATTCCTATACACAAAAATGGAAATAAAGACGACCCATGTAATTATCTTCCAATTTCAATCTTACCAACAATTTCAAAAATATTTGAGCGTCATATAGCCATTCAAATACTATTCTATTTCAAGACGTATAATGTTATTCACGAGACCCAGTCAGGTTTCAGACAATATCATTCATGTCATACTGCTCTGACACGGTTAAAAGATGCATGGTTAAAAGATATAGACTCAGGTAAATTAATAGGAGCTGTATTTCTTGATCTTAGAAAGGCATTCGATCTTGTAGACCATAGAATATTGATACACAAATTGAAACTTTACCATTTTTCAGACAATACCATTAAATTATTTGATTCATATCTTTCGAATAGAAAACAATTGATAAAGGTAAAAACTTTAAAATCCGAGATGCTTAAAGTTACTTCAGGTGTTCCTCAGGGATCAATACTAGGTCCATTGCTATTTCTATTATACATAAATGACATTGCATTCACATCTACCTCTGGAAATACAGATATTTATGCAGATGATACTACAGTATACGAATCTGATTATAATATTTTGGATGTACAAAATAGACTTCAAGATCGTTTGAATATTATAAATAAGTGGTGTATTTTGAATAATATGTCATTACATCCAGCGAAAACTAAATGCATGGTCATAGGAACAAATCACAAGCTCAAACATGTGGATATATTGAAATTAACTGTTGATAGTTTATGTATAGAAAATGTCGCAGTTCAAAAGGTCCTGGGAGTTTATGTTGACAGAACTTTGTCTTGGAATGTACAAATAGCCAAAATGTGTTCCAAACTAAATTCTAAAATTGCCTTATTGAAACGTGTATCTTACTATTTAACATATGATATGATTTTTTTTATTTTTTTTTATGCCTACATCATGTCTACATTTGATTATTGCTGTACTGTATGGGGTAAAAGCAAAAAAATAGAAGATAAAATACATAAAATTCAAAAAAGAGCAGCTAGAATAATATTAAACAAACATGACATTCTCATGTAATGATAGGTATAATCTAATAGTGCAGCGGCTAAGGACCATAATTCGATGGTATTGTGCACTTTGTGAAGAAAGCACCATTTTTTGTGTACATATAGATTATTGTATTGTGGATTTTTTCAGATATGGAGCCATCGCGAATTTTACCTCATAGCCGCCATTTTCCAAGATGGCCGCCAAGATGGCCTCCAAAAATGCATACTTTTATAAATACCCTATATATGTCAAAAATACACATACAAACCTAGAGTAAACAACTGCATATATGTTTCAGAACCCACACAATTGATTTATATTAGTTTTGGTCTTCTCATGTGCTTCAAATTCAAGATGGCGACTTAAAATGGCCGCCAAAATGCTATTTTTGCGATAAATTTGCAAGTATTTTAGTTCTAATTGTCATACAAAAAAATCACGCAATTATACATAATTCGATACCTGGATGGCATTCATGTTATAAAGATAAGTAACACTGTGTTTCAATGTAGCATGTGTTCAGTATGACGTCACCAAAATGGCCGCCATGATAAATGTACCAGAAAATGAAATAATCACAAGAGTTTTATTACTCAACCAAATTCGACCAGTAAGGTATCAAAATGACCGTTTTATAATCAGGAACACATGTTAATAGTAATATATTTAATCTGAAGCAGCAGATGAGAGACAACATCATTTGTATTTAATTTTGGTGTCAAAATGCTAGCTTTTCACCAATATTAACCAATATATTAACTATTGTTAATTGGGCAAAATGACATTATTACTACAGTTTTTAAGTATATCAAATATCTATTTCTCAATACTGATACTAGACTCATTCTTTGTTACTAATTGGCCATAAATAAAAAATAAATATACATCTAATATGTCAATTTCATATATGTTTCAGGTTACTACAGCGAAACAGCGATTCGTGATTTGAGAAGGTCCTGAATTCACCCTCGTCATATAAACAATGTCACAGAAATTCAAAGTAGCCGATACTACTGCAGCTTCCACAGCAGTGGCAGACTTAATCAATTGGGAACAGTGTGTTATTTGTCAAGACAGAAAAAATGAAGTTTTGCAATGTCCCGCCAATTTATTGAGAGCAGATGTTGGCAGCGGTTACAAGTCCTTGGCTGAAAATCTTGTAAAGTTTAGAGATCTCGGACAGCTGCCCAAAACCATTTCGTTGAGCGCACTGGATGATGGACAGGGAATTGCATCGACGATGCTTGATCACAAGGCCAAGTGGCACAAATCATGTGCCTTGCGCTACAATAATACAAAGTTGAAAAGAGCTTCCACTAAAAGAAAGACACCAGATGATGATTCTGGCAGCAGTAGTGTGATGGAAGGAGCCGCAAGAGTTAGAAGACGCTCATCATCGTGTGAATCTACTGAAGCCGTCTGTATTTTCTGCGGACAATCAAAGAATGATGGACTGCTACACCAAGTATTAACCATGGAAATGGATAGCCATGTAAGAGCCAGTGCAATACTAGTAGAGGACAATGAGCTATTGGGCAAGCTATCGTTAGGTGACATGGTTGCACTGGAACACAAGTACCATAAGAACTGTTTGAGTCGCCTGCACAATCGTGCGCGATCAGCAAAGAGAGACACACCGAACGATACAGATAATGACCGCACAGTGTCTGGAATTGTATTTGCAGAGTTGGTAATGTACATAGAAGACAAGCGCATGGAAGAAGGTACTGCTCCCGTTTTCAAGTTGACTAATCTTGCAGACATGTATGGGTCGAGGATAAAACAACTGGGAGGTGTAATCAACACAAAAGTACACACTACACGATTGAAGCTACGATTGCTAGCCCAATTTCCTGATCTGCAAGCACATTTAAAGGGTACAGATATTCTCCTGGCATTTCAAGATGACATTGGTCCTGCACTTGCCAAAGCATGTGAAAAAGACATGGACAATGATGCAGTGCATCTTGCACGTGCAGCACAGATCGTTCGCCGACATATATTTGATCAATCAACACCCTTCAATGGATCATTTCAGGAGAACTGCCAAGAGAACTCCGTGCCAAAGCTTCTACTAGCACTAGTTAATATGATTCTAGAGGGACCAAACATCAAAGATCAATCCCGTGAAGCCATGACACCAGCAGCTCTTTCAATTGCACAGCTGTTCAAATACCAAAGTAGGCCCACGCATAGACGTAAACAAAAGGATGCCGTGCAATATGTCAGACACAACACCGACCAGGAAACACCTCTTCCTATTTATGTTGGACTCATGTTACACGCACAAACCAGGAAGCGAGAGCTGGTCGACCGACTATTCAACCTCGGTCTCAGCATTCCATACGACAGAGTGCTCCGTCTTTCTGCAGATATGGGAAACAGTGTTTGCCAACGGTTTGAAAATGAACAGGTTGTCTGTCCACCAAGTCTGAGAGGCAAGGTATTTACTACAGCGGCAGTGGATAACATCGACCACAACCCCAGCTCCACCACTGCAAAAGATTCTTTCCATGGAACTGGTATCTCACTTATACAGCATGCCAATGCTGACGATGATGGTGTTGATCGTGGAATCGTTGTTATTGAAGGTGACTCTGTCTCCAAAACCATCAGTCACCTGCCACACTACTATACTGATGTGCCTCCAGTGGAATCAAGCATCAAAGGCACACCAATTCCAGCTACACGCCTGACATCACTTAAGCGGAACAACTTTCAGCAACATAGGGATGACGAGTATGGATGGATGGAGAATTCCAGAGTGGTTCTCGAGGGCACAGCAGAAGATACTCCACAGAACATCTCCTGGGCCGCATACCATGCGAATAAGCAACAACAAGATGAGCACCATATCACGCCAACATCCCTGCTACCACTGTTCCACGAGAGTGCTCACACAGTTGCGATGATACGACATTCAATGAATGTTGTGAAAATTGCCGTTGAACATCTGAATGAAGGACAAGTGCCTGTTCTCGTCTTCGACCAACCGTTGTATGCCATCGCCAAACAGATTCAATGGAAGTGGCCTGCACAATACTCAGAAGACAAGTTTGTGATTATGTTTGGTGGTCTCCACATTGAACTGGCTGCTCTCAAAACCGCAGGTGACTGGTTGCAAGGAAGTGGATGGCCGCAAGTGCTGGAACAGGCAGGAATTGCAACAGCTGGAACAGCTGATTCCTTTCTTCGAGCAACTCATATCACACGTACACGTCGAGCACACCAAGTTACAGCTGCTGCTCTGTACATCCTGCAACGTCGTGCTTTTGATCGCCACTGTCAGACACTCACAGAAACCGGACAGGACCTTCCCAGCTTTGACAACTGGTGTCACAATGCAGCGAAGAGCATTCCCCAGTTCCAATACTGGGCGACCGTGATGGCACTTGAAATTTGCATTCTGGTTTATGTGCGGTCATTACGGGAGGCAAACTTCACTATGTACTTGGACGCCTTAACAGAACTGATCCCGTGGTTCTTTGCATTGGACCATACGCATTACTCTCGGTGGATTGCTGTGCACTTGCTAGATATGTCGGAACTACATCTCAAGCATCCAGAAGTATACGCAGAATTCTGTGCGGGTCACTTCACAGTGCAAAAGAGCAAGAATGTATTCTCGGCTATTCCTATAGACCAGGCACATGAGCAGAACAATGCTTGTATCAAGGGAGACGGTGGCGCGGTTGGTTTGACTGACAATCCAAATGCCCTGCGTCGATGGATGGTGGCCGGACCCGAGGTTTCCAGAGTCATTGGTGAGTTTGACGATGCACAGCAATACAAGAAGAAGCAAACTGACACACGGCACCATGACCAAACAGCTGGAGTCCAGAAGGCATATGCGAAAGATGTGACCTCACTTGTGGCTGTGCTTGAGGAACTTGGAAACCCATTTGAAGAAGAAAGCAAGGATGACCTGATAGTGCTTGACACGAAGGAAATGGCAGCGCCTGCCGTAGTGGAAACTGTCCGAAATGCCCTGAAGATTGGAAAAGATCAGTTTGAATTATTTACGAAAGACCGCTTGATAGACCGATCCAAATCGCTCCATGATGTCATCAGCCGGAACAAGCTACCTCTATTCAACACACCCACCATCAAGCCTGTACCAAAAAGCAAGCAAGCTCTCACTACAATGAAGGGTGATATGGAGCTATTCTCACGAATGTACATTGGATGCCAGACGCGTGATGGGAATCTGGATGACTTTTTTCAACATGAGAACCGTGCTTATCCTCCATCATTATCAGAAGGAGGGAATCTTCGTCTTGGCAGCAAGAGCGATCTACTGAATTGCATGGAAGAACTTTCCAAGGCTAAATCAGATGCACCAGTTGTCACCAGTGTCATCCTGGATGGAGCAGCTATCGTACAAATGATGAAACCGGGCACCACAAGGACATTTGACGAATATGCCAATGTGATCTTCAAACCGTACATATCCTCACAGCTGCAGCGTGCCAGACGGCTGGACTTGGTATGGGACAGTTATGTGACAGACAGCCTCAAATCAACCGCCAGAGCAAAACGTGGAATGGGCGTTCGTAGACGCGTCGTTGGATCTGCCACGACACCAGCTAACTGGCAGAATTTCCTCCGAGTCGACAGCAACAAAACGGAGCTTTTCCAGTTCCTTTCGATGGTCCTCGTTGAATCGATCTTTGAGCATGGAAAAGAGCTAGTAGTCACTGTTGGCGAAAACGTTGAGAGCACTCCACTACAAGAGGACCTGGAATCACTTGGTCCATGCAATCATGAAGAGGCTGATAGTCGGATGTTCCTGCATGTAGCACATGCGTCGAGACATGGACATGAGAAGATTCTCGTTCGTACTGTTGACACAGATGTTGTTGTCTTGGCAGTAGCTGTAGCACAAACTCTTCCTGCTGATTCTGAACTGTGGCTGGCTTTTGGTACAGGAACCAGTTTCCGGTATTTGGCAGCACATGAACTTGCCATTAGTCTAGGACCAGACAAGTCACGAGCTCTCCCGATGTTTCATGCGCTGACTGGATGCGATACGGTCTCGGCATTCCTAGGACATGGCAAAAGGACAGCTTGGGCTACTTGGAAGGCGATGCCGGAGCTCACAAACACTCTCTTGGACCTGTCTAGTGCTCCAGATGATGTCCCCGATGACGGTATGCGTGTCATTGAACGATTTGTCATTTTAATGTACGACCGTACAAGTACCAGTCATGATGTCAACCTTGCACGGAAGAAAATCTTTGGGAGGAAGAACTCAGTGCAAAGCATTCCACCAACCCGAGCAGCTCTGGAGCAGCATGTGAAGAGGGCAGTATATCAGGGAGGCCACGTTTGGGGACAGCTCTTGTTACCCCAGCAAGTACTGCCTTCACCAACAAGGTGGGGATGGGTCCGCAGTGATGACAACCAGTATCAGCCCTTCTGGACCACCCTTCCAGAAGCTTCACGGATCTGTTACGAGTTGGTATCATGTGGCTGCAAGAAAGGCTGCAACAACCGATGCAAGTGCAAAAAAGCAGCTCTGAAATGTTCAGGTCTCTGTTGGTGCGAAGGAGAGTGTGTCAAGAGCTAAGTGACCAATGTGCATTGTGATTACAGTTAGGAACCAGTGGTAAAGACTGGTATTGGGGTGACTGTGCTTGTAACCTCTCCCCCTAGATAGCATATACAGACAATTTGACTGATCACACATATCTTGGCAAATCTATAAGCCCTATATTGGGTTTTAACGTGTACGGTATTATAGCACTGTGAATTCCAAGCTGATCGAAACATATTTTGTGTTAGTATTTGCAAGACCAAAGTCTTATACAGATATTTGGAGTAGCTATGCTTTACTTGTGACAGAAACAGTTGAGTTGTGTGAATATTACTATACATGTCCCATGTGTTGTTATCACATATTTGAATTGCTTTATTTGAGTTTTATTTGACGAAATTCTGCTAATTGAACTACAATACAAAATGTATTTCGATTAAAAACTAGCATTTTGACACCAAATAGCTAATTATTTTCTGTTGTCTCTCCTCTGCTGTTTAAGATTGAATATATTGCTATCCATATGTGTTCCTGATACTAATACGGTCATTTTGATACCTCACATGTCTAATTTGGTTGAGTAATACAACTCTTGTGATTATTTCATTTTCTTGTACATTTATAATGGCGGCCATCTTGGTGACGTCATACTGAACACATGCTACATTGAAACACAGTGTTACTTATCTTTATAACATGAATGCCATCCAGGTATCGAATTATGTATAATTGCGTGATTTTTTTGTAGAAATTATAACACTTGAATGACAATTAAACCTAAAATACTTGCAGATATATCGCAAAAATAGCATTTTGGCGGCCATTTTAAGTCGCCATCTTGAATTTGAAGCACATGAGAAGACCAAAACTATTATAAATCAATTGTGTGGGTTCTGAAACATATATGCAGTTGTTTACTCTAGGTTTGTATGTGTATTTTTGACATATATAGGGTATTTGTAAAAGTATGAATTTTTTTAGGCCATCTTGGCGGCCATCTTGGAAAATGGCGGCTCAGAGGTAAAATTCGCGATGGCTCCATATCTGAAAAAATCCACAATACAATAATCTATATGTACACAAAAAATGGTGCTTTCTTCACAAAGTGCACAATAAATGTTCTTAGCCGCTGCACTATAAGATCAGCTACACAAAATGATCTTGTTACACAAAAACCGCAGACTAAATACATGAAAGACACCTTTAGCGACTTTGGTCGACACGTTTGGAACAATAAACCGGTCGACATACGTTCTCTTCCTACTATCCAGTCATTTAAATATAATTATAAAATGTTTATTGCAAAATGCACATTAACATGAATGATATTTGTTTTTGTTTGTTTTGTTTTTTGCTTGGATATATATGTACATTATGTAAGACTTCTATGATTTCTTCTATACTCAAATATAACTGAGTGTTTGTCGAAGATTGTATGCTTTTATTGTTAGTGTATTTGTTAAAAAACACTAAATGTTTGTTAATTTATATACAGAAGGCCGCATTGAAAATATGATGTGTATATCTTGATAGTATGTCATAATGTGTTAACCTTCTTTAAATAAAGAATTTATTATTATTATTATTATTATTATTAAGATCAGCTATTCTGATTACGGTCTTTCTGGGTAGTTTTCCTGACAGAAAGCGACAGAAACGCCGGTATACGTATATACTGTGTGAAAATATGCAGTTTATGGTAACGGTATTGTTTATAGCAAATGCTATTGATACAGAGGAGTTAGAACGCTGATGGAAGATAAAGCACTTGACACAACTGCACAAAGCTGTATGTACAGTGTATGCATAAAGTGTGGAGACTAGACATGAACACAAAGACCTTAACTAGCTCGTTAACTAACGATAACGAAAACCGAAGCAAGAATGTCAAAAGAAGGCAAATAAAAGAATGTAAATAAGTTACATTTACTCTGAAGGAATCAGAAAAATGATACTGTTGAGCTGTTTAAGAAGTTTAAAAATCATGTTCAATTGCAGGAGTAATTTAAGCATATAAAATGTGAAAAGAAAGCTGGAAGAACAAGAGGTCCACGAGGGCCTGTATCGCTCTACTGGCTAAAGAGGTCATCACAGGTTAAGCATTTTAATGTTGAATATTATAGTGTTTGTGATATTCTATCACACAACCCCGGGTCCCCAGTTTGAAAGAAGTAAATAAACAAGAAATGTTTGTAAAACATGAAATCCTGAAGTATAGCTTGTCCCTTCCTGATGATAAATTGACACTATTCAATGCCCGTGAGCCGCAACAATGGTTGGAGGTGAATGGGTGTGTCAGGGAGGTGAATGGGTGTGTCAGGGAGGTGCATGGGTGTGTCAGGGAGGTGAATGGGTGTGTCAGATATGGCTCTGGTCTTCAAACTTGTAAATGCTTTTATTGATATTAACAGTCTAAACACAAGTTTGGCAAAGATTAGATGAAAAATAAAGAAGGTATATATTAACAAAGAAACTTTATAATTTTTCAATAAATCAAGGGCCATAACATCATATTGTCTCATTGAGTTTGTTAATTTAAAAATCGAGATGGGCATATGAAATACAAACACGAGCAAGACCTCGGAACTTACAACTATGTAGGTAAAGTATTATGCAATACAAACATGAGCAAGATCTCGGAACTTACAACTATGTAGGTAAAGTATTACGCAATACAAACATGAGCGAGACCACGGAACTTACAACTATGTAGGTAAAGTATTACGCAATACAAACATGAGCGAGACCTCGGAACTTACAACTATGTAGGTAAAGTATTACGCAATACAAACATGAGCGAGACCTCGGAACTTAAAACTATGTAGGTAAAGTATTACGCAATACAAACATGAGCGAGACCTCGGAACTTACAACTATGTAGGTAAAGTATTACACAATACAAACATGAGCGAGACCTCGGAACTTAAAACTATGTAGGTAAAGTATTACGCAATACAAACATGAGCGAGACCTCGGAACTTACAACTATGTAGGTAAAGTATTACGCAATACAAACATGAGCGAGACCTCGGAACTTACAACTATATAGGTACAGTATTACGCAATACAAACATGAGCGAGACCTCGGAACTTACAACTATGTAGGTAAAGTATTACGCAATACAAAATGAGCGAGACTGCGGAACTTACAGCTTTGTCGGTATAATACGCAGTATCAATACAAACATGAGCGAGACCTCAGAACTTACAACTATGTAAGTACAGTATCATTCAATACAAACATGAACGAGACTCGGAACTTACAACTATGTAAGTACAGTATTATGCAATACAAACATGTGTGAAACCAAGAAAATTACAACTATGTCGGTACAGTATTATGCAATACAAACATGTGTGAAACCAAGGAACTTTTCTGATTGAAACATTTCTTACAAATATGACATTTGAATGGTTTCTCTCCGGTATGTATGCGCATGTGCCGAGTCAGCCACGAGTTGTGTTGAAACACCTTGCCACAGAATGCGCAAGGGAATCCCTCGCTGGGTTGCAGTGGCGATGTGGCCGATTGTGAGGCGCTCAACAGTAGACTAGAGAGACCTCCTTGTTGGGAGTTTTGGTAAGTTGACGGAGAGTCAGGTCCTGAAAATAAAAACACATAATTAATTGTTTGAATTGTTGTTTAATGGCCCATCAACACTTTATCAAGACGATTTAGAGCAGTTAGAGTAATTTCAGGTCATTTCAGGCCCTAGTTACACAAGAGGATTTTTCCCCAGCATGTTTTACACAAATGATACACGGGATCACCGTACTCATACTATCAAGGATTTATGTAACATTATGCCTTGTTACTATCGAATACATTCTTCGAATGTCTGTCCAAATAACAAGATAAACTGCAGTACACGGAACTGCCAGATTAATTTCCCCTACTCTAAACTTACTAATTAAAGTCGGTGACCAAGATTAAACCATAGACTGGGACCCATCTTTGTAGCATGTTCAATGTTTGCTACTAGTAAGTTCAGGTCACCACCGGTTGGGACCAGCTGTAACCACTAGCAGATGTTTTTTTCCTTCTCAATATTTCCTTTTAAATTTTTCTTCTCAGTGTTTCGTTTTTTTCTACATAAAAACTTTAATTAAGGAGGTTGGCTGGGAAAGGACGTAGTGATGAGATTTTTTTTAAATTCATATTTAAAGCTTCTTTGGTATAATTTAGATTCAAACTTATCAAAAAAAGGCTAGGTCACCGTGCTTTTTTCCCCACTAGACGTAATTGAAGAAGGCACATATTTCTAACTTCAAAATTTCACTAAAAAGAGGAAAAATATTGTCATTGAACATTTTTACAATTGTTTTCATAACCTTACGTTTATAGAAAAACAACAATTAATTTTTGATTATATATATACATATCTTTCAAATCATACAAAAGCAATTGTAATCCTCGTTCGTCTTTTTACTTTAAAAAGCAAACATATATGGACCGTACACCACCCACTTTTGTTTTTACCGAAAAATTAATTCAAAATAAAAAAACATGTTCTAATGATCAACTTTTTTTAAAACTTGTATATGTCAAGGTCCTATGGCATTTCTTTCAAAACAAGTAAAAAAATATATAGGTCACCAGGCTTCTAATGATTTTTTTTTAAAAAATCTTTAAATTACACCCATTTTGGAGTTATTTTGACATTTACAATGTAAAATACTGTACACACAATATTGACATGGAGATCGAAAATAAAATTAGCTCAGTATCTACTTTTAAATATGTATTCCACTACTGAAAAACAAAAATCTGATTTATTCTATAGCAAAAGGATAAATTCTACTCAGAGCTACCCATACCCCCTATTTTGCTGACAACAAAAAATGATCACAAATGACGGAAAAAATTTTGGGGGGGGGGGGGGGGGGGGGGGAATTTGCTTAAAATTTGGTATGTTACCATCTTAAATCCTACATTATATCCATATCTACTAGAATAGAAAAAAAGAAACAATTATAATGTCAAATAAAACCATGATTTAAAAAAGAAAATGTTTAGACTTGAAGATGTCAAAACTTGCCCAGCCAACATCCTTAAGTCACTAGTGTCAAGTAAAATTTATGAAAAGCCTGGCGTACACGTCTTTTCTTACTTAAAAAGAAACACTTGAATGAGTTCTTGATTGGCTACGTATATATACTTAAATTTCAGTGAAGCCGCAAAATCAGTAGTCATGGCTTTTTTTTCGGAATTAGGGGAAGAGGCACAGGCCCTGCAATAGGGGGAAAATGGTGCGATTTTCGAGATAAAGCGGAAACAATAGTGCGATTTCGAGATATAGTGGGAACAGTGTATTTGGCAGAGATTGAAGTTTTTTTGTTTGTTTTGTTTTGGGGAATTTTCTCAGCCAAAGAGCGGAAAATGTAGGCTATTCGGCCTCTGTTTATGAAGGGGAAGCCTTGGTAGTTAATGAAGGGGAAGCCTTGGTAGTTAATGAAGGGGAAGCCTTGGTAGTTAATGAAGGGGAAGCCTTGGTAGTTAATGAAGGGGAAGCCTTGGTAGTTAATGAAGGGGAAGCCTTGGTAGTTAATGAAGGGGAAGCCTTGGTAGTTAATGAAGGGGAAGCCTTGGTAGTTAATGAAGGGGAAGCCTTGGTAGTTAATGAAGGGGAAGCCTTGGTAGTTAATGAAGGGGAAGCCTTGGTAGTTAATGAAGGGGAAGCCTTGGTAGTTAATGAAGGGGAAGCCTTGGTAGTTAATGAAGGGGAAGCCTTGGTAGTTAATGAAGGGGAAGCCTTGGTAGTTAATGAAGGGGAAGCCTTGGTAGTTAATGAAGGGGAAGCCTTGGTAGTTAATGTTTTATTCGAACAAACATGATAGACATGCTGTCAAAAAATTGCATTTCTACAAAGTAAAACTTGGAAAAACTCTTCCATTGAAAAATGTATTGTAATTTTAAACCACCATAGAAACACAAATGTGTGAAACAGCTCTGAGCTAGAAATATCACTGAAGGTGATAAATACCGCTGTTGTTTTTTTAATATAGCTGATGAGAATCAATTGGTCAGTTGGATCATCACCCATAGAAATAAACAGTGCAGCTAATACATTCTTGGAATGTCTTGTGTAGGAATGACATACTTTTCATTCGGGTTGCAACAGTATACGATATTGGAGTCAAACAAAGGGCCATAATACTGAAATAAATTAGGGAAAAAACAATGTGTGATATAGAGTTCATCAGTTGTTATGTGTATATGAAGTTTGGGAACAATCCATTGGAAACTGTTTGAGAAATGCAAATAAAAAATGTGTTATGTGACGGGGACGCGACATTACGGGACATTACGGACAGCGTGATTCCTATGTAGCCCCCAGCGTAGATCCGTCAATGATATACACACATTGTCCGTTCATGTTTTGTTGTTAACACACCATCACCTTGATGTTACAACTAACCTTCATCTATAAGTCCTCGGATCGGTCATTTAGCATTTTTTCCCCGATTTTTAATGTTACGAGCAGACCGAGGAGTCATTTTAGTGATTCATCATACATTCCAGGGATGTTTTAAAAGATCATTTTATCACGGGGGTATAACGTTTAGATTTCGACACTATGTAGGTGTTTTGTTTCTCTCCACTCAGTCACTGAGTTGAGCTTTTTAATTGGGATCTAGATGTTAATGTCTACCAAAAAAAATAACCACTAATTCTGTAACATATCATTTAGACATCAAGAGCAACATTCCTGTGAAGTTTCATGAAAATCTGTAAAGTAGTTTCAGAGGAGTAGTTGCTACAAGTTTTCATTATATAACTCTATGTAAACAAAGATGGCCACTGGCGGCCATGTTTAACGTTGCATCAAAATAATTTTCGACAAGGATCAACATCATTCCATACTGATCATTTTAGAAAAAGTCCCATATCAATATCACTTATAGTTTTCAAGAAGTACTCGCTACAAACTTTTTTTTGAAAATCTATTTATAGCTGTGGTGGCCATCTTGAATTTTCGACCAACCTAAAATGATGACATTTAGACATCAAGAGCAACATTCCTGTGAAGTTTCATGGAAATCCGTCGAGTAGTTTCAGAGGAGTAGTCGCTACAAGTTGTTACTAAATAACTCTTTGAAAACAAAGACGGCCGCTGGCAGCCATGTTTAACGTCGAAACAAAACAATTTTCGACGAGGACCAACATCATGCCATGCTGATCATTTTAGAAAAAGTCCCATATCAATATCTCTTAGAGTTTTCAAGAAGTAGTCGCTACAAACTTGTTTTTTAAAAATCTAATTTTAGATTTGGCGGCCATCTTTGATTTCACATCAACATGAATTTTTGCTAGGATCAACTAAACTTCAGGGCAACATTTCTGTAAAGTTTCATGAAAATCCATTCAGTAGTTTCAGAGGAGTAGTCGCTACAGAAAATAGTTTACGGAGGGACGGACGACGGACACCGCACCACGGCATAAGCTCTGCTGATCTCTGATCAGTAGAGCTAAAAATAAATCAAATAAAAATTAATAAAAAAAAAATTAAACAAGAGGTCAATGACCTTGAAGCTCTACTGATAGATTTTGATAGCTAGATCAGCATTCCTGTGAAGTTTCATAAAAATCTGTCAAGTAGTTTCGGAGGAGTAGTCGCTACAAGTTGAAGTTTTTACTATATAACTCTAGGTAAACAAAGATGGCCACTTGCAGCCATGTTTAATGTGGAATCAAAATAATTTTTGACAATGATCAACATCTTGTCATGCTCATTTAGTGTACATCTTCCCTCACAGATTGAGCGTTGATGACTCGCGTAATATCACAGTTCATGAACTGTTCATGAAGGTAAAATTACCACTTTATTTCACACAAAAAATAAAATTCAAATTAACACCTTATTTCATGAACTAAAAAGTTCATGATTAGATCATTCTTGAATAGTTTATGCACGAACTTAACTAAAAAGGTACTGAATCAGGGTGATTTATAAACTTCGTAAGATTCTTGGTCATGATCACTTTCATACTATCTTTGTTAAACTTGCTAAAAAGTTTATCAAAAGAGGTTATGACCCTATCATTTTGCAACATAACTGCATGCTTGGTGGTGGACCCTTTTACAGTTCGCCACTATGCTTTCCTCTTTAATTATACGATGACTGGACAGACTGTGGACCCTATGATGACGCCTACCTAAAGCCCATTGGGACGGTGGCGTTTGATGTATGTCTATGATCTTTCTTGTCGTGCCCTTAATGGTTTATTCTCGTTGCTCTGGCTTCTGCCAAGTCATTGAGTACCTTCATTGTGGCTTTCTAGGCTATTGTTTTTTGTATTACATTTACACGAGCATATTTGTGTTTTACTTATATTGCCTATTGATGCTGACTTGTTGGGTAGAGATTAGATCATGGCGGGGATTTCTTTATTTACACTGTCCTGTTTTAATGGGATGACAGTAGGGTTAGTGTGAAGTTTGGTGCACCCTAAACTGGTTTAAACCCAGTGGCCTACTTTGCCACTGACCGTTCCAAGGCGGTAATCCTATTGTCGACCCTTTTGTGTTTGTGATGTCGTCTGCATTTATTTTTACTTTTGCCTTCTTGTTCGTCTGTTTGCGTGTTTGTTTCTGTGTTTTGTGGTTGACTGTCCTCCTTGAATGCTACTTTCCTTGTCCGATCTTTTTATATTTCTTTAATTTCTTGGCAATTCATGAAAAATTCAAGAACTATTGGTTCCTGAACAGTTCATGAACACATGCAGTTCAAGTAATGTTTAGTTCATGAAAATAACTGGTCATTTGACCTTTGAAAACATGTCATGTATAGTTTATGAAGAGTTCATGAATATTTCTGTTACTATTCATGAACTTGGTTCACAAACAATCATTGAACAATTCAAGACATTTTCGCAGAGGTGTGTCATTGACCTTATGTGGAGCTTGGTTAGTAGTTCTCTAACAGTTCTAATGAATATTCACTAACTTTAAGTAGTGGGTATCTCATGACGTAATATATAGCTTACATAGCAGTACTCTATCAGTTATCTGGCAGTTATAATGAATAGTCATTAAATATAAGCTGTACATTTACATAATCAGCATAGTAACTTCTAAGTAACTATTAAAGAACTTTTATAACTGATAAGGAACTTCCAAGAAACTGTCAAGGAACTGTTAAGGTTAACTCGCATATAGCTTCAGAAGGCCAGTGGACTGCTTACATTTATGCTTACATTTATGAACTGTTAAAGTTAAACAAGAGATCAATGACCCTGAAGCTCTAATGGCAGCTTCTGATAGCTAGATCAGCATTGCTGTGAAGTTTCACGAAAATCTGTCAAGTAGTTTCAGAGTAGCTGTTACAAGTTTTTATATATAACTCTATGTAAACAGATATGGCCCCTAACCATGTTTAATGTTGAATCAAATTTTTAGCCATGGTGGCCATCTTGAATTTCCGGCCGACCTGAAATTTGCTAGGATCAACTAGACTTCATGAGCAAAATTCCTGTGAGGTTTCATGAAAATCCGTTACGTAGTTTCAGAAGAGTAGTCACTACAAGTTTTTACTATATAACTCTATGTAAACAAAGATGCAGCCATGTTTAATGTCGAAACAAAATGATTTTCGACAAGGACCAAAATCAAGTCATGCTGATCATTTTAGAAAAAGTCCCATATCAATATCACTTATAGTTTTCCAGAAGTACTCGCTATAAACTTGTTTTTAAAAATCTATTTTTAGCCGTGGCAGCCATCTTGAATTTCACATCAACGTGAATATTTGCTAGGATCAACTAGACATCATGGGCAACATTTTTTTAAAGTTTCATGAAAATCCATCCTGTAGTTGCAGAGGAGTAGTCGATAAAATAAAGTTTACGGACAGACTGACGATGACACCGCACCACGGCATAAGCTCTGCTGATCTTTGAGTGATCTTTGATCAGTAGAGCTAAAAAAACTGCTTAGAAACTACCTCCCACTTTGACTTGGGAGAGCAGGAATGATCCTGATATGCTTAGGACTTTTTTTTATTTATATTTGTTGCAACATGTTTGAAGATAAAATCGCATTTTTAGCATTATTTGGGAGCAGAGCGGGTATTTTTGAAGAAATGGTTCAACAGTTGAACTGAAAATGCTTGTTTGTACTTTCCTTTGGTATGCAAACATTGGTAATATATTGCAATGTATGTTCCAATAACTGAGAATTGAACAATAAACTGAGGTGTATTAGGAAATGCACAACACATGCTCTTGATGTGTACCAAACAGGTACACACGAGCACGTGTATTAGGAAATGTACAACACGTGCTTGTGTGTGTCACAAACCACCTACACAAGAGCATGTACAACAATTGCTTGTGTGTGTCACAAACCAGGTGCATAAGAGCATGTATAGTAGGAAATACTGGTTTACAGATGATATCAATTGAAAATCTGTTCATTGATTGTAATCAAGACATCAGCAAGACATCAGAGGAAGGTTATTTTAATTATGCTTACTGACACAAGTCATACATATACCATATAAACGTTTTAAAAATAACAGGAACAGTGACTAGATAAAATTATATACAACATTTACATGAATGGTGGAAATTACACTAAAACAAATGTCCTACCAAGTGTGACCTTGAAGTGAAGGCCAAAGGAACACCGGTATCGTTGGACAGCTAATGAGCATTGGTCACAACTGTGAAAATATTGTACCAATCTGTTGGACAGTATCAAAGTTTAAATACTGCTAGTTTTGGAGAAACGTGGAAACAAAACTGCTTATAATAAACTGTAAACAAAATGTGATGCCATCCGCCGCTCGATGAAACTTGTCAATATAATACCATATTTTGTTTGCTGTAAAATCCAGTAAAAACGTAAATCTTGCAATAATTGTTTTATATGTATTAAAACAGGAACAATGATACAACTGAATTGGGTTTTACGGCGAACCAATATAAGAAAGGTGATACAGCGCCAAAAAAGAAAAAACATGCCAGGCTAATTCTCCATTTACGTCAAGATAAAATATGTAGAATGAACCTAGAACCTTCTATACCCTACAGAGTTGCTGCAAATTCTACACAAACATGGTCATGATGAAGACAATAAATGAGTGCCATGACAAAAATGGCAAAATGAACATGAAAGGGGTTCCAACCACTTCACCTTTAGCGGAATTTGCAGTGGGGAGTGAGTCTAACCACTGTGCTTCTAGCGGGATTTGCAGTCAGGGAGCGGGTCCTCCCACTCTGCCTCTAGTAATGTTGGGGAATGAACTCATCCTCTAGCAGGATTTGGAGTGGGAGTGGGTGGTCCTACAAGGCTGCCTCTAGGGATTTAAAGTGGTCCTATTCTATACCATTTAACCACAGGGGACAGGACACATTTGAAATATGTTTGTATACATAGGCGATTTCTACAATTAGTCATAAACAAATGAAACAAACATGACAACACGTTTAAGTACAATTAAACGACATACATGTGTATAAAATCACAATTCAGTAAAACACTGTTCAAGTAATGCATCTTGTATATAATAACCTTTATGATATTCTATTGTTCTATTGCCTTTATAAGATAGCCTGTTGTTCTATTGCATGTATAAGATAGCCTATTGTTCTATTGCATGTATAAGATAGCCTATTGTTCTATTGCATGTATAAGATAGCCTATTGTTTTATTGCATGTATAAGATAGCCTATTGTTCTATTGCATGTATAAGATAGCCTATTGTTCTATTGCATGTATAAGATAGCCTATTGTTCTATTGCATGTATAAGATAGCCTATTGTTCTACTGCATGTATAAGATAGCCTATTGTTCTATTGCATGTATAAGATAGCCTATTGTTCTATTGGTACATCTTGTATATAATAACCTTTATAAGATAGCCTATTGTTCTATTGGTACATCTTGTATATAATAACCTCTATAAGATAGCCTATTGTTCTATTGGTACTGCTGCATACGAAAAACTTGAAATGACATGGAAAAAATAAAAGCATCAGATTTGTATCTATGAAACAGGAAGTCATTTTATTAGAAAACATCATATCTTGACCCCACAGTGTTATATACATACTCTTCTGGCATTACCCTTTAAATAGGAATGCTTTTAGGTTATCAAAAGTATTTCCTCAAACATATTTTCGTAAAACACAGTAGAGACTGCACAAAGATACAAATACGGTTTTAAGTATACACTCATGTACAGGCGCACTAATCTTCACTATCTCAGTAGCACATGGTGTATGGTTCTGATATGTCCGACTAAATGGTGTCTCATACGGAACGACTTTTCACAAAAATCACATCGATATGGCTTTTCCCCAGTGTGTATCATCATATGTCTGGCAAGGTTTTGTCGTGTTCGGAATTCCCGGTAACACGTCGGGCAGTGAAAACATATATGGTTGTTGGACGGAGATGCGCTGGAGAAGTTGTGAGGTGCATTGGAGGATGGTGAAGAGTATGATGTCGGTGTCAGTAAGGTAGCGTTGCCTAAAATAAAAAATAAGAAAAGAGTATTAAGATTTTAGGTAAAGATTGAGTGTAATGGAATTATTACTACAGAAATTACAAACTAAAACTGGTCTAGGCCGAGACCTGAACTACATGTGGAACCTCAAAACAAAATTTAGTTCATCTAACAGAATGGTTTAAATTGCTATAAATATGGACCTGGGCCCTGTTTTATGAAACAACCTACAACATATTTGATCGGAAATCAATTTCTTAAATGCTTTACTATGAATTACGCATAAAATAAATGTGATTTCATTTCATGTTCTTATACATTTGATATTTCTGCTCTACGTGCACACATAATTGTCTACATTAAATGCTTAGGTGGAATAAAGTGGATGATTTTATAATTTGCTTTACGATCATAATTATCGTAAGATGTTTAATAAAAACGGGGCCCTGGAGTTTAAGTCACATAGAAAAAGGTTTAAACAGACTCAATAAAACTCTCTTGTTTGTGTTTGTTGCTTCCAAGGGATCACCTTTTCAGTATTTATTATAGTAAATACCAGAATATAATTGTTGGATTGATACTAAATGGACGAAAACAGAATGTTTATCAATGGCAACAAAGAACAAAGAGTTTAAAGTTCAAACATATTAAGGAAACGCAATTAATTGAAGAGGCTAGCAAGACCAAACGAATTGTTGGAGTAGTGAATGATAAAGATTTTATATTGTTACTTTATCGATCTATCTGCCCTTTACCATTTCACCTCTTTAACTACTGAGTATAATTCAACCAAAGGTGTTCGACTCCCCACATTATAACAGCGTGCGAGAGCACCGCCCCAAGGGATCCCGAAGAAATTTCAAACTTGATGTTTTGTTTTTAATTATGTCTCAGGTGAAACACGTACTCATACTAGGTAATTTTACTTTCACTTTCTGTTTTCTATTAATGGTGACTTGGCTAGGAATTGAAAGAAACTGATCCGCCAAATAACGGCAACATTACACTACAAAACTGTTTATCAAAATTCTATCAAGGTGTTCAGGTCATGTAATAATCATAATGTATATGTGCCGATTAAAAGTATAGGTTGATTCACAGGTTCTTAAATACGAGTGACTGACTATACGTAATTTGAATTATGAGCTGGTAACTCTTAATTTGATGCTCCAGTATTTGGGTTTGACCTGGCCGGTTAAAGCTGTTTATATTGTGTCTATAGAGTTTGGATTCATAAGATATCTAGTTACATGTACATACCTCATCGTCAGTAGGTTTAGAAATGGTTACATCTGTTGTAAAATCTGCCTGTTGCTGGCAAGATTGGGACTTGAAGGAATATGACATGAATGTGTTAAAAGTATTTTTTCTATTATTAATAATTAGAGTACATATTTTCACCTGACTTTAGAATACCCATTGTTTTACAATTCCACACAGACACCATGTCTTCCAGTTGGAACATCATACACCATGCACCCACTCTCAATAGACCAAACAAAGAACAACTGTGTATTTCACCATTTCTGCTGGAAACATTAAGCTTGACTATTCTAATAGATTGGCAGTGTACAGTTTTTAGCATGGTGAACTTGTTCACCAAGCTATAGTTACCGTGTTTTTTCACGAATCCTAACTACAGCCTCACTGATGAATCGACGCATTGCCAGAAAAAGAAGACCCATATTTTAACAGGTGTTTCTTCTTTTCTAGTGCGGGTACAAATAAGGTATTAAGGTCATTTAGAAATTTCAAATAATTTCTTCGATGCATTGATTAAGTTATATATTATTTATATAACTATTTCATCTATTGTTTCATCGTTTAGCTGTGCGTTCTATAAATACATCAATCATCATCATCACATGATCATCACGTGATCTTGCGTAAAATATATTCATACGCTGTATTGTTCTCCTAGGATAGTGATTGAGATTTGTAACCAGTTGATTTTATAATTTATTTCTCTTGTTGCAACACCATCAAACTCATATCTTCCATCGTTCTTGGATTTATATATTTAAGAAATATACATGGCCTTTATAGTCTTCATATAATATGTAATAGGTTTGGTCAGTAATGGTTATCGCATAAGCTACTATCCTTTGTAAAAAGTTGTTGCTGCCTATTCTCCGGAAAAAGATTTCAGCTTATTTTGAAGTACGCTGTGTAATATTCTGAAGTCTTTACCTCCCATGCTATGAAGTTAAAATAACTGTTTCGGTCGTAAAATAATCCTGAATACGTGTGCCGATCGTGTCGGCGATCAACAAGATCTGACTGGGTATAGACCGGGTAAATTCGGACACAGCAGTTTTAGAATAAATACCTTATAGATCATTAAAATTTGTAAAGGATTATTAGCTCAGTCGGGAGAGCGGCAGTCCCATAAAATTATGGATTATAAAGCGAGCGGGATGGGTTCGAATCTGAGCAGAACCCAATTGTTTTTATTCTAATTATATTTTTTTTATGCAAAAAAGTTTGTTTAATTCATTAATTAATGGTCTTAAAAGGGGTACATCAGAATTTTTCTAGAAACAGCTTAAATTATAAAATTGTTCCAGTTCACGATAGAAAACACTATCAATCAAAATGTGAAACTAGAACCATTTTGTTAATGTCTAAAGTTTCAGAACACCATATAGCTAGGGTGGACTCGCACGTAATATGCTAGAATTAACCCTGGTGCGTCACCTAGGATAGCACGTATTACTGTGCAGAATGAATTTCTTTGCAAAATAAAAGATTTTATAGGCTCATTATGTTTTGGTCATGTAGAATAAAATATTAATATTTGTCAATTTTAAATCGGACACCTATAGACCCCCATAAAAGGCCTGATGTACTCCCTTTTAGACTTAAGTCGGAAAACAAATTGTGTGTGTGTGTGTGTGTGTGGAGAGTGGGGAGATTTTTTAAAAGCTTTTTACGACTTTTATCTATGCGTCAATTTGGTAGAGGTACATGTAGACCTCATCTGTTTTGAAACAAACTCGTAGAACCACAGTCCTGCCGCGCGTTAGTGAGTAGCTGTCAAACATTATTCAATGAGCAAACGCGTAACAAGAGGGCCTCAAACGTATGACTGTAGCATTGAGAGATATACATTACACAACAAGAGTAGATTACAATTTTCAAATTACATGCAAAACTGATTGAATTATATTCTGTTAAGGCCAAAACACAACAAAGCAACACAAAAATGAAGGGGTAAAAGTTTTTGTGTCGAAGGTAAAAACGGCGATTCGGTTGGGTGACAGGAAACAAAATACTTTTTGTTTAGGCCTAAGGTAGTAAACGAAATTTACCGTGACTTTGGTGATTACTGTCAACAAACGATTTGCCGACTTAAAATAAAATCATGAACAAATCGTGAAATTCTCAGTAGCGTTCACATACATTGTTGAAAAATATAACAACGAAATAATTGTGTATGACCATCATGTTCACTCCGAGTTGTGAGATTAAATCACAACGGTATCCCAAGAACAGTGGTACTCCGAGTTGTGAGAATGAACTACAACGGTATCTCGAGACCAGTGGTATTCCGAGTTGTGAGAATAAATAACAACGGTATCCCGAGACCAGGGATACTCCGAGTTGTGAGATTAAAATCAAATGAGCACAAAGATTTATAAGTTATGTTTTGTATATATGTAGTCTGTATGTCTCTACTACAAGTTGTATTTAACACATATGTTCTTTTAGTTGAAGGTCACACTTTTTGGAACACGGAAGCTTCAGGGAGAATTTGTCATTTTACAGTGACATTCCATGTTTAAATTTGTATTGCAGCGGGGGATATGGCTGTCTTTCAGCTTCACTCTGACTACTGACTACACTCGTGTTCATTTGATTTTAATCATACTTGCATAGTAGGTCGATATCAATGCAAGGTTGTTTCCTATTTTAATTCAGCCGTGTTGGTCAAAGGGTCTATGAATTACCTCCCCTTGAATTGGCAAAATTAGCTGTCTTGACTTTTTGACGCTATATTCATTTCTAATGACTCAAACTTTGATAGGTGATGACTGGTGATGTTTTTTGATACACTGTAACACCTGTGAAGATGATGAAGCGTTTCGAAGATTAATTTTCATTTTAACCTATCATTCCTTTTGTTCCCTTCTTTATTCCTGTATATACCTTACATTATCTTGTTTTAATCGCCTTAGTTCCAGATACATTAAACAACGCATTGATGTATTATTACATGCAATGATGTATTGTTATTAAGAAGAGTTGACACATTTTCAGTCCATCCATGTCATGCGTGATTGGAAAGAAACCTTCCATTACGTCATGGATGCACAAATCATAGTTCACCATGCTCTCAGTACCTTCGGTACTTTGATTTCTTTAAAAGGACCTACATTTGTATACATTATTTTATCAATCAGGGTGGTGAAACCACGTGAATTTTTGATCGGTGTCACGGCAAAAAATTGTAAAGAAAACACTTGATTGAGGTAGGTGATTCCGGTAGGTGTTCACTTCATAACTTTCTTAATATTTATCTAATTTTATTCAACTAAAGTGCACATATCCCCACAAAGTAACCTCTTTCCTCCTACACAAAAATACAAGTAATTTGATGTATCGTGTACATTTTGAGATTAGCCCTCCCAGTCTTTGAAACGAAAGAAATCTATGACCATGTATATTTTGGGAGGTCTAATCTCAGAAAGTACAAAATGAACCAAATTGCTGCGGAGGAAAGGGCTTACATTCTAAGGGTATGTGTGCTTTATTTGAATTACATTCATTAAAGGGACACTGTTCGTAAATAAGCAGATATTGAGCATAACCAAATAACTGTCTGGCTTTTATTCAGTGAAATGTATACATGATGAGCATAGACCCAAAGAATAATGTGGGACCCACATTGTTTACCTTTTCTGTTGATCATGTGACTTCCATTAGCGCATTAGGTTTTCTACATGTATTGCTATATGTTTGGCCCGTTTAGCTCAGTTGGGAGCGACGTCGACTATTGCGCAATTCTAGGTTTGGGCTGCGAGTTCAAACTCATGAAGTGGTACTTCTTTTTTTGTACCGCGACTGAATTCTGTCAATTTTGCTTTTAATTTGTAAATATTCAATAGTGTTTAGTGTGTAATGTTTGTGAACATTTTTAGTGTGTGTTTTATAAGCTTAAAGTTACGGACATTGTCCCTTTAAATATTAACAAAGTTATGAAGAAAAATCCTACCTGAATGAAGTGCTTTGTTTATATTTTTTGCCGTGAAACCGATCAAAAAGTCACGTGGTTTTGTCACCCTGTAAATGTCATTTCTGGATGGAACAAGTCATATCAAACAACTTTATTTACAACAGTTTCCGACCTATGACAACCGCCATATATAATCAATAATTGACCAGTTTATACTGAGATACTCTGCAAGTACTCTTATTTGAGTATTTGTAGAAGTTCTGGCAAGCATGTAACTATGTCCTTTCAGAATTTCAGCATGTTGATGATGTTTAGATGCATAATAATTTTCATCAAGCCATCAATTTACACGATTCCATTGAGCATACCTTCTCAATCAGAGTATTGGAACCCACAGACTATTCTATGTCTGGTTACTAGTATCATAATGTATCCAATGAAGTGTTATTTTCATGTGACAAAATCTTCTCCATTTGTGTTTGGATTAAAACCAAATGGCGTTCTACTGAGTTTCTCTACCTCCCTCCTTTTGTGAACTGTTAAGGCTTTAGATAGAGACACTTTTCCCAATGCACATGCATTCCCTACTCTCTGCTCAACTTCACCTACACAGAGATTGTTCACCTTCAAAGATTGTTCACATTCTGTTCATGTTCATTTAACCGATAGCAGGCTGCTCTTTTATCAGGGATATATCGTAGTTCTGATAATGCGATGTAATTTTGAACATCTACTTCTTAAACTCCAGGGTCCAAAGCAGTTTCCACATTATCTTCAGACTGATTTGGTTAAATTCTAGATCCAACCTATATGGCAGTAGAAGGAAATTCAAGTTTCTTTTGACACTTGATATTAGTTTTTTAGCAGATGCATTCTTCACTTAGTGGTGCTCTTGTTTGCAACTTTCTGTTGCCACTGATAGCTGAACCTCTGCTGTAGATCTGCCAAAGGGAGCTCATCCTCACTATAAAACAAGACAATTGGTATAACCGATGGATGCTCCCCAAAATGTATCCTCAACTTATCAAATGGCCTTATATCACCTAGCAGTTTTCAATTTGCAGTTCCATTGTTAGTTTACGCTCCAGATAAAACATCTAAGTATAAAATTACAAAGGGCAATTACTCTAATTTGAATGAAGACAGATTTACAGTTCTTTCACTCTGTACTTTCCCTCATTGCCCTCTATTACTGTGTGAAGTTTCATTGCAGTCCCATCAGTAGTTTTGAAGATATGCTCTGGACAAAAATTCCAAGTATAAAATTACAAAGGAAAATAACTCTAATTTGAATGAAGACATAGTTACAGTTCTTGCACTCTGCACTTCCACTCATTGCCCTCTATCATTGTGTGAAGTTTCATTGAAGTCCCATTAGTAGTTTTGAAGATATGCTCCGGACAAAAATTCTAAGTACATGTATAAAGTTACAAAAGGCAATAACTCATAATTTGAATGATGACACAGTTACGGTTCTTGACTCTGCACTTCCTCTCATTGCCCTCTATCATTGTGTGAAGTTTCATTGCAGTCCCATCAGTAGTTTTAAATATATGCCCCGGACAAGAAAGTGTGACAGACGGACGGACAAAGCGACAAACTTCGGGGAGCATAAAAACATAACTGCAAAGAGGAACATCTACGAGTACATCAAACTTCTTGACCATGTCTTTCTCTTTCTTCATCACTGTTGTAGAAGTATCTTAAGCATCATTTGTAATGTCAGAATTATTGTCATTAGTTTTTGCATCCTCGCGCTATTGGACTCACATTGCCATTACCTTGTTTACCACTATCGGCATAACTACTAAATATAACATTCTAGCTTGAACATTCTGAACAATTGCTTTTCCTTAAGGAAATTTAGTCCTTACTATCTGAAGAATCAGAGGTTACTGTACCGCTTGATCTTTCACTTGGAGAAGCACCTGCATCATTTGAGGCATCATCTGAATCAGTGGAGAAGCACCTGCATCATTTGAGGCATCAGAATCAGTGGAGAAGCACCTGCATCATTTGAGGCATCTGAATCAGTGGAGAAGCACCTGCATCATTTGAGGCATCTGAATCAGTGTAATTACTTATCATTATCAGCAGAACCACCATATGTAGAACTTATAACATCTGAACAATCGCTTTTCCTATAGGACATTTCTTCATCAATATCTGAAGAATCAGAAGTTACTGCACCGCATGATCTTTCCGAAACATTGTCATTAGTGTTATCATATTCAACATCACGAAGACCATCCTTTAGTGATATTTGAAACATTGCCATTAGTTTGTTTATCGTTTCTATTTGATGAATGTTGTTTGGGAAAATTAAACCTTCATCATTTAATAAATGTGAATTATGGTCAATAACAGAGTTAATACTGTATTAAGGTGAAGTTACTGCATTAGAAAAATAGGAACCATTCAAGTCGCCATTTCTTTGTTCCTTCGTCAAACATTTCCGAACTGTTTTAATTTTATGTGCAAGTTGTGTCAAAGGGAGATCATCGTCGCTGTCTGAATCTGTGACGCATGTGATTGTAACTGCCCTGTTTGTCATTTCCGATTCGATGCATTTACTACGCACCTTTGCTGAAAACGTACATGGTCTTTTATATGATATTGGTGTTCTATGACCAGAAGAAGATTTAAGTTCAGACACTGAGAAATAGGATGTTTCTAAAACCTTCCTTTATCACCAAACCTACAAATGTCTTTATTATAGGATTTTGTATTCAAACTTTTCTGAGTACACTTGATTCGTTTACAATTATCAAACTGTACAATACAGGGCTCCAGAAATTGGATAGCCCGACGCCCGGGGCTAGTCAAAATTGAAGTCGGGCTTGCAACAAATTCCATGCAGTTAGCCCGTCGGGCTAGTCCAAAAAACAACAAAAAAACAACAAATCCCACTGCCTAAATTACACGATCTGTGTATAACAAACACGCGCCAGTCAGGAACCTGTAATAAAACATCCCCCACATGTTTCATAATCTGTTAAATTGCACTCGCTTAGGTAATTAAATTAGCATTCGCCGCAGGCATCAGCGATTTTCAACATGCTGTAAGTCCATCCTCCAAGAAACTTAATTGACAGTCGGCATTATCCAATCAATTGATGTGTAGTATTTCAACTCGGGTCGATTAGCCAATGAAACCACTTTTTAAAAATACTATCTGAGCACATGTTCGTCACGGGGTCAGCTCATAATGGCGGCACCGACTCAAACGATTACAAATAGGCCGATACAGAATCACAGTCAACACAATCATGCTGAGTTGTCGGCGACTTTCGATGAATCAAGAGACCATGGACTTTTGATAATGGAAGCATGCTATATATGAAACTGTGAAAAGCGAATTATATCAATACTTAGGTAACATTTAGAAATTCCTGACTCAGGGGAAAGAACTCCCGCGAAGTGAAATTGATAATGATACACGGAAATATATGTAATATATTTGTGAGAAGAAATACTGATTTCTTTGTAAATACATTTTACACCCTTATACATTTAATAGAGTTATTTTCATATACAGTTAACAGTTTATATTTATTTTCCAATGTATTTTGCCGATTAAAATGCCTTCCTCGAGAACTGGACTTGAAAACTTGTATCACTGTATACAATTTGTGGGTGGGGTAATGCTAAAAAAAAAAATCTGTCCTAAATTTGTTCCATCTTACCATTGCTACGCTTTCACCCAATGACTACTGCCAACGCAACTTAAACGTACATCAATTGGTTATGACAAGATAAGAATTACTGATTTTTTTAATTTTCTCAGTATTTAATGAATTATAATGAGTATCTGAATCTGTTAAATCAGAATCAGCTTTAACATAATGAGATGTCGTCAGCTGGGTATAAGTAATAGATAGAGTCAGGTCTCAGTGAGCCAAACAAGATAAATGATAACAAAGACAAAAAAAACCAGACACATTATGTTTAAGGCAAGTGAAAAAACAGGGCTTGTGACAAAAAACCTCAGGGGCTAGTGAAAAAAACTACAGGGCTAGTGGATTTTCAGGACCCACTAGCCCTCGGCTTTTCCCCTAAAAAAAATAATCTTGGAGCACTGCAATAGGACTTGGTGTATCACATCAGCCTTATCTTGACTGTTAACAACATATTCAGCAAATGGTACACTCGGACTTGGTGTATCTACAACACCTGTCACATCAACCTTATTTGACTGTTAACAACATATTCATCAAATGGTACACTCAGACTTGATGTATCTACAACACCTGTAACGTCAACCTTATCTTGATTGATAACAGCATATTCAGCAAGTAGTACAATAGGAATTGTTGCTTCACCATTATTGTCATTGACAGCTTTTTCTGCTCCATCACAATCCAAATGTACACCATTAACAACACAGACAGATTCTTTGGTTACAATGTTTTTGTATTTTGCTGGTTCACCATCATTATTAGCAAACAGAAATCAAAAATCTTGATTTTCTGAAGACGTGACTGATGGGATGCGTCCTGTTGCTCTTGATACAACTTGAACGTTCTCATTACCTAAATTTCCCACAGTTAATGTATTACCAATATAAGCAATGGCATTATCCAATCAGTCCACCAGTTCATGATTTGTTTGTTGGTATCCTACAGGAATAGTGATGTAGTTCTCATCTGTATGTACCATGACATCTGACTTATTATCATACGTCATGGCATTACCCAAACATTTCAAAATTTTGACTTTTATTGATAGTTGCTTTTCAGCACGATCAATTATATCACAATTTAAAACTATTTCTGATTCAATTTTTTGTTCAGCAGTAACATTAGCATCTTCAACAACTGCATCTGTATCTGGTTGAGTTTCCTCACGGTCGTTACTCGCGTCATAAGATATTTTAAACATGTTCTCCGAGTCCTTGTCATAGTCACTATAACTAACTAAATCTGCCTCTGTTTGGACCTTGATGGTGCTGGTCTGTGCTATGTTTGTAGTTTTCATGGATTTCTCTTTGTCATCTTCTGAAAACAGAAGACTCAACAGTTGACATGGTGAGTGGTCCACCAACTCCAAGGCTACATCAAACATAATTTCTTGATGAATGCAAGTCGTCAGAATTTTAATTTCACCCATAGACATCAATGGTATTGATGTCTATGTTTCAGCATATCTTCCTTTTGCAAGCCTCCAGCATTGTCAGATCCGCTTTTGGAAAACAGTATATTTCAATTTTCAGAATATTACTCGACACATCCAACCAAACTCTACAGAGTCAGTTCTCTGGCAACATTCCATGGGTCATCAATGATATCCAAATTTAACAAAAATCCTTCGAATTCAATTGGTTTAAAGCCAGTGTATACCATGCCATATTACCCGTTATAATGATATCTGCGCATGGTAACATGGTGTTTGACAGTAAAGATCAAAGTGAACTGATGGACATACCCGATTCAACACTATTTTTGGCAGATATTCACTTACAACTCCAGTGAAACCATAATTTCGACAAACCTGTGCATATTAATATTTCAAACATCCTCTTTCAATTGATGTTTATGGCAACAATTCATCTTAAGGAAAGTAACTCTGCAGAATCATTTTGTTCCCAATATTGTTCTTCTCAAGGAGTTTCCCTAAATGGTTGATTTGTTAGAAAGCTTTCATTTTGAATTGATATTTACTAGTTCAATATGGCGATAATTTTTTAACAAGGATTTCCGGCAGGGTAAATGTGAATATACATGTAACAACCTGTTGATTTCATTTTACCCTGCTGGAAATCATTGTAACTAAGTGTTACAGTTAAAGTGTCATGTACATGTGGACATGAACTTATAATAATGCAATTACATATAAACAAAATAAAGCAAAACAAATTATGTTTACAGTAACGGCCATACAACATAGGGTATGTAGGTCAATCAGTTACTTTATGATGATCGATAATCAAAGACTACAATCGATCATGTAAAAATGCACTTTAATTAATGTTAAAAGTAGAAATAAACCTGATTATCCACAAGACAACACTTGTGAAAATGAGCGTATACATACACAAATAAACACATGTGTATCAGTTATAATTATTTTGCTGATAAAATGATAATGGCATAAGTAACAAGATAGGAAAGAATACATGTTTATCTGAAATTATTCTAAGTTCAAGGCCTCAAACTCAGATTAACATAAACATGTTATACTTCATACTGACTAACAGATTATAACCGATGATTGATCGGTTACATCCAACCGATTATAACCGATGATTGATCGGTTACATCCAACCGATTGTAACCGATGATTGATTGCAAATTTCAACAGATTACCCATCACTAGTAGGTCAACATATCTTTTTGTTTTTATTTCATCAAATTACACACTTACCGGTATATTTGTAAATGTCTAAATTAGCCAAAATATCATTATACGACTATTTGTTTTTATTAGTGCTAATTTGTATTTATTTGTGTTGAATTATGTATGAGTTACCAATTTGACTTGTGTATAGGTGAAGTTGTGTATTCATTAGGTACGGGGTCCTTAATTTCAAACTGGTGCTTGCCACTACTCCTTAAATTCTTGCCACTATCCCTTAACTTTTCAAATTTATCATGATCCAATTACAAACTGTACAATTTTGGAATAAACAATTGTTGAAAAGTAACATTCTGTTACAAAAGCCATTTAGTCTCTGCAGTAAGTATATCAACCATGTCAAATGACATAATACCTGAATTTCCATCCAAAAAAAACAAACATTTTTTAGTTTATTTTTGTGAATACACAGCTTCCATAATCATCCCTGTGATTAATATGCCAGTACTCCTTAACATGGAAGACACTGAGGTATATCTATATACCTACATATTAGGTCATAACACAACACATATGTTAAATCTGAAATCATGTTAGGGCAGGGCTCCAGAAATTGGATAGCCCGACGCCCGGGGCTAGTCAAAATTGAAGTCGGGCTTGTAACAAATTCCATGCTGTTAGCCCGTCGGGCTAGTCCAAAAAAAAATAAAAAAAATCCCACTGCCTAAACTACATGATCTGTGTATAACAAACACGCGCCAGTCAGGCACCTGTAATAAAACATCACCCACATGTTTCATAATCTGTTAATTGCACTCGCTTAGGTAATTCAATTAGCATTCGCCGCGGGCATCGGCGATTTTCAACATCAAAACAAAACATGCTGTAAGTCCATCCTCCAAGAACCTTAATTGACAGTCGGCATTATCCAATCAATTAATGTGTAGTATTTCAACTCGGGTCGATTAGCCAATGAAACCACTTCTTAAAAATACTACTGGTTGATCACATGTTCGTCACGTGGTCAGCACAAAATGGCGGTACTGACTCAAACGATTACAAATAGGCCGATACAGAATCGCAATCAACACAATCACGCTGATTTGTCGGCGACTTTTCATGAATCAAGAGACCATGGACTTTTGATAATGGAAGCATGCTTTATATGAAACTGTGAAAAGCGAAATATATCAATACTTAGATAACATTTAGAAATTCCTGACTCACTCAGGGGAAAGAACTCCCGCTAAGTGAAACTGATTATATATGTAATATATTTGTGAGAAGAAATATTGATTTCTTTGTAAATAAATTTTAAACACAGTTATTTTCATATACAGTTAACAGTTTATATTTATTTTCCAATGTATTTTGCCGATTAAAATGCCTTCCTGGAGGAACTGGACTTGAAGACTTGTATCACTGTATACAATTTGTGGGTGGGGTAATGCTAAAAAAAAATAAAAAAATCTGTCCTAAATTATTCCATCTTACCATTGCTACGCTTTCACCCAATGACTACTTCCAACACAACACATCAATTGGTTATGAGAAGATAAGAATTACTGAATTTTTAATTTTCTCAGTATTTAATGAATTATAATGAGTATCTGAATCCGTTAAATCAGAATCAGCTTTAACATAATGAGATGTCGTCAGCTGGGTATAAGTAATAGATAGAGTCAGTTCTCAGTGAGCTGGTTCATTTAAATAAATTTTAATAAAACGAGATACGTTAAAGTATTGCCAAACAAGATAAATGATAACTGACAAAGACAAAAACAAACAGACACATTCTTTTTAAGGCAAGTAAAAAAACAGGGCTTGTGACAAAAAACCTCAGGGCTAGTGAAAAAAAACCAGGGCTAGTGGATTTTCAGGACCCATTAGCCCTGGGCTAGTCCCCTAAAAAAATATTCTTGGAGCACTGTAGGGCCATGTTGTGCAATTTGGCAGTTTTTGTTTTTAAATCATGGACATTGAAATGATATCCTGTCTACAAATTAACTAGGAAACGAGACACTCCAGTAAGCTACACTTGAGCAATGACTCCATTATACATAGTGAATGCCCACTGTGGCCAACATGGTATATCAACAGACATATCTCCCCTGAAATAACTCTCCATTCTGGACGCCATGGCCAGTTTTGGAAAATTTAAATCACATTTTCAGGCTGCACAGTAAATTGGAGATATAAAGAATTCACATCTAATTAAACGTCAAAAATATGTTGATTCTTGTTCTATGAAAACACCATTTTTAGAAAACATGCTAAAATTGTTAAATTCTTCAGTGTGGACTATTTTCATTTCGATGTAACTGGAGATTGGGCTTGGAAGTTGGAATGTGTATTCCTGTTGGTGCCCGATCTTTTTATGTTGGTAAGCCATAATACCCAATTAAACTCAACTCAGTTTCTGGAGACAGGTCGCAACCCCTACAAGGAGCATACACAAATCTTACTCACCGTATCCCATGAATTCATCTTTCTGATCCGAATAACTTCCTTCGTCCACCCCGGAGCTATGTCTGCGACTCATTTGACCTTGACCCCAATCCTCGGTGGAGATTCGAAAACCATCCCCTGGTTCCACGCCAGTTATTTCTAACTCCATTTCATTTTCTGTTATTGGCTCAATTTTAATACTTGACGAACCCAAGTTCAGAACATCTGACTCATCATCCAGCATTTCTTGTTTACTACTCAATGTTTGATCAGAAGATCCCGGACTAATATTTTCTTGAGAGTTTGATTTGTTTAATGTTTGTTCTAATTGTTCACCAACATCCTGAAGACCACTATTAATGTCATCTGTGTTGTCCTCTGCTTTTATTTGTCCAGAATCCTCATTTACTGGCCTAGCACTTGTCATTTCTAGACCAATATTCGAGTCAATATTTTCTGGTTTGTTGTGAGATGGGGATTTTTCAATCTTGTCTTGTTGTCTGCCAGATAAATTGCTGGAGCGACTGATAGGGGTATTACTAAGAGCTACTGATTGGAACCGCGGATGTTTTGTAGGGGGTTGATATTCTGGTTGTGATGGTGGTTGTAAGCATGGCCTTGGATGACTTCGCCGTTGTAAATGAGATTTCTGGTCCTGTGTCTTTGATCTATGGAAGGCTGGAAATAGAAATGCACTGTTACTCCAAGCTACCGTTATGGGTACTATGATCTAAATGAGTAAACATCAGAGCTTATTTTGGGACCAAAACACGGAAAAAGACCAAAAATCTGGATGTTTAATGAAATGCTTAATTTGTAACGCTATCGTCAGGCAGTTCAATATGATAAATATAAAAGTCAATATGGTTGGTGATCAATACAGATGTTGGTAAATACAAACGCATGTAGATTTCATGGTTATTTTTAAATAATGGATAATGTCACTTCATCAAGAAACTAGAGCTGTGTTTTTTTAAAAACAACTTTGTTCAGGTAAGTTTGATAGTGGACTATTCAAAATCAAAAGGGACTCTCTTCTCACCTCAGGCTGACTAGTCAACCCATAAAGTTTCATGGTATTTGCTTCAGTTCAGGAAAAGAGGAGTTATAGTGTGGACAAGGTGTTTCATTATCCGGTCATGGTGACCCTGACCTTTGACCTCAAAGTCTAAAGTGGTCATTCTCTTACCAAAGGCAGTTCACATGAGATCTGCTTCAAAGGAAGAGGAGTTACAGTTCAGACTACGTGTTACATTATCCGTATCACGGTTACCTTAACCTTTGACCTTATGACCTCACAATCATTAGGGATCAGTCTCTCGCAAGTCAGTCCACACAATAAGTTTCATGAGACATGGAAAGTGGACTTACAGTGTAGACAGGTTTTTCATTATTGGGTCATGGAGACCTTGACCTTTAACCGACTGACCTCAAAATCAATAGGAGTCTCCTCTTACTACTGGCAGTCAACCTATGAAGTTTGATAAGATTTGCTACAGGGGAAGTGGAGTTACAGTGTGTATTGTGTTTTTCATTATTGGGTCATAGTGAACTTGACCGCTGACCTCAAAATCAGACATGCATAACTGGATATCATACTGAAGCTTCGTACAAAGTTTTGGCAAAGGATCCACGTACAAGACTGTCAAAGGCCCACAACTCCGTCAAAAACTATTGATCCAGAACACAGCAAGGATGTGCACCACTAGACATCATACTGATACTATGTACCAATTTTCGTCAAAATCCAACAAGTCATTTAGGTAAGGAGTAGTAGTGCAGACAAGATTTGTGAAGGAGAGACGGAGTCCACCAACAATACGTCTCCCCTACCACTTTGTGGGGGCAGACATGCTTAAAGAAGAAGATGAAATTTTAATTGTTTTAACAATAAATACATATACATATACAAATATGTTTAAACAAAAATGTATATGTAACTATGAAAGTATATTTTTTTTATATAATTGAGTAGTTTAAGCTTACTTCTTTATTTTCTGCTATAAAATTTCTTCCGACACCTAAAGGAAATTGAGTTGGCTATTCTACTCACCAAACTGCAACAGGTACTATGTACTGAAAGTGTCATTGGTTGTACCGTTTACTATGTAGCTGTGTATGCAAACAGGGGCATAGCTGAAGCGTTTTAAAAGCGAGTGTGCAAATGTCTGTAGCTAGCCCTGAAATTTAACCGGGAAAATCTCTTTCTATGGAGGTTTGGTGGCATTCACCCACCCCACCTACACTCCAGAGTTTTTGTGATTTCATCAGGAGATTTCCTGCATTTTAGTGCATGTCCCTAAGATTTTCAGTTTAAAGCAAGACATTTTTATGTCAATGATTATTTAATCAATACTGAAGTTGTTTATAAATGTGGATTATGTTTTTTCCCAAAATTCACCCGATGCAACGGCCTCTGTGTGCCTCATTGTAGCTACGGGCCGGATGCATGCTTTTTCTTATTTTTGCTTTAATGATGGCTACAGCAATATAAGGTTGCAATTGGTTATACAGATTTTATGGGAGACTTTACAGGGTAGAAAGACGTTTTCAATAGAAAGCAATGACTACCGGCAGAGACTGCGAGTAAAGACTGTACGGTCAGAGAGACAATAAAGCAATGACTTTACAGGTGGACCAGCCATCTCAGCGGAGACTTACGGACAGGGGACTTCACGGGTGGAGACTCTAAAATAAATACAGGCAAACAGAAATTCTAGCGAAGAATTTGTGAGCGAAGAGAGACATTTCACTTGAAGTCTGTACACAGCTTTGTAATTTTTAATGAAAGCTATGTATAAAGCCATGAACTTCTCACTTTTGAGACAATATCCCAGGAACTGTGACTTGAGATCATCACGCCCCTCAAGGAACCCCTTTCCGGTGCTTGACCCCAGATGTGACAGGGCGCCATCTGTGATACTCGCTGTCAGGATGATAGATTCTTCGCCAGTCTGTTCTGACAACTGTTCAAGCTGGAACATACAACGTTCACTGATAAGATTAATTGACAAGTTATAACTATCTATAATATGGTAAATGGGACTCCGACATGTGAAGAATGACGTAATTGTTCAATGCAAAACGTTGCTACCATCTGGTTTTCATTTAAACCAGTAAGGCCATATTTCTTAGGCAAACCCTCATTGTTATTAAGCATTTCATAATCATGTCATGTAGAAATGGCATGTTATATTTCAAGCAACAAACAATTACTTACCCATACATATATGTCCGACATTTTTGTAAGAATAGAGAAGAATGGACTTAATTAGGGCTCTGGAAATATCCAGAGCAAGTTAATTTTCAAAATACACTTGCGCTGCCAGGTTGTGTAGTTTTCTTTCATCATATATTGAGTATTCCATGCATTATGACTATATAAGTAGCTTGTACATCGTATAACTATAAGTATGTGTGGAATACTCACTATACGATGAAAGAAAACAGAATAAGCCCCAGGCAGGGCAAGTTTATTTTGCAAACTTAAACAAGTTTTACAGTGGTATCATGGGTATCAATGCACAATAAAATGATACCATGTTACAATGTGACATATTGTACACAATGTGTAAACTATTAATGCACGTGTACACTAGTATTTATATGTATGTTGTGATGTGTACACTTCATATGCATGTTGCGATGTGTACACTTCATATGCATGTTGCGACGTGTACACTTCATATGCATGTTGCGATGTCTACACTTCCAAATATGCATTTGTAGCAAAGTGAAAACAGTACCAATTTAGTAGGACAAAATTGAGATTTAAGGTGATTTTAAAATGAAACGAGTGATCATCACTTTAAAGGGACACATGGACGTTTGTATTAAGCTCTCGATTTATTAATTTGCTTTGAACTATTCGAATAATTAATAATAATGATTACAAATAGGTAAATTATGTAGAAAAACTAACAGGACGCCGCAAGTGTTGAACAAATCAAAATTGCCATGTGTCCCTTTAAGATGGTATAAAGAAATATTTGGCTTCCTTATAAAATTTTGTGTAAAACAGCAAACTTTGATGGAAATAATAGTCTCTGCATGCACTGTGATTGTGCGTCAACAAGTAAGCTGTAGTTTATACAAGTTCAATTTTAAGATTAAAAGTTGATTTAGTGGTAACTGGTTTGATTTTGTTATAATTTAACATTCTGATCTGATATACAAAAACGGGACCCAACATGGAGATGCTTTTTTGGGATCTATTGCTTCTAAAACAGTCATGAGACTGTTCTATTAATTTTTTTTAATTGAATGGAATTGTTGTTTACTGACTCATCATTGTTTAGGTTATTTCAAGACATCCCCAGAGGAAGAGCAAGGATACATATACAGGGACTTTTTACCCTTCTTTGCAGTGGCCCGTATAAGGCCCCTTCCCCACCCAAATTTCTTTTAAAATCATGCAATTTTCCCCATTTTTAAAGTTACCTCTTGAAATTTCATTCCCCATTCATGGATTTTTTCCACAATTTAGGCCAAAAGGCCCCTTCCCCAATTAGGTAGGGTCAGGCAATGGTTTAAACTGTATCCAAATTAACGTACCAGCACCGAAACAATGTCAGATGAATTTAGGTAGGGTCAGGCTATGGTTTAAACTCCTGTATCCAAATTAACGTACCAGCAGCTGGACCTGACTCTTTAGCACCGATTTGAGAATGGCCTTGTAACCAGGAATTTCCTTGAGTACATCAAGGTCGGTCATCATCTTGACCTGATGCTATCTACTTCATCAGAACTGGTTTCTTTACATATATGTACCTGTCACGAATTGCCAGAAAGTGTTCATCTACTGGATGTATAGGTTCTCTTCATTTTTGTCTGCAATACATATATATAATGCAAACCTTTTTTTATTTCAAAATAAGAACACTAGATCTGAAAGTAACACATACATGTAGCAATGTTTAATACCTGAAAAACTGGAACTCTGATTAATCATTAATTTCTTAACGTTAGTGATCATGCTTACTTTCGCTGATAATCTCCCTATAAATGTCAGAAACATAAGCAAAAAATTGGAACTCTGATTAATCATTAATTTCTTAACCAGGGTTCTCAATAACCTTTGGTTGAACAGGCCTTTTTTAAAAAGTAACAGGCATAGGTGCAGGGGGTGCCTAATTTGAAATTTTTAAATTGAGCGCGTCATTTCCTGCATTTTGGACTATTTTGAATGCCTTTTAAATCACACTAGCTGTAGGTTCGATCCCTCAGGGGCCTAGGAATCTTTATGTGTGGAAGCTATCCAGCTGGCTTGCGGAACGTCGGTGATTCTACCCAGGTGCCCGCCCTTGCACGAAAATTGCCCGGAGGGGCACCTGGGGTCTTTCTCCACCAGTAGAAGCTGGAAAGTCGCCATATGACCTTAGCTGTTGGTGCGACTATAAATCCAATTCAATTCAATTCAATTAAATCACACTTTAAAGTGCAATTTTATAAGCAATATTCCTCTATAGAGGTAGTTCAGTATGTTGACAATTATATTTATTTACCAACAACACATATCCATTTGAAAATTGTATTCTGAACACCACATATCCACATAACTACAAAATTCAACAACAAATACTTTAATTATCTCTAAGAAGTCCATGTCACTGTCCTTTTTTTTTTTGAACGATTTTGAACCGGCCCAAATGCCATTTGAAGCGGTCATTTCGGCCGGCAGCCGGTTCTTATTGAGAACCCTGCTTAACGTTAGTGATCATGCTTACTTTCGTTGATAATCTCCCTATAAACGTCAGAAACATAAGCAAAACACGCAAATATCAATGATAATGTATATACCGACTTTTTGCAACATTAAAAATACCACTTTTGTTTCCCACTCCAGAATGTGTTTGCATACAATTCATATTCTGTTTTATATAAGTGGGATATATTGCCACCTTTATTATATGAAATAACAATTATTAAAAAATGGTGAAATGAGCTGTCAAAGGGAAAGGGTCCTTTTCCACAACACCTATATAATACTGTTTCTTTGCCAGTAGGATGCAATTAAGAATTTGTTTAATGTGCTGAAATAACTCATAAATTCTTTTTATCCATATACATGTATTCCTGACAATCGATTATGAAAAAACAAAAACAGCACAAAACAATTGATTGTTGCTAAATGTTACAAAAGCAACAAGAACTATCACTGAAGGTGATGAATACCCCTGCTTAAATTTTAGGTCAAACAAAGGGCCAACATTCTGTAGTAAATTAGGCAATCAAAAATGGATGATGTGGAGGGACATATATTGCACATGGTCATCAGTTGTTATGTGTACATGAAGTTTGGGAACAACCCATTCAAAACTGTTCCGAGCAATAATATGTGTTACGTGACGGACATTACGTGACGGACATTACGGACAACATGATTCCTATGTAGACCCCACTTCACTTTATGAAAGTGAGGGTATAATAATTGTTTTAACTTAATCGATCTTCAGAGCACTAATACATTATAATCCACTTAATATATAACAAAGAAATGTATAACATTGGTCCTCTGGTGTGTGTAAGGTGCCTTCCTGGGTAACACTGGTACTCCGGTGTGTAAGTTGCCTTTGTGGGTAACACTGGTACACTGGTGTGAAGTTGCCTTCTTTTTCCTTTGAAGTTCATCCTCAGGTTCCTGAGTATTTTCGAACTTGTGAATATGTACATGCGTACAAAGCACAGACTAACTCCATTTAGCTAGGAGCCAGCTGGGCCCCTGACTTAGAATTTTTAGAGGCCCAGCCCAAAAGTTAGGGGCCCCAACAAAATATTATTTTATTTTACCACTCTGGTGCATAATTTATGAACAATTACATGCCATTACTCCGTGTTTATTGAATATTATAAACAACATTACTGATCATTACAAGGCTAAGTAATCTACTTAATTATAAATAGTATTGTTAATGAGTTTTGTTATAAATGATCACAACTAGAATATGTAAATTATTGTAATAAAATATTAAAAAAGATTAGATATCATTAAATTAATGTTTTATTTTGTTATAAATATTTTATGTTGACATACAGTTTTAAAATTAATGTACGAGACCTTTTCTATCAACATGATTCTCTGCCATATAATTATTACTGATGATTTCTAAAAGCACCGCATTTTATTAATCAAAAGCGCCGTGTTTTAGAATATCAAAAACCGGAAGTGAAACTTAATTATTTCCCCTTCAAATTATAACACGAATTTATGATCATGTGTAAAATAAACACTACCATGTCTGTTTTAATGTTGATTTTATACCAGCAAATGTTACTTGTACTCTTGCACATCTAATTTTACATTGACATTCGAAGTGCAGAGTACCGTAACATGCAGTTTTGTGGGAAACCGTAAATCGCAACATCTCGAACCTTGTCTTGTTTCCGCAGTGGAAAAATAAAAACAAACGTTTGTTTCGTTATTATTTTGTTAAGGGTTTGTCTATTTCGGCTAAAAGAACGTAGTTAACGGGACCAAAGCAAAATCTGCAGGGTAAAATCATCGAACTTAAATGTTTGTGTTGAATGATTACCCTTTTTCCGTTTTTTGGATTGAATATTTCGCCCAGACCATTTTTTACTCGCCAATGGCGACTGGGCGAGTGCTAATTTGTGCCCCTGTGTGTACCTTTGTGGGTAACACTGGTACTCTGGTGTGTAAGTTGCCTTTGTGGGTAACACTGGTACTCCTGTGTGTAAGTTGCCTTTGTGGGTAACACTGGTACTCCGGTGTATAAGGTGCTTTCGTGGGTAACACTGGTACTCCCGTGTGTAAGTTGCCTTTGTGAATAACACTGGTACACCATGTGTAAGTTGCCTTCATGGGTAACTCTGGTGCTCCAGACTGACCAGAGTGTAAGTTACCTTCGTGGGTACCCTATATTTTTAGTCATAATGGCATAGTGGAGCACTGTGGTCTAGTGGTAGAGCGGTGGACCCATGATCCAAAAGGTAAGTTATAATTATCTCCCTTACAGAAAATTATACATATTTATATCACATTTAAACTTTACTTGTAGATGCCAATCAAACTTTTTTTTTTTTGAAAAATAATAGACATAACATACACTTTCTCTAAACATTTCTAGTGAAGCTTTTCCTGCATGCAAACTGGCTAATGCAAACCTTTTACAATTATTACAAAATATTCTCGTTGTGTAGGCTACTGCACGCATCAACTTGGGCAATTATCTCCTTTGTGAAGAGCTGTAATTGGCCGTCATCGAGTCTATACACACGACCGCCGAGTACGTAATCCTTTTGACTAAACCAAGGTTGTCGTTTCTACCTGGTTTACCTAGAGTTACGGCTTGTCGAGCGTTTAATGCATATTGGCTCTGCAAAAAACAGACCAGATAGTGTTACACTTCAACACAGATATACTGATTGTTATAAAGTCTGTGACTTCAATTAATAAGTAAAGTTGAATAATATTCTAAGTATAAATTATCACTCTCCTTTTTCCATATCACACCTGGTATCAATTCCGAGGTCAGCGGCTTAGCGTGACCAATATTTGAGATGCTCACTAGGGGTAGGTGTGGGAGACCTCCCCCGAGAAAAAATTGAAATAAAAACAACGATTTTCGCAATCTGGTGCATTTTAAAGGGTATGTAGCGACACAGCCAGACCATCTTTAATGTTGAGAGTTTTGAAAAAGGAAGTGTCTCCTCGTCCGGGCCCGTACGAGGTCTCCCCGTCCTCATTCTGTAGAAGGATGTGCATTTCAGATGAATAACATTTATTAAATTTAAGAAAGTAATCAAGCAAACAATACCTGAATCGAGCGCTTTGCTGACACATTTTTGTTTGCCGTGAACTCGATAAAAGTGGCCAGAGATTCAAACGTCTTTTCCCCTGCATCCCTTTTAACCGGAATGAAATTTAAACGGACGTGAAAAACGGCCTCCATGTTAATGACGTCGGTTAAGTGACCGTTATTGACGTCACTTACTTCCAGGTTATCATCCCGCACAGGTTATCACCCGCAAATCTCGGGTGAATTTGCGGGTGATAACCTGTGCGGGAAGATATGGATTGCACATCATGTGTCATATCAGGTGGTACAAAAATGACGTATCAGGGATAATAACTCTATAGTTTCTATAGTGTAATGTTTGATATCCTTCTTCAACATTTCGAAATAGAACTCGCTAGATGTAATTTTTATGAACTGCGTATTCTATTGTAAACACTCTGTTTCTCGCTGGAGCCACAATCATTGTTTCCTGCCACCACTCAAGTAGCGCCTGAAACATTACAGGGATCATTATAAAAATGAACGTGACAAAAAAAATTACAAAATTAACATGAAGTTGGTGGTATTTTACCCCGGCCTCTGTGCGGCCCTATTCTTGCCCGGGAACCACAAATCCAAAACAAAGCTATGCGATTCTAGATGTGTAAATAACTAATCTGCTGTGGATATTTCTGTATTGATCCCATGTGACATTATGACGTTAACAACTATATGAAGGTGAGGATCGTCAGGACGCATTAGCAAGTCAGGGAAATGTGAGAATTCAAAACAAATAGTGTTTTAATTTTGACATTTTGCACGTCAATATGGTGAGATAAGAAATGGTCTGTCCATAATGTCCATTATTTGTGACGCCACAGACATATCCATTTATTGCATTTTTGGCAAACATGTTAATAAAATACTTTTTCTTTGTAAAATGGACAGATTATTCGCATTATTGCATTTTGCTGTCGTAAACTATTTAACGATATATGACAATCACATTCATTTAAATTGAATTAAATTATACCTTATACAAAAACGTCTGATGTAAACATCGTCTAGTTGCTTAACAAATGTCCTGGATAAATATAAATGTGATGTTGCTATATTAAGCGAGCATAAACTCACCTTACACTCCTATTGCTTGTTAGAAAGCTTGCATTCTAAGTACTTACCAAGTCCCAGTATTGAAAATGACCATAATGCGTTTATTGATAGTGTTAAACCACCGGCTGTGTCCTTTCTAATAAAAAAATACCAAATTTATTTAGTCTCTGAAATTCAAGGCATAGACTGCAATATAATTGTTGGAATAGAATGGAAAGTGAAGGAATCGAATGACATTCCACTTTATATATTTGGTGTATTCTTATCTGCGGATGGTGATCTTTGTTTGTATAGTAGTTGTATTGATAAATTCAAGGATTTTCTATAAAATTGTATGGAAAAATCCTTGATAAATTGCAAAATCTCTGGGACTACTACTCTAACATCGGTCGTGTATTCATTGCTGGCGATTTCAATGCCAAATACTGCGAATTAGCAAATTGTTACATCCAGCATCAAAAGTCAAACATATTAATGAGGTTTATACATGTAAACAATATAACGCCTGTAAACAAATCCAACATATGTATTGGACCAGGTTACACGTTCGAGCCGTGCCGCTCCACATTGGAATATTTACTCATACCATGTTCATGCTCTATAGCCTCAGATCACCTCCCTATTGTATCCTGTATTAATATTCCAACATCCCGATTTGATACACCCACTATTGAACCATCCCCAGCCTGGCATAAGGCCGCGGAAAATCATCTTATCATGTGCCAACAAAAAACAGAATGGCTACTAAAGTTTGTGATAATCGACATCCCCACAAGCAAACCTGCGGTGGAACATCTAAACAATATTATAACACAAACAATGTTATATGCTGCCAAAGAAACAATCCCATCCATAAAATTCAACAACCATACAAAGCCTTACTGGAATAACAACTTGAAACATGCCTATGCTATTGCAAGGAATAAACGTCAGTTATGCATACGTGAGAACAGACCGAGGGGAATACTTCACCAAAGCTACCGAGAATATAAGTATGCGAAAACCGCAATCAGGCAAATGCAACAACACACACTTAAACAATACGAAGATACTGTTTATCAATACATTGACGAAGCAGCAGAACTAGATATAAGACTATTTTGGAAACTCATATCCAAGCACCGCAAACACAAACATAATAATTGTTTCGAATTAATACATAACGATCAAACCTTCCGAGACCCTCAAACAATTGCAACGGCATTTGGAAACTACTTTAGAACCTTATATGAATCAAACAATGACGAACCCTTTAACCTTCCAAATTTAACTAGTATTATCCGTGATAATGATTACCTATTCAATGCTAAATTTAGCACCACAGAACTCGAAAAAACTATACCACTGCTGAAGTATAGACAAAAGACAAAAGCACCTAGTCACGACTCTGTTCAGAACGAACACATAAAGCACGGTGGAACAATATTGACTAGTGCAATTACTAAGTTATTTAACGGAGTTCTAAAAAAACTGGCCATATACCACTCCCATGAAAAATCGGAATAATTGTCCGTTATTTAAAGGACCACAAAAAACGAAAAGCGATCATGATAGCTATAGAGCAATATCTCTCTTACCGGCCATGTACAAATTATATGAAAAGGTTATTTTTGGTCGAATCCAACGTTGGATAAAAGAAGAATCAATAAATTCCACTAGTCCTTAGCAGTAGGGTTTCCAAGAGGGTAAGGACTGCAGTACTGCATCGTTTAACTTACATGAAACTATATACAGTAGGCAGCAAAGTTTTCGTTCCATTAGCCGATATTAAAAAGGCATTTGATACAGTGGTACACAAAGGTTTAATGTACCTACTTGCAAAGCTTGGTATAAAGTGTAATCTACTTAACACATGCAAGCAGTGTTATACAGAAATCTCAAGCTTTGTTAAAGTAACTGGGGTTAACTCTTACACATATACAATTCAAAGAGGTGTACGTCAAGGAAGAATTCTGAGCTGTTTCCTGTATCTAGTTTACATTAAAGACCTATTTAAATGCTTGGAAACAAACAAACTTGGCTCATATGTTTGTAACACCTACTCGGGGAACACTGCTCCAGCGGACGACATTGCCTTGATAGCTATTTCACCAAACAACCTCCAGAAAATGTTGACATTCTCAGCAAATACACACATTTCTGGAAATTTACAGTAAATACATCGAAAACAGTCGTACTCATAATTTCGAAAACTAAAAGCGATCATACCTTCTATCTCAACAAAGTTCGTTTGTGTTGAGCATGTTGGAATACCAATTTCAAATCGAATGAAGTGTAAACCTAAAGTTGAAAAGGTGTGCAAAACGGGGTCGAAAATCCTAACAAAACTCGTTAAACCCAATGACAACACATGGCTTATTTAAAAAAAGTCGTTCTACCGTCCGCTCTCTGTGGGTGTGAAGGTCTGACATGACAACGACGGATTTGCAAAATATAAATATTTCAACACCGTTGTGTCAAAACAATCCAGAACCTATCTCTGCAAACATGGTCGGTAATGGTAGAATGTTTTCTTGATATACATCCAATTACTACTGAAATCGAAAAAGAAAAAAAAAAATCCAAAAATTATGCAGTCTGACTGAGGATAACATATCCAAACAATGTTCATTAGAATGCTCTTTCAGTTCAAAGCCTCAAATGAGACTCAGCTTGGATTTATTCCTGACATATTTAATTAAGATATTAAGCAAGTTTAAAATCTCTGATTACTTAGAACAGTTTGCAATTACAAATAAATTTACTTCTAAATATTCGTGGAAGAGAATACTGAAAAGATCAATTACCCAAACAGAGCGAACTGTAGTTAAGATAACCATACACATGGATGATGAGTTTAATTGTTTTAAGCCTATATATTAAAATACGAAATCAATGCATTACTGGTATGCAGCAAAAACAAACAAAGACTTAAAATGTATAAATACCTTATTAAAACTACTTACTACCGCTCCAAAAGGGAGTGGCCAAAAGGGGATGCGCAAATATGCACTCGGTGCGCAGAGGCATTCGTAAACATACCATCACATATATTAACTTCATGTAATTACACCAGCATGCACAGAAATACATTTTGGGAGTGCGTTGCGTTACTTTTTCCACTTCAAATTTTTAACGACTTGCAAAGCAGTCACACGACAATTTATATCTATCCATTTTTGGAAACAATTTGACATAATACTCACTGAAGATGATGAAATATTAAACAGTTTCATCCTTCTTGCAGCGGTGTATGTTCATACAACACTTGAGGCTTACCACCAATGACTTGTAATACATGTTGCAGCTTTATTACAGCGGTACATCACTTCTAATACATGTTGCAGCTTTAATACAGCGGTACATCACTTCTATTACATGTTGCAGCTTTAATACAGCGGTACATCACTTCTATTACATGTGCAGCTTTATTACAGCGGTACATCACTTCTAATACATGTTGCAGCTTTATTACAGCGGAAAATCACTTCTAATACATGTTGCAGCTTTATCACAGCGGTACATCACTTCTAATACATGTTGCAGCTTTATCACAGCGGTACATCACTTCTAATACATGTTGCAGCTTTATTACAGCGGTACATCACTTCACTCTGTAAAGCTGTTATTAGTAGATTGAACATTATAAAATAATGTCAGTAACTGTCCCTGTGATTTCTTACATTTCGCTTTCGGTAAGGCATCTTACAAAGAACAGCTACTCACAGTTAGTCTAAAATAACATAGCACATATTGTTATTCAGATAAAACTTAAAGCTTAACAATAATTATGATGCGCTTAGAGTTATTTTGTCTGATATAGTTTACCATGTATTAACTTACATGTGCTTTGGATCAGTATCAACTTAGGACCGAGGTATTGATATTGTTCGGGGGATGATATCAGGTGTGATATGGAAAAAAGAGAGTGATAATTTATACTTATTATTTCACATATATTATTGTTTCCTGGATGAGTTGTATTTGAAATGTAGCCTAATTGAGATCTGAACGCAGTACATATTATAATAGGTTGTCGAAGACAGTTTGATCAAAAACAACGAGGCAGTTGATAAATGTACATGTATACTTTTATTTGATTTAATATGTTAAACCTATCACACCATCGCCAAAAATAGTTAAGTACATAGTATGGTCGTCTTTTCGTCGGTAAACGGGTCAGCACTATCTTCGATTTATTGTGGTATTAACATATAAAATTGACTGCTTTCTATTCCAAATTATCGCATGACAGACCCAAACAGAAATGAATTGTTGGCCCTTGATCCATCTTTTTTTCGTAGTGGTCAAGAAAACAGTTCTAAATTCATATTTATTTCAGGTTGTATTTCCACGAGCCGTTCAACATCTCCGAGCCAGTCACAAATTTTGACCACGTCATATTTTGATTTAGACTGAATCCTTCTTGTTGTTCTTTTTCCACAATTTCATTAATTTCCGTCCTCATCTTTGTATCGTCTTCTAACAATCTCCTGCGTGCACTAGCCTATGGTAATCTTGACAAGGCAGCGAGCATTCTGGCTGCCATTTTCAACCGTCGCAGCTGTCGTTGGATGTACGTGCCGATGCACGATATGACTGGTGCGTGGTCGATTATTAAAACAAATATCTATAATTTAATGCTAAATGTATGTAACGCAATCTAGATTTAATATGGATTTTTGGCCCGCCATATGGTTTTTTTGGTCCTTCATATGGATTTGTGGCCCGCCGTTTCACGCGATTGTAGACAATGCCTATATTACACGAAAACAGGCCGTTTTTGTTACTATATATAGTAACCCATGTAATAAACATTATTGTATGATAGCGTTTTGATAAATGGTTTTGTAATGTAATGCCGTTATTTGGCGGGTTAGTGTCTGTAACACTGAGTAGTCATTCTCAAACATTTGACAATTTTGGTATCACGTTAATATACAGTATGTGTACTATCATTCACTGCTGCAATTAGGAAAAAAAACTTCATGTAGTTTGTTCCTTTTTATTAGCACATGTTCACGAAAACGTTGTCAGTATCTTTGTTTTCGACACCCTCTGTGTGTAGAAATTAACGCGTATTACCAAATGGAATATTTCCAATTTCTCATACGCTTTTCTCTGCATGACGAAGGAAGCAGGCCTTATACGTAAACAAACAATCTGGAAAAATACTCGTTTGTCTATGGTGTTCTTCCTTGAATCGTTTCCATGGTGATATTATCACTGTTGTGTGATATTTTGTTCGTTGCTAAGTCGTGTAAGTCGTCAAGAAAACAGATTCTTTAAACATCATCTTGGCTTGGTATTAGGTTTATGTAAAATCATGAAGTATTTTAAAGTAACAGGTAAGACATTTTATATTTCTATTCCTTATCATGAAGTAGTTCAAAGTAAAATATAAGCTGTTTTGTACTGTCATATTTGTCCAATAGTCAACAGTAAACGGTAAGCTGTTTGTACTGTCGTGTTTGTTCATAATTGTTCATTGTAAAAGGTAAGCTGTTTGGTACTGTCATATTTGTCCATAATTGTTCATAGTAAAAGGTAAGCTGTTTTGTACTGTCATATTTGTCCATAATTTTTCATTGTAAAAGGTAAGATGTTTTGTACTGTCATATTACCCGCAAAAGGTAACAAACTGGAAACAACTTTTCTCTAATATTCTTTAAATTTTAAGTTCTACAATTTAGATTCAGATTATAGAAGCATAAACAATATTGACATTTCAAATAGATACACTTACGTCATTTTCGCTCATTTTTCTCTATTTAATTTGAGTCCAAAATTGTCATAAATCAATGGAACGAAGTTTTTAAATCGTGTATAAAACGTTTGATACTCACCCCACGCCGTCTCGCACATACACCCATTATTTCGGATTTTCTTACCGTGAGGGCACCATTATTACACTATTACTATATCCAGAGAATTAAGAAAATAAGGGAATGTAGCGACACAGCCAAACAACTCTATTATTGAGAGTTCTGAAAAAAATAGAAAAAGGTGAAAGAATTATCAAAATCGGATGATAGACAAAAAAGATATGACCATTTAAAGGTTGTTCTAAAACGAATATGGGAGCCGCCATTTTTAGAACTATGATGTCATAGTTCCATATTACCATATATGGAATATTGATAAATATTCTTTTAACACGAAGAAAATCACTGCAAATGAATGATTTGTTTTTACTGGTGATATAAATCATTATTGCCATTAAATATTACATATTTTTCATACAGATGATGTCATTTTTTCCCTATAAATCAGTAAATTTTCATATTTATAAATATTCCATATATGGTCATTTAGAACCGTGATGTCATAGCTCCCAAAATGGCCGCTTCCATATACATTTCAACAGAAACCTCAAATGAGCATATCTTCTTTGTTTATCATCCGATTTTGATAATTCTTTCACCCTTATTCAAGTATTTCAGAACTCTCAATAATAAAGATGGTTTGGCTGTGTCGCTACATACCCTTTAAGGCACGGCTTCATCTGACGTACGTGTGTGAAAAAATGAAGAAAAAAAACGTTTTATAGCGCATTTTAACTATTTTATATTATTGATGCATGGGTGTATCTGTTGATTCGTTACATTACACAATTGACCCTGTAGCTCATATACACGGGATGCATTTTTATAAACAAATGCTATTATCTAATTTAAACACAATATTATAATTTTAAGTACGTCGTTTTTTAGTAACCATTACTACATGCAAACATCAACAGCATGCTGTTTTCTTTTCAGCCATCCTACTCACGATACTCACGAAATGTGCTCATGGCGACGTCTGCAGTATGGAGAACATCCGGAACAACACCAACAGGTGTCTCCATGACAACCTGGTGGTTCCTGGCACAGAATTCCTCTTGCCTGTTTTTCGCAATTCTTCTGATTTGCTGAACTTCTGCAAGTAAGTAGTCTAGATCATCTGTGAAGGTTGCTTGTTTTCAAGACAAACGTCTAGAACCTTTCTTCTAAAATATTTTTGACGCGGCAGCCATTTTACCGAGATTCTGGTATCGTTTCTGATTGGCTGATACAACGCAATTTCTATCCAAGATATGCAGAATGCAAAAGAAATAAAAAATTATTGAATAAGCAAAGAGAGAAATTTGATTCGATAGGACGATACATTTCTATAAGTCGATAGAGACATAGAGTGGTGCCATAAATCTGGGATGAAAACTGATCCACATATAGGTCCCTGCATAAATTTAGTTATAAATTAAGTACACTTTGCTCGTTTTGTGCAATTAGGGTCACCCCATTCCATCATATCGCCATTTTGTATTCGAATGTCATTCTCAAAATGTAAATTTGGTCAACATGATATATTCTATGATAAAAAAAAAGTATGATCATTTGTATTGTTCCATCTGCAACACGGGCCCGACGTGTGTATTGCTGTTGACTGCTACTACTGCTACTTCTACTGCCACTGCCACTACCACTACCACTACCACTACCACTACCACTACCACTATTGATGTTAATTTAAAGTGTACACATGTTATAATGCAATATGTTATATAATTAAAAAATACATACTATACATGTGCATTTGTTTTTGCAGGCGGACAAAAAATGACATAAAAGTGTGTATTATGAATCACATATCAGCCTGTACTTCCGACAAAGTGGTCCAAGTAATGTTTGGTTCCTCGGGGTCGGCTCTGACTGCGGCGTACGATGGAATATGTGCAGAGCCCGACAGAGGTATGTGAGCGTGTCCGGGAGGCGTTGGTAGAACAGTTGTTAGGCAGTTGGTAACACATGGTAGCGCAGTTGTTAGAACAGTTGTTAGGCAGTTGGTAACACATGGTAGCGCAGTTGTTAGAACAGTTGTTAGGCAGTTGGTAACACATGGTAGCGCAGTTGTTAAAACTGTTGTTATGCAGTTGGTAACACATGGTAGCACAGTTGTTAGAACAGTTGTTAGGCAGTTGGTAACACATGGTAGCGCAGTTGTTAGAACAGTTGTTAGGCAGTTGGTAACACATGGAAGCGCAGTTGTTAAAACTGTTGTTAGGCAGTTGGTAACACATAGAAGCGCAGTTGTTAAAACTGTTGTTAGGCAGTTGGTAACACATGGAAGCGCAGTTGTTAGAACAGTTGTTAGGCAGTTGGTAACACATGGAAGCGCAGTTGTTAAAACTGTTGTTAGGCAGTTGGTAACACATGGAAGCGCAGTTGTTAAAACTGTTGTTAGGCAGTTGGTAACACATGGAAGCGCAGTTGTTAAAACTGTTGTTAGGCAGTTGGTAACACATGGAAGCGCAGTTGTTAAAACTGTTGTTAGGCAATTGGTAACACATGGAAGCGCAGTTGTTAAAACTGTTGTTAGGCAGTTGGTAACACATGGAAGCGCAGTTGTTAAAACTGTTGTTAGGCAGTTGGTAACACATGGAAGCGCAGTTGTTAAAACTGTTGTTAGGCTGTTGGTAACACATGGTAGCGCAGTTGTTAGAACAGTTGGTAAAGCATGGTAGCGCAGTTGGTAGCTAAGGTCTAGCTTCTGACCTATGCAGTCCTGGTTCAATTTCATTTCGATAAATAGGTCCGACTTAGGTCTATTCCAGTTCTACGCATCGCGCCCAACGGGTCCAAAGCTTGTTTATAAAGTTGTTTTATTTTACCCTGGGGACTTCATCTGAACGTTTTTGATATTCTAGGGTTTGGTGATCATTAATGAAGAAGCCGATAAATCCAATGTTAATGACGATGCAGGCACGACGGTGAGCTAAAAAACAAAAACAGTCAGATGTTCTTTCTTTTATTTTTAGATTCCCACCTTACATGTGCCTACAACAACTACTCCACACATATCTCTCAGGCCGTTCAGGATCTGGTTGCTGCTGCCGACGCCATTACCATGCCATCACATTCCGAGACGTGTCAGTAAGTTTGGCGATCTCACGTTTTCATTGGCTCTCACATTGTATCACATGCCCACATGGTGTTGATCTAAAGTTATAAATGGCTCTCACATGGCCTCACACACCGACATGTTGGTGATCTAACGTTGTCATTGGCTCTCACGTTACCTCACACGCCGACATGTTGGTGATCAATCAATATCACATTGTCTCCAACTCCCACATGTTGCTGCTGACGCCATTACCATGCCATCACATTCCGAGACGTGTCAGTAAGTTTTGTGATCTAACGTTGCCATTGGCTCTCACATTGCCTCACACGCCGACATGTTAGCGATCTTACGTTGTCGTTGGCTCTCACATTGCCTCACACGTATACATGATCGTGATCTAATGTTGTCATTGGCTCTCACATTGCCTCACACCCACTTTAACTAAATTGTCCATTGAATCTCGCACACGCAAGAATACGTTGATGCGCTGCCAACACTCCAATTCTATTCCATATACACGTGTCTGACTTTGTTCTGAGTTGAATACTGTATCGGAAACCAACTGGGAACCAGTTAATAATAAAAAGACAGATATTATTCATAGATGTGTAGGTAGATTACCCGACCGACCCAAGTTACTTTACGATATAAAATAACATTTAGTACATACGGTTTAAGGTTGAACATCTATTTAATCAGTTATAAAATCGTAAATATTAAGCATTCAAGTATATTTTAGATGACAATTATATATATAATAAAAATATATATATTTAAGTAACAACATTAAAGGGACACTGTCCGCAAGAAGCAGATATTGAGCATAACCAAACAACTGTCTGTCTTTTATTCAGTGAAATGTATACATGAAAACATGAGCATAAACCGAAAAAATTATGTAGTAATACATTCGTGAGTTTGAAAAAAAAAGTTTAATTATTTTTTATTTGTAAATAATTTGTGAGCCCGTTTAGCTTAGTTAGGAGCGACGTCGGCTATTGCGCGCTCACTATTATTACCGGTGGTGTAATTTTAGTTTGGGCTGCGTGTTCAAACCATAGACCTAGATACATTTATTTATAATCCATGTTCAAACGCACGAAGCGGTACTTCTCTTTTTGTACCTCGATTGAATTCCGTCAAACAATCTGCTTTTAATTAGTAAATATTCAATAATGTTTAGTGTGTAATGTTTGTGAACGTATTAGTGTGTGTTTTATAAGCTAAAAGTTACGGACATTGTACCTTTAAAACAATTAATGGAGCACATATCAAACAACATTGTTATTATATCTGTGATTATATACCGATGAAATACTGGGAGATATGAATTAATTAAAAGATATGTTTATATACTACTCGAAAACTTCGTTAACATTTCAACAATTTATTAATCCAGTATCACTGTGACTTTAAAACTGCTTTACGGTAGTACAGTTTGAAGTCTTCAACATGTATTCGTTATTCTACCAATATAATGAGTAATATGCAAACACGTTTGCTTTATAATAATCCAATACTTATTAATGATGATTTGCAAATATACAAGTTAGGTAGAAAAACTATCACGCCGTGAGTTTAATGTCCCTTTGAGACTCTGTGGTATTTGTTATTACCTAACAATACATTGCATTATTTTGAATAACGATTAATGGTGTTTAATAATGTGCCCTTGGATACAATTTGATTGGAAACGTTGGTTGAAAAAAACATATTTTATTTCAGAGTAACACTAATTAATGAATATGAACGAAAGTAAATTGCTTACAATCGTTGACGAGCTATAAACAGCAGTCTTTTTAAAACGACGGATTTTAATGCCACATTTAGCACGAACGGTGGCCCAGAATCCGTGCTTAACACGAATTATCTCGTCACACATATATATACAACTCCTAAAAAGAACGGTTACGAAGGCGTACTGCCTTGCCTTCGTACGAGAGTACGAGCTGTGGGGGTTTGTAATTGTAGTATTTATTATTTTGCAGACCCATGCATAATTTGCACAATCATATATTGATTATATATGACGAAGCCATCGCATCTGATGACTGCACGGAAAAGAACAAGATCGCGATCCACGAGTTCCTGTCTACCTTATCATTCCCGTGCAAAGACGTTGCCACTAAATACTACCCGTGCACACTTCAGAGACTGAACGCCGACGCCATCGAACAGTGTTACCTGAGAAATGGCGTCAGCGTAGAGAACGCCGTCATCCCGACGCCTGGTTCACTCACACATGCTGATGAGTTTTGCAGGTAAACTGGCACAAGTCAAACATGCGAAAGAGAATACTATAACATATAACATACGTTTCAGCCGCGCTAGAGAACACATTTCAAATGTGCATCCAACAAAACAAAGTCGACACTTTATAAACAGAGACACAATATAGAAGCAACATTTTTTGAAATCTATAAATTAAAATTTTATTTATTTGAATTTCCCACATGGGCCTAAACATATGAAGTGCCCAATTCTTGCAGCGTTTAACCTACGTGTATTCCATGGCGTAAAACAAAGTACAGTAATATAATTATGTCTATAAAGAATGGAAACGTAGATTTTATAGTTTCTTAAAGTCTCGTCATCATACAATAGTATAAACAACATTACACATAATTTTAACTATGCCATTCTAAAAGAATTATAAGAGACTATATGCAATTAAATATCATTTACAACAATAAAACAATACGATATACAATTAACTTATGCGATTGGTCCTGGACCTATTGCACCAGCCGTGTCATCAGACTCACTACTGAAGCAATACCCCAAAAGGATCAATCGCATAGGCTTTTTTTTATATTTCAACAATGGTTATATTAGACAGGGCAGTCCCCACGCGCGTACACTATCTATACACTTGTAGGCATTAATCAGTGCTCATGCTAATGGTATAATAACCGTCACTAAGACGGCCTCTGTTCTGTCACAGACCTAATAACAATATGTCTGTGGTTCTGTACATGCGGGAGGTGGTGGGTTCAATCCCCGGCCGGGCCACACCAAAGACGTCATACAAATGGTACTAGTGACTGCCTTGCTTGGCGTTCAGCATATACATGATAGTGTAGAACTGTTCTGTCCGGTGACTGTATTTTATGGGTGAGATATCATGTTATGTGTCTATGGCGTGGTATTCCAGTGTGGTAACACTATAAGTTTAAGCATCATTGAGCTCAAACAAGTAGACACTGAACGATTGTTAAACGCGACGTTGAGTTGAATTGAGATTAATTGGGATTTTACGGCGCACCAAAACAAAACGGTTATATGACGCCAACAGGAATGAACAGTCCAGGCCCACTCTCCATTTACATATAGATACAATGTGAAGATGGGCCTAGAACTTTCTTACCTGCAGAACTGCAGAGTTGCTGTAAAGCATTTTGTAAACACGCCATTTTTCGCTGAAGCCACAGTCGTTGTTTTATACCACCAAAAACAAAACCGGAATGACCATGAAGAACTTTAATGAACATGACAAACATGACAAACATGTCAAAATGAACATGTATTCATAGGGATTTTACCATCTGCCTGGATAAGCAGTGGCCCTAACCTGCCCGGGAACCACACATGCAAGCATACTGTTAATAACTGAAAGCATGATGGGTATATAAACGTAGAAAATAATGGCCAATCCCAGAGATGCTGGTAGCGCCGTGGTGTAATGGTTAGCATTGCGGCTTAGTAACCCAGGGATCGCGCGTTCAATCCCAGCCAGGGCCGAATTTGGGTTAATTATCGAAATATTTCAAAAGTATTTCCTACCTTACCAGTCCTTCGGATGAGACTTTAAACCTAGGTCTGCTCGCTAAAATGCTTAGTGCAATACAGCGAGGATAAATAAACGCTTATACACACACGCCAATCCCAGATCCATCCCAGATCATGTCGTGATTTCCTTTTACTCAGTTTTCAAAGGATATACGGTATTTTAATTATCGGAGCCTCTTTGTCTTTGACTTGTTTATATGTTCTGTTAATTAAGTACGGAAGTTGTTGACCAGGAGACGGCGCTCTCACGGATTTCAATTAATATTGACAGAGTAAGTGTCACTTGGTGCGGCTTTGTACTACTTTGATTGTTTTTGTTTTATATCTACAAAACACATTTAGACGGCACATTTTAAATGCAGGTATGCCTAATAAACAAAAAATATAGATATGCAGGTATGCCTAATAAACAAAAAATATAGATAAGACGGTTTTAGGATTTTATGTTGTGTGATGAAAATATTTTTGGAAAACATTATAATTAAAAAGTGAGTTTTGTTACTTCTCAAATTAAGGTGGGTCGTACCTCGGGTCCACCGCCTATATCCGAATATGTTGTTATTGTTATTTCGAATTGTTGCAATATACATATACGAGAGGTGTTCAACTTATAAATGAACACTTTTGTTTAAGATGGTTTTTTTCAGCGGAAGTGATTGTCATAAAAAATACATGATTTAATGATGTGAAACTGTCATTTAGAACGTATGCATTTAAAAATAATATCCAATTTCACGCGGTTCTTTTTAAATTACATTTTGAATAAGGTGTACACTATTTTCTTATTTTAAACCTATATGTTGCTGTTGCCGTGGAGTTTTACCTTAAACCAAATAATTGCACTAAATGCATATCATAATTGTTTAAACCTGTGTTTATAATTTATATATGATCGTATGTTTTATTTTAAGACAAAAATATAGATGCTGATTAAAAGCTCGACTTTTTATCGCAATATTAAAACATTGACTGATAACAGGAAAATGTGCTCGTATGTTACTGATAATTTTATAAATTAACCAAAATAACTATTTTAATCATATTTTGTGATATAAAAACATGAAAAAAATATATTATTTTTATCATTATTTGCAAATGTGTCTGTTTTGCCCCTAAATTTTAAGTTATATATTTTTCTATCTTTTCTTTTGAGAAACTTATGAAACTTGTTTTTTATAGCCGAGGAAGTCACAAAAATGCCTGCAGTTAATGTTTTGAGCTAGAAGCTTTGATAAATTTAGTCATTTTCATAGTTGAATTTCATGTTAATTTTCGCTAAAATCTTGAAAATCGACAAATTAAAAAAAAATGCATATTACACATTTCTACGTTCAGACATGGACATATCGGATTATTATAACCGTTAACGATATTTTAAAAGCATTTGTGTTAAAATTTGTATTGCATTTATTTTTATAATTGACGATTTTTGCTTCAAATGTCATTCTCTACCCATTTTCAAAACTGCGGATGCAGCAACATTAGGAAGCACATAATTTAGTGCATGTCGTATTGTTTCATATCGAAGGAATCATTAGACTTGACATTACAATCAACATATTCGGCGAGAATTTCAAGATAGTTGATTCAGTTACACAATAAAAGTGTTCAAATATAAGTTGAACACATCCCGTATAACATTGTACTAGTCTACGGTTGCTCAAGGATTTCAAGTAGAAACTGTTAACAACATACACAAAAACAAAAAATATTGTATTCTATAGTCTTTATCGTGTATGCTAATTCCTTTATTATGTATTCTATAGTATCGTGTATGCTGATTCCTTTATTATGTATTTTATACTCGTTATCGTGTATGCTAATTCCTTTATTATGTATGCTATAGTCGTTATCGTGTATGCTAATTCCTTTATTATGTACTCTATAGTCGTTATCGTGTATGCTGATTCCTTTATTATGTATGCTATAGTCGTTATCGTGTATGCTAATTCCTTTATTATGTATTCTATAGTCGTTATCGTGTATGCTAATTCCTTTATTATGTACTCTATAGTCGTTATCGTGTATGCTGATTCCTTTATTATGTATGCTATAGTCGTTATCGTGTATGCTGATTCCTTTATTATGTATGCTATAGTCGTTATCGTGTATGCTAATTATTTTATTATGTATGCTATAGTCGTTATCGCGTATGCTAATTCCTTTATTATGTATGCTATAGTCGTTATCGTGTATGCTAATTCCTTTATTATGTATTCTATAGTCGTTATCGTGTATGCTGATTCCTTTATTATGTATTTTATAGTCGTTATCGTGTATGCTAATTCCTTTATTATGTATGCTATAGTCGTTATCGTGTATGCTAATTCCTTTATTATGTATTCTATAGTCGTTATCGTGTATGATAATTCCTTTATTATGTATTCTATAGTCGTTATTTAATCGTTATCGTGTATGCTAATACATTTATTATGTATTCTATAGTCGTTATCGTGTATGCTAATTCCTTTATTATGTATTCTATAGTCGTTATCGTGTATGCTAATTCCTTTATTATGTATTCTATAGTCGTTATCGTGTATGCTAATTCCTTTATTATGTATTCTATAATCGTTATTGTGTATGATAATTCCTTTATTATGTATACTATAGTCGTTGTCGTGTATGTTAATTTCTTTATTATGTATTCTATAATCTTTATTATGTATGATAATTCCTTTATTATGTATACTATAGTCGTTGTCGTGTATGATAATTTCTTTATTATGTATGCTATAGGCGTTATCGTGTATGTTAATTCCTTTATTGTGTATTCTATAGGCATTATCGTGTATGCTAATTCCTTTATTATGTATTCTATAATCGTTATTGTGTATGATAATTCCTTTATTATGTATACTATAGTCGTTGTCGTGTATGATAATTCCTTTATTATGTATGCTATAGGCGTTATCGTGTATGTATATTCCTTTATTATGTATTCTATAGGCATTATCGTGTATGCTAATTCCTTTATTATGTATGCTATAGTCGTTATCGTGTATGCTAATACCTTTATTATGTATTCTATAGTCGTTATCGTGTAAGCTAATTCCTGTTTTATGTATGCTATAGTCTTTATCGTGTATGCTAATTCCTTTATTATGTATTCTATATTCTTTTCTCTATATGCTATATTATTTATTCTGTATGCTATATTATTTACTCTGTATGCTATATTATTTATTCAGTATGCTATATTATTTACTCTGTATGCTACATTATTTATTCAGTATGCAATATTATTTACTCTGTATGCTATATTCTTTACTCTGTATGCTATGTTATTTATTCAGTATTCTATATTATTAATTCAGTATGCTATATTATTTATTCAGCATGCTATATTATTTACTCTGTATGCTATAGTCTTTACTCTGTATGCTATGTTATTTATTTAGTATGCTATATTATTTATTCAGTATGCTATATTATTTACTCTGTATGCTATATTCTTTACTCTGTATGCTATGTTATTTATTCAGTATGCTATATTATTTATTCAGTACGCTATATTATTTATTCAGCATGCTATATTATTTACTCTGTATGCTATGCTATGCTATTTATTCATTATGCCATATTAGTTATTCAGTATGCTATATTATTTATTCAGTATGCTATATTATTTTTTCAGTATGCTATATTATTTATTCCGTATGCTATATTATTTACTCTGTATGCTATATTATTTATTCAGAATCCTATATTATTTACTCTGTATGCTATATTCTTTACTCTGTATGCTATGTTATTTATTCAGTATGCTATATTATTTATTCAGTACGCTTTATTATTTATTCAGCATGCTATATTATTTATTCTGTATGCTATAGTCTTTACTCCGTATGTTATGCTATGCTATTTATTCATTATGCTATATTAGTTATTCAGTATGCTATATTATTTATTCGGTATGCTATATTATTTACTCTGTATGCTATATTATTTATTCAGTTTGCTATATTATTTACTCTGTATGCTATGTTATTTATTCAATACGCTATATTATTTATTCAGTATGCTATATTATCTATTCAGTTTGATATATTATTTATTCAGTATGCTATATTATTTATTCAGAATCCTATATTATTTACTCTGTATGCTATATTTTTTACTCTATATGCTATGCTATTTATTCATTATGCTATATTAGTTATTCAAAATGCTATATTATTTATTCCGTATGCTATATTATTTACTCTGTATGCTATATTATTTATTCAGTATGCTATATTATTTACTCTGTATGCTATGTTATTTATTCAATACACTATATTATTTATTCAGTATGCTATATTGTCTATTCAGTTTGCTATATTATTTATTCAGTATGCTATATTATTTATTCAGAATCCTATATTATTTACTCTGTATGCTATATTATTTACTCTGTATGCTATGTTATTTATTCAGTATGCTATATTATTTACTCTGTATGCTATATTATTTATTCAGAATCCTATATTATTTTCTCTGTATGCTATATTATTTACTCTGTATGCTATATTATTTATTCAGTTTGCTATATTATTTACTCTGTATGCTATGTATTTATTCAGTTTGCTATATTATTTACTCTGTATGCTATGTATTTATTTAGTATGCTATATTATTTATTCCGTGTGCTATATTATTTATTCAGTATGCTATATTATTTATTCCGTGTGCTATATTATTTATCCAGTATGCTATATTATTTATTCAGTATGCTGTGTTATATATTCAGATTTATTCAGTATGCTATGTTATTTATTCAGTTTATTCAGTATGCTATATTATTTATTCAGTTTGCTATATTATTTATTCAGTATGCTATATTATTTATTCTGTATGCTATGTTATTTATTCAGTATGCTATATTATTTACTCTGTATGCTATATTATTTATTCAGAATCCTATATTATTTACTCTGTATGCTATGTTATTTATTCAGTATGCTATATTATTTACTCTGTATGCTATATTATTTACTCTGTATGCTATGTTATTTATTCAGTATGCTATATTATTTACTCTGTATGCTATATTATTTACTCTGTATGCTATATTATTTATTCAGAATCCTATATTATTTACTCTGTATGCTATGTTATTTACTCTGTATGCTATATTATTTACTCTGTATGCTATATTATTTATTCAGTATGCTGTGTTATATATTCAGATTTATTCAGTATGCTATGTTATTTACTCAGTTTATTCAGTATGCTATATTATTTATTCAGTTTGCTATATTATTTATTCAGTATGCTATATTATTTATTCTGTATGCTATGTTATTTATTCAGTATGCTATATTATTTACTCTGTATGCTATATTATTTATTCAGAATCCTATATTAATCACTCTGAATGCTATGTTATTTACTCTGTATGCTATATTATTTACTCTGTATGCTATATTATTTACTCTGTATGCTATGTTATTTACTCTGTATGCTATGTTATTTATTCAGTATGCTATATTATTTACTCTGTATGCTATATTCTCTGTATGCTATATTATTTATTCAATTTGCTATATTATTTACTCTGTATGCTATATTATTTATTCAGAATCCTATATTATTTACTCTGTATGCTATATTATTTACTCTGTATGCTATGTTATTTATTCAGTACGCTATATTATTTATTCAGTTTGCTATATTATTTATTCAGTATGCTATATTATTTATTCAGTTTGCTATATTATTTACTCTGTATGCTATGTATTTATTCAGTTTGCTATATTATTTACTCTGTATGCTATGTATTTATTTAGTATGCTATATTATTTATTCCGTGTGCTATATTATTTTATTCAGTATGCTATATTATTTATTCCGTGTGCTATATTATTTATTCAGTATGCTATATTATTTATTCAGTATACTATATTATTTATTCAATTTATTCTGTATGCTATATTATTTATTCAGTATGCTATATTATTTATTCTGTATACTATATTATTTATTCAGTGTGCTATATTATTTATCCAGTATGCTATATTATTTATTCAGTATGCTGTGTTATATATTCAGATTTATGCAGTATGCTATGTTATTTATTTAGTTTATTCAGTATGCTATATTATTTATTCAGTGTGCTATATTATTTATTCAGTGTGCTATATTATTTATTCTGTATGCTATGTTATGTATTCAGTATGCTATATTATTTACTCTGTATGCTATATTATTTATTCAGAATCCTATATTATTCACTTTGAATGCTATGTTATTTACTCTGTATGCTATATTATTTACTCTGTATGCTATATTATTTATTCTGTATGCTATGTTATTTATTCAGAATCCTATATTATTCACTCTGAATGCTATGTTATTTACTCTGTATGCTATATTATTTACTCTGTATGCTATATTATTTACTCTGTATGCTATGTTATTTACTCTGTATGCTATGTTATTTATTCAGTATGCTATATTATTTACTCTGTATGCTATATTATTTATTCAGTTTGCTATATTATTTACTCTGTATGCTATATTATTTATTCAGAATCCTATATTATTTACTCTGTATGCTATATTATTTACTCTGTATGCTATGTTATTTATTCAGTACGCTATATTATTTATTCAGTATGCTATACTATTTATTCAGTTTGCTATATTATTTACTCTGTATGCTATGTATTTATTCAGTTTGCTATATTATTTACTCTGTATGCTATGTATTTATTTAGTATGCTATATTATTTATTCCGTGTGCTATATTATTTATTCAGTATGCTATATTATTTATTCTGTGTGCTATATTATTTATTTAGTATGCTATATTATTTATTCAGTATACTATATTATTTATTCAATTTATTCTGTATGCTATATTATTTATTCAGTATGCTATATTATTTATTCTGTATACTATATTATTTATTCAGTGTGCTATATTATTTATCCAGTATGCTATATTATTTATTCAGTATGCTGTGTTATATATTCAGATTTATTCAGTATGCTATGTAATTTATTCAGTTTATTCAGTATGCTATATTATTTATTCAGTGTGCTATATTATTTATTCAGTGTGTTATATTATTTATTCAGTATGCTATGTTATTTATTCAGTGTGCTGTTATTTATTCAGTTCCAGTATGTTATGTTATTTATTCAGTATGCTATATTATTTACTCTGTATGCTATATTATTTATTCAGTATTATATGTTATTTATTCAGTATGCTATGTTATTTATTCCGTATGCTATATTCGTAGGACCAAGGACATGATACAGGTGTGTTTCAAGAACCTGATCAACAAGTGTCTGTATGAGCCCCAGGTCACCACGCTGTTTGGCGCAACCGCAACGCAGTTCGAGGCCGGGTTCAACTGTATGTGTAACCACGACAACTCGGGTAAGTATGACAGCCGTTTGGTCCACGTCTATAGTTGTGTTGTTTGTAAAGGCATGTTTCTATGCTGCTTTGGTTTAAACAATCTCTCACCGCTAGGATCTCGATTTGTGGGAAGTGTCGATTCCTACGGATGGAGGTATACAGTACTGTTCTACCCAGGAATGAGTGGGTGGCATGCTTCGACCACTGAAAAGCGACCATCATACATAGCTTAAAATGTGCTGAAAAATAACGTTAAGCTGAAACAGAACGTAGATTACCTGGACCGGAAGCTGTATAATGCGCATGAGCATGCGACATTTCTCCGCCTACGCCCAGTCATTGTTTAATCCATTTTGCATCTTTTTTTTAAGGATGGCAGACAAATAGTATGCAGTTTCATTATTTATGTGTTTGATTCTTTTTGATATTTATCTATGAACTTCTTAATACATTAAACATATCGGTTCATGAAAACGGCATATAGCCTATTAGGCACTGAACAGTTGTTAATTTCTGTGGCTACATGTACGTTTGAGAATACATGACCCTAACGAGTGTGCTTTGACCTTGAAAATGAACAACTCACCGAAATACTTATACTAACTGCGAAAATTGGTTTGATTACATATGTTTTCTTCAATATAAGGTTTAAACAAATATGTGAACATTTACCAAAATCTCAGCAATAGTCCTGTCTTTAACCCTTTCGCTGCCACAGTCAAAAACATTGATTTACGACCATTGTAGGCCCATATCAAAATGCACATTATGTGCAGGCTGATCAGGGTTTACACTGTTCGCCACTCAGTGGGCAGGCTGATCAGGATTTACACTGTTCGCCACTCAGTAAGAATGTTTCATATTACTGGATGGTTTAAAGTCAACGTTTTAGCATACAACATTTGAAATTTGGCGGCGAAAAGGTTAATACTATTGTTTTCGTAACAAATGCAATTTCGGTGATATTTAAAGGAAACTCAGAACCTGTTCTGAAAAAAATAAACCCCATGTGTTCTTCTTACAGACATGATCTTAAGCTGCGCCACGTCTGCGGATGTGACGACAGCAATGCAGTTGTTCACGGAGAGCGTCCATAACCACAGCGCCGCGGGAACGCTGGACAAGTCAACACAATGCGCGTGTGTACAGTATACATTAATAACTTCTTACAAATACGTTTTTTCATATTGTACAGCAATGAAGCGGACGTGGTCACGTTTAATTAGGCTTTCCGAAAAATGTCCGTGGAGGATATATAGTTGTCCGTCCATACGTCCTTTATTTATCCGGAGCAGAACTTCTAATGGGACTATACTGAAACGATATAGGGCAGTGAGAGACCACAGTGCACAAGAACCATAACTCTTTCTTCATTGAAATTGTAATTTTTATCCGGAGAATAACTTGAAAACTGCTAATGTGATTGGAATAGAAACGTCACACAATGATAGAGGACAAGAAGGGAAAAGTGCAGTGCACACTAGCCATAACTATATCTTTAATTACATTATGTTATGTTATACTTCTAATTCTTGTTCGGCACATTACTTGAAAGCTACTATTGAAACTTCACTGAACGATATAGCGCAATAAGAGAAAGTGCAGTGCGCAAATACCATAACTATATCTTCTGCTCTTTGTAATTTTAAACTTGTAATTCGTGTCATGAGCGTAACTTAAAAACTTCTGATTGGGCTGGTACATCTTCATGAAATGATAAAGGGCAATAAGAAAAAAATCAATGCGCAAGAACCAGTAACAGTATCTTCATTCGAATTGGAGTTATTGTCCTTTGTTATTTTATGTTTTATATTTGATAAATTCTCCGGATAATTACTTGAAAACTACTCAATAGGACTGGAATGAAACTTCACACAATGATAGAGTGTAATAAGCGGAAGTGCAGAGCAAAAGAACCATAACTCTTACTTAAGCTTGTGTAAAAATAGAACTATCCCTTTTTGCACACTGATATTTGTTTTTATAACATGTTTATCAGACATCTCTCGTCTGGTATGTCATGGATTGTCAGTCGTCTTCTTTTATTTAATACGCAACAGTTGAGCTTTTAAGAAATAAAACATGTATTGCCCCAGATCAATACCTGGTATTTAAAGATCATTGATACCAAGGCCCGCAGGCCCGCGGTTTCGATGTGTTTCATCCCCAGGGTTTGATCTCGCACAATATAAACCCGCTAGAAATGTTTTTATTTCTTATCTGACTTTTATTTTTATGTATATGGTGCATACTTTTTCTCGATATTGAACGTAATACAAACAAATTCTCACAACTTACATTGTATAACCATCCCCCAAAATCAAACGATCATTATGCATCTTTATCCTGCGTAATGTGTGTTGGGACGAGCGTTAATGATATTAATTAAATTAAATACGACGTATGTAAAGAACGAATATCTCATGGGATTGACATTGGTGTTGGTCAAATCAAAATAGTCAGTTTTGACTACTACTCACCGTAGAACTCGATTTTTCAAGTATTTGACTTCTGGTTTTTCGAGATATTGAACATAATACAAACACATTCTCATAACTTACGTCTTATGCCTATCTCTCAACATTAAAAGAAACAAAAATACAGCTTCATCCTGTGTAATACGTTGTTGGAACGTAGCGTTGTTTTAAATGGCACACTCAGTTGCAATTGTGTTTGCACCTGACGTTTAATAAGACGTCTTAGCGGTTACCGTGCTTTTTGCCGCTTAAAATGACTTCAACCGTTTACTTACGTCAGAGGTATTGATAGGAACGTTTATACCTATACCTTCCCAATAACCAGTCAGCATTGAGTATTTTGAGTTTATACCTATACCTTCCCAATAACCAGTCAGCATTGAGTATTTTGAGTTTATACCTATACCTTCCCAATAACCAGTCAGCATTGAGTATTTTGAGTTTATACCTATACCTTCCCAATAACCAATAACCAGTCAGCATTGAGTATTTTGAGTTTATACCTATACCTTCCCAATAACCAGTCAGCATTGAGTATTTTGAGTTTATACCTATACCTTCCCAATAACCAGTCAGCATTGAGTATTTTGAGTTTATACCTATACCTTCCCAATAACCAATAACCAGTCAGCATTGAGTATTTTGAGTTTATACCTATACCTTCCCAATAACCAATAACCAGTCAGCATTGAGTATTTTGAGTTTATACCTATACCTTCCCAATAACCAGTCAGCATTGAGTATTTTGAGTTTATACCTATACCTTCCCAATAACCAGTCAGCATTGAGTATTTTGAGTTTATACCTATACCTTCCCAATAACCAGTCAGCATTGAGTATTTTGAGTTTATACCTATACCTTCCCAATAACCAGTCAGCATTGAGTATTTTGAGTTTATACCTATACCTTCCCAATAACCAGTCAGCATTGAGTATTTTGAGTTTATACCTATACCTTCCCAATAACCAGTCAGCATTGAGTATTTTGAGTTTATACCTATACCTTCCCAATAACCAGTCAGCATTGAGTATTTTGAGTTTATACCTATACCTTCCCAATAACCAGTCAGCATTGAGTATTTTGAGTTTATACCTATACCTTCCCAATAACCAGTCAGCATTGAGTATTTTGAGTTTATACCTATACCTTCCCAATAACCAATAACCAGTCAGCATTGAGTATTTTGAGTTTATACCTATACCTTCCCAATAACCAGTCAGCATTGAGTATTTTGAGTTTATACCTATACCTTCCCAATAACCAGTCAGCATTGAGTATTTTGAGTTTATACCTATACCTTCCCAATAACCAGTCAGCATTGAGTATTTTGAGTTTATACCTATACCTTCCCAATAACCAGTCAGCATTGAGTATTTTGAGTTTATACCTATACCTTCCCAATAACCAGTCAGCATTGAGTATTTTGAGTTTATACCTATACCTTCCCAATAACCAGTCAGCATTGAGTATTTTGAGTTTATACCTATACCTTCCCAATAACCAGTCAGCATTGAGTATTTTGAGTTTATACCTATACCTTCCCAATAACCAGTCAGCATTGAGTATTTTGAGTTTATACCTATACCTTCCCAATAACCAGTCAGCATTGAGTATTTTGAGTTTATACCTATACCTTCCCAATAACCAGTCAGCATTGAGTATTTTGAGTTTATACCTATACCTTCCCAATAACCAGTCAGCATTGAGTATTTTGAGTTTATACCTATACCTTCCCAATAACCAGTCAGCATTGAGTATTTTGAGTTTATACCTATACCTTCCCAATAACCAGTCAGCATTGAGTATTTTGAGTTTATACCTATACCTTCCCAATAACCAGTCAGCATTGAGTATTTTGAGTTTATACCTATACCTTCCCAATAACCAGTCAGCATTGAGTATTTTGAGTTTATACCTATACCTTCCCAATAACCAGTCAGCATTGAGTATTTTGAGTTTATACCTATACCTTCCCAATAACCAGTCAGCATTGAGTATTTTGAGTTTATACCTATACCTTCCCAATAACCAGTCAGCATTGAGTATTTTGAGTTTATACCTATACCTTCCCAATAACCAGTCAGCATTGAGTATTTTGAGTTTATACCTATACCTTCCCAATAACCAGTCAGCATTGAGTATTTTGAGTTTATACCTATACCTTCCCAATAACCAGTCAGCATTGAGTATTTTGAGAACCATGTTAGAGTGTCTAATAAGAATCACTCATATAATATAATAGCACACATACCTACATACATTCATTAATATGAATTTTAGGCACTGCCTAAGACCGAGCAGAGCTCTTAAAATTAATACCCACATGATATATCGGATCGCATGTAAAATTTAACTTGTAAACCAAATATTTTACTCTTAATAATTATACTATATTGTTGTGATAAAATACTAACCTAGCTTATGTTTCTTGTCAATCAACATATGAGTAAATTAATTGATTATTCATAATTTCGATCATCAAAGTCAGCTGACCAAGCAATGGCCTAGGCATTTGACACACCTCTAAATTGTGGTAGGTGGTAAACTCAAACTCGATCTTTATCATAGTTTGCTTGTTTGTATGGTGTTTTACGTCATTTTCAACACATGTAAGGTTATATACTAGTATGACGGTCGATTTTTTTTGTGTTGGAGGCATCCACCTACTTTTCCTGTGTAGGATCAGTACTGTAAACCTCCCGTCATCCGTAAGAATCGACACTTCCTCACTTACAAATCGAACTCCCAGTGTAATTCGAACCCGCAGCGATGAGAGGTGAAGGTTTAGAATGCAACGTCGTTAACCATTCGACCACGGAGACGCTTCGTCTTTATCATAGATGTTCAACCAAGTTTATTATAAAAGTTAAGGTATTTACGGTGTGATTTTTTTTAAAACCAAATTTTGAAAATTATCTTATTTTTACTCTTTCAACTCAAGAGGGTTTCCTGGGTTTATATTGTTTTCCAGAGAGAATTATTTTGTATCAGACATATCTTTTTGGCAGCTACTACAAACAGTGTCATTGAACATTTTCAATTCGGTTCTTCTTTCTAGACAAATTTCGCATTTAGAAAAAAACGTACTACATCTGTTCAAGGAAATCCTTGATCTGTTCTATTTCAAAGGCAAGTATACCACCCATAGCAAGGTTGAATTTTTCATCTTTCTGTAATGGTGCAGCTTCTGGTATGTCATTTATTTGATATGTTTTGATAATATACCTTTTTTCCCGTTTATTTCTCATTTCCCTTTTCTTTGATTCTGACTGTGTTTCGTTTTCAAGAGGTTTTGATTCCTAGTTTCCTACATAAAGATTGGATGTCATTGGTTATATTAGAGTTGGAATTTGAGTCCTTATTTGGTTCAGTATATGGTGTACTAATATAATTTTCTGAATTATGTTTGCTCTTGTTGCCATGCGTGTTTTCGGTGGGTGATATTCGCTTTTTACTTTTACTACTATCAGTGTCATTAGAACTTGAAACTGTTTATTGTTCAAAAGTAAGTCAATGGTTGTACATGACAATTCTCCTTCATTGGTTGAAAAAGAATACATGTGATATTGCTCTGCACCAAACTCATGTTACATTGATGTTGTAGCCTAAAATGGTAGACACAGTTTCAATCTCACAAGCTGTGGCCCACCCTTGACCATAAGGCATTTATCATTTCCCTCTCGTATTAAAGTTTGGTCATGTCAGGACTGTGGTAAATTTGGACTAACTCCTCCAAGCCAACCCTGTTATCAGCAATATTATAAAAGTATTGCCTTTTAGTGAGGTCGATATGTGTATATATATTAAATATTTGTCTGTGATTTGTATAGGAAATACTGGGAATAGAAAAGCTATATCTACTCGTTTGCCCAGTGGGAGATATTTCCCAGTACGGAACATTGTTCGGCCTTTTGCGTCAGTGGCGGGAATGCCAAATGACGTTCCGATTGTTTTACGGACAATTGTAAACAATAATTCAATTGTCGTTCAATTGTAAACAATAATTCCACTCGCCCTTCGGGCTCGTGAAATTATTGTTTACAATTGAACTCCAAACCGTGATATATTAAACGATAATTCACAGTAAACGATGTTCTATTTCTTAAATAAAATCATTTTAAATTATGTAATATATATACTCTGTAAAAAAAGGTTTGGACCATGGCAGTGTTCGAACCCGTACAATGATTGCTGAACCATGACATTCGACCATAACCCTAATTATCTCAGTTGATAATTCACAATAGATCAACAATCAACAATAATTATCGTTTACAATAAAAGTTTGCGAAAAAATAATAATCTTTTTATTGGTTACTCGAATGTGTCCGTAACTGTTACTTTGTATGGACTTTGCAACATTTTTTACAGACTGTGTGTTCGCGATATTTTTTTAAAATCAAATCTTTAATGTTTCTGGTACCAAATTAACCGGGTAGGATAGACCTTGGTTACTAAAAAAAGATACTTAAATTTTGTCCACTAGTTTTATTTTTATATGACTTTATATACCCTGGTCCAAAACTTTTTTTTACCGAGTATAGTTTAATAACCAGTGTTTTTGAGATACGGAAAATATCTCCCTCGGTAGAGAAATAGTCCCTATATAAGAACTCGTGCTCCGCACTCGTTCTTATATCGGGGTAATTTCTCTACCTCGGGAGATATTTCCCGTATCTCAAAAACACTGGTTATTAAACTCTATTTATCGACCTGATATCGCCTCGGTCGATATCACTTTTCTCAGGTCGATAGATACAAAGCAACAATTATTTTATTATTAAATCAAATTATTCATGGAATTTTGAAATTGGAATGTTTGGAATTTTGAAATTTTGTATTTTGAAATTTTGAAATTTTTAAAATTTTGAATTTTGAAATTTATGAATTTTTAAATTTTTAAATTTTTGAAATTTAATTTTTTTTAAACTTTTAAATTTTTAAATTTTGAATTTTGAATTTTGAAATTTTTGAAAATTTGGAATTTTTAAATTTTTGAAAATTTGGAATTTTTAAATTTTTGAATTGTTGAATTTTTTAATTTTTGAATATTGAAATTTTTGAATTTTTGAATTTTGAAATGTTTGAATTTTAAATTTTTTGAAATTTTGAAATTTTGAATTTTTGAATTAGTTTAATTTTGACAACCAATAACAAATAATAAAACAACTTATAATGATAAGCATTCTTTTAATGAATATCGCTTCATTCGTAACTCCTTGTGACGGGATTAGCCGAACTAGTACGAATACTCCAAACTACGAAAAGAGACAATCGTCCAAGTGAAACAGACTGATCCCCTGATGATTTGAGGAAAAAATACGAAATTGCCGAACACAATTTCATCAATGGCGGCGCTTCCGGTGCGACACAGTTTTTTTGCCCAGCCAGGTACGATTTCAACATTTGCACATGTGTTACCATTAGCCGATCATCGTCGGCCGGCTGCGCCGGCCGAGCTCTGCTCGGTAATATGAAATAGGTTAAACCTATAGGGCGAGCACAGTTCATGTTTGATTGTGCCGCTGCGTATGTATGCAACGGTATGTGCAAGTCTAGCTGCGAGAATCGTAGCTCGTATGGCGTATACCTATGGTTTCTTTATAGTGCTGCCACACTGGAATACCACACCGTAGTAGACATGATACCCCCAGTCGCATTATTCTGACACTGGTCAATCAGTCGTAGCACTACCCATTATTTGCTCGTCAGGCAAGGGTTCCATTTTTAAGGTATCTGGAGACTCGAACCCACGACCTCCCGAATGCAAGGCAGACGCTCTAACCAGTACACCACAATGCTTCGGTCAAATTTCAATTCGTTCCCAGACAGGACATATATGGCATGGAACGAACTTCGAACGGCTATCTAGTCATGATCCAGTCTGGATCGACATTGGCTGAATCACCAACCGTCATAAAAGCTGCTACTACATCAGTGTATGTAAGCTATATATACATAAACCGTGATTCACGCGTATACTTTTTTGCCGAACAACATGTAATTACGGTTTCAACGTTATGTCATTACGAAAAATGTAAATATATGATTTAAGCTTTTTTTTTATTTGAATATTGTCTAATCATTATGATGATGTATGTTTGAGAAAAGTATAATGATTTTAAAACATAGGAATTTGTTGTTTCCTACTTGACATTTAATAAATGGTGGTCCATTTTCCGAATATTAGTTCAATATTTAGTTGAGTATGTCTGGGAGTGGAGGACACGGGGTCCGACGTTTTTCATCAATATATTCTGAAAATGCACCAAATTCATCAAATGCTATGTAGAAAAGACGTTGGTTTGTTTCACTGTTCTTGACGTTTAGCACTAGCAGTGCTCAAGATACTTATTAGTTTCTACATCTACATTTTAAGAAACTGAGTGTCGTATTTGACCATAATGTTTCTGTCGGTGGTAGAAAAACAAAAATAGCGAATTGATGGGACAGAGAAAAGCATATATCGATTGAAGCAGAAGACAGGTATAGTTTCCAAACGGTGTTTTCATCACCTTCAAATTTGAACTACTCCGTAGCATCAGACCAAACCGGATACACTGGATAGGGTCCAGTGGAAACCTCAAACTTTGTTAAAAGTAACAACTAAAAAAAGGGGATGAAGCACCAATAGTGGCGCGAAAGCCGGATTGCGAATTTAACATTTTAAGTAAAAATCTTTGTGAAAAGTGGGGTAGTCCAGGTAAAATACATGACATAGTTAGGGTTATTTTCATATAACATTTGTAATGATGTTGAACAAGTGTCAAGTTTCAAAGCTTTTCGACAATTCATTTTTGAGAAACGAGGAAAAAACAAAAACTTTAACGAAAACTTCAAAACTCGTAGACGGACGGACGGATAGACGGACGGACGGATAGACGGAAAGACACATGGAAATCGCCAAACTGTAAGCCTGGATTTGCTACGCAGTCCAGCCAAAAATAAAAAAAAATAAAAATTCTGTACATTATGGTGGAGTCTAAACCCGACAAATTTGCTATTATTTCGGGCGTTTGTTTAAGCTAAAGGTTTTTCAGCTATGTGGGTGAGTAATTTTAACAAAATGTAAATACATTATATATAATTGGTACTGGCAATTTTAGTGGTAAATAAAAACACCTTAGTTTGGAAATTCGGTTAAAAAATAAATATTTTACAGCCATCAGTTCAGATGAGGCTTTTTGTATGTAAATTCCTATCTATCTGTCTACATCATGCATTAGCCTCTTTCGGGTGTACATCTGCCGTGTTGCTGGGACAGCAAAAAAATAATAAATCTCAAATAACTTCAGTTAGCCTCAATAGTTTCAGAATGTCTTAATTTCGGTTTGCCCAACTCATTAAAACCATTTTTGGATAAAAGGTCGAAGCGCCCCAAAATATGCAACATAGGGTAAAAATACCTTTTGAACTTCCCCTACCTAAACACGCCAGTCAAATTATTGGGATCTCGGGAAGGAGGCTGTTCCTACCCCTGTCAGTGTGAGTAACATCTTAGGCCTAACCATCGTTTAGTCACTCTAGACCTGGTGTTGTTCTATATACTAGTAGTTATATTTTTTCATAATGGACCATAATGTTACTGTGCGGTAAAAAAAGATGCGATTCAGAGTGGTTAGCTTACTTGTCTCTGGATATAGAAGTCTGTGGTTCGACTCCCGGAGGTTCACGTCTCGAGAATTGATAACGCATTCCCTTAGATCTAGAACTATTCGTGTAAGATAGTTAAATTTACTGTGAAAGTATGTCATTCTTCCCTACTGATGTAAAGCCGTTGGTCTCCTGTGCAGGGAGAGACATACCCTAGTCAGGTTAAAATCTCGCTGAACTTCTGTGAATATCATAGAAAAGCCTGCATGTAACTTCTGTGAATATCATAAAAAAGCCTGCATGTAAACTCATCCACAGAAACGAAACTGTGATAATCATAAGTATGTGTATAATACGTCAATAGTATTGGAAGAAAGAAAGAAAGAAAAAGAAACAAAGAAAGATGGTTCGGTAATAAGCACCTTGCTCACTAATTGTACTAACAGACCATACGTCATAATGTGACGACATACGATGATGACGTAAATCAATGACGTCTTGTCATTGTATTATAATTTCCGTAACATTTCCGGAAATTGCCAGATTGTTCGTGTTTGACACGAATGAACACGGAATAACCTCGTCGATTTCCGTCAACGGCTTACAATAGTAGACGACCGAATACGGAAATCTGCGAAGAATTCCGATTGCATTTATGGTTTTACGGGAAATTCTAATACACCCGCACTATATAGCCTAGTTTAAAATATCTCGTTATATTGAACGATATATCACTGTAATTTTTGCAACGTTAGGAGAATAAGCATTGCGCATTGCGCATTCCGCATTGTAACGTATGCAACGTTAGGAGAGCAAGCAAAGCAATGCGAAATATTTCAGATGTGTGCGTTATTTTCACATTTTAGGGGTATTAGAATAGAAATAGAACATCGTTTACGGTGAATTATCTATAATATATCACGGTTTGTCGTTCAATTGTAAACAATAACTTCACTCGCCCTTCGGGCTCGTGAAATTATTGTTTACAATTGAACTCCAAACCGTGATATATTAAACGATAATTCACAGTAAACGATGTTCTATTTCTTAAATAAACAAATGAAAGATAGTTTTTAACCAAATCATTTGCTTATCCTAATCGGTTAGCAAGACATATACATTTCTGCGACACGAAATCTACTTTTATTAAATTGTGAAACGTGTTGACGAATTTTCGCCAATGAACAACGCGCAAGGTAACACTTTGGGCAATGCTTCCGGTTAATGGCCGTTTTGGCGACATAGGTAAAAATGCAATTTCATTGTGATTTTTGGATGGGTTCGAGAAAGGTTTTTAATGTTTTTTCAACTCATTCTGCTTGGAAACCACCATTCTTAATGATTTCTACGAATGCTTATCTTGTTAATTTCGTAACGAAATTTGCTACTTTACGGTTGAAGTCGCCCATAAACTGCCGTAAATGACCCAAGACTTTTCAAAAGGATGGATGGTATGTTTTCTTTTCGCCTGCATGATACCATAGGAGCTCGCTTGCGCTCGCTATTATGTGCATGATGTCAGCTAATTGTACGTTCCGTGTCATACTATACGCATTTTCCACAGAGAACGTATTAATTATTATACTTACTCCATTAAACGTCAAATAGAATTATGTATGCATACTTGCCATTTTCAGACTGGAAATGACAATGAAGAACAAGATGAAGAAGGAGCTGAGCGAGGCATGCACCACCATGAAAGAATTCTGGGTGACGTACGTTGACACCGTGTTCTACCCTTGCACAACCTTGGCCACCAAATGCTATCCCAAGAATATGTACGGTGGTAACGGGGCCGAGAGCCCCAAATCGTTACGCAAGATGTTTAGCGTACTGTTCATGCATTTACTAGCACTTCTGGTGATTTGATTTAGTTTTATAAAGTAACTGGTCTAAATCACTATAAATCACCAAGATGAGACCACCTTGGTAGTATAGAGACTTAATTGTTATAAAAGGGATGTTATTGTTGATCGAGTTTCCATGCGCCGTTCTTATATTTGTGTGTGAGCATGTCATGGCGATCCGTTTTTGTTGAGCAAGCACTGTATTTAGCATCTGCATCAACCCTTAAAGGGACACACAGCAATATTGAAGTATGTGTCGAGTATATTAAAATTAGCACCCGGATGTATTAATCCAGTATCATTTTGACATTAAACCTGCTTACATATAATTAAATAAAAGAACCAACATTAAGAGTTTCTTCGTTATTCTACTTTAGGTTTATATTTTGTATTGTTGCAATATAACAATAAGTAAAATTCAAAAACAATTTGCGTCTAGCTGTTCAGGTGGTTTAAATTAATAAAGATTTGTAGATGTGCGAATAACCAGATGCCGCTAGTTTAAAAAAAAAATCGCCGTGTATCTCTATGCTGATCATGAACCCTTGAATAAATGCTGAATTTGTAGGGTGTTCTTATGCTTCACAAGTTGCATAGATTTACATATCCTGTTGCGTCCACAGGAATTTGCATCTTTTGATTATTCGCTGCCGGAACGGCCGTACGGCAGCGACTCTTATATTGTTTTAAGGTAGTAATGAATAGTTTCTTTGAGTTTTTCACTTTGATAACGCAATCTTATAATTACATATGGTAGCAATGAACAGTTTATCTGTGTTGTAATGCACGCTAACGTAAACGCATCCCATACATGTGAGAAATTGTATTTCTGTGCTCATGTGTACTTTAGCACGTCGTGCTACAAAGTTGAATATGTAATCAATTTGTAAGGCCCACCTTGATTCAAAATGTTTGGCAGCACAAATTGGGAAGAAAGTGTCTGGTAAAAAAAAACGGACATGGCGTGTTTACGTCTCCGTGAATTTTTTTTTTTGAATATTGTTTTAACACCCGCGACTTGGTCTGTTATTATGTTAATTTTTGTTCCCAGTTCCTACCCAGAAATAATGCTATTTTCTCTCGGCAGCTATTTTACGCTTGCGTAAAACCTTGCTTGTTACTTTCTGTTATTATTATTGTTTATAAAGGACTATAATGTGAAATGTTAGTATTGTTTTTCAGAGGTCAAACAGACGTATACAAAAATCACAAATACGCGCACCTGATACACTAGTTATTAGTCGATATCCGTCTGCTTGACCTGAAAAAAAACACTAAAACTAAAATGTGTCGTTACAGTCCTTCATAAAGAAGGTACTAATCAAAAAATGCAATTTCCTGCGGTTGAGTGTTAGATTGTTGTAATTATTTATTGCCGGTACAGTAACACAATTGAGGGACGTGGTATAGTTGCCTGTTTTATAGGTTTTCTGTTTTATGGGAGAGAATTGGTGCAGTTTTGTATTTCATGGGAGGACGTTGTGTAGTTTTCTGTTTAATGGGAGGGACGTGGTGTAGTTTTCTGTTGTATGGGAGGGACGTGGTGTAGTTTTCTGTTGTATGGTAGGGACGTTGGGTAGTTTTCTGTTGTATGGGTGGGAGGGACGTGGTGTAGTTTTCTGTTGTGTGAGCATGTTGACATTTGAACTTGGACAAGGGTGAAATAATTCAAAATCGGGCAAGCCGCCATTTTAGAGATTATGACCCCATGTTTCTAAATTACCATATATGGCGTTATATTGATCAGTATAAAATAAAGCAAAGAAAGTCACAGCCAATTAAATGAATGCAAAACACTAAACGAATACATCTTTAGTATAGATACTTAGTTTTCATAAGTTGCTGTGATTTACTTTTCTATAAGTCATTCATGTTATAAACTTTCCATACCGGGTAGATCTAGATGAAATTATAAGAAATCTTATATTTCTTTCTTTCTGTATATGTTGTGCGTGATTTGGCTTAGAAGTTGTGTTCATTTAAAAAAAGTGCTTTGACAATAGTGCAATGGTATTGTTCAGTTTTTGGCAAATGAAAGAAGTGATGTCATCTGTTGTATTGTGTATAAATCATGAGTGTGTTTTGTGTATAAATCATGAGTGTGTTTTGCATATAAATCATGAGTGTGTTTTGCAAACACTTTTGTATTGCCTTTTGTTTTTCAGATCATCAGATTTAATATAATCGTTCTGCACCACATTTAGTATATTGGACAACTTAACTTGGTAGGCAGGGTTGGTTTATGACACTAGTCGTGGTATTAGAGTTTTATTTTAACTCAAATTTATTTTATCTTAATTTGGGGTGTGGGAGTTTTATAAGGCTGCAACAGAAATATCCAAATACAATGCAAATGAAGGTCAAATCATCGCTCGGTAGTGTCCGTTCAGCTTTGTGTGCAATCGGAATCCGTATCGGATTAGGCATTTCCGATTGCTCGATGTTGTACGGAGAAGACCGAGGTAACTTATAGGCAACTACATTAACAAATGTAAGTCATGCGGCTTTTTCTTTTGTAGTTATGTGATAAATAGAATCACACATTCGTACCTATTTAATACGAAATTTATAAAAACTAATTGGATAAAATGCATATGGTGTCAGACCGGTCAAAATCAGCCCATTGAACACAATGCAATATAGGCTATATTTGGAGATCAGTCACAAGTTCCACAACATTCGTTCGCTTAAATACACTTTTATTCTGTGTATTAAACACATTTGGCTAGCAAACGGTCCCATATCTGGAATAAAACACCGATTCAGTTTTTCAACATTTCGCGTCATTCATTCACACTATGCGTATTTTGAAATAAACATCTGTCAAAACCACATCTCTACCTAACCTCTGTGCTCATACTCTCCAAAGAAATAAACCTGACAAACACAGTAAAATACTTACTATTCATGACAACAGACATACTACTTTAACCTCAGGTTAGATTTAACAATGAAATAGAAACTAATCTTGGGAAAAACACATGCAAACTACAAACTTTGGATTCTTTCAAGGAACTATTTCAGCACCCTACGACCTTTCCTGACTGGTCTGACACCATATGATGCTCGGGCAGAGCATCGCATCAAATGAGTTCATCCAACTCGACTAAATTCAATATTAAACAGGCGATTATTCACGATCCTCTATACTCTATATGCAGCTAAATGTTATTTTGTTGTTTCAGCTTAACTTAATAAACATGTTCAAAGATAAAATAATCGGTTTTGATTAAATTTTATAAGGAATGTTTACTCATACTTTTTTGTGATTATTTTAATATTCATACTTTTGGGTTTATTGAATCAAATTTGTCTTGTTTTGAGCATTTAAATTAATAAATCAAACTTTGTTAGCGTTTCGTTTTCACTAATATGCGTTGCGTTCCAATCGACTATTCGTACAATGCAGAAACATGTTGTATATGCCACTATCATAAAATGCATTTATAAATAGATGTGTGATGCGCTTTGTACATGATTTAGTAAATGTAATCCTCTGTGTTTAGAAACAGTATTGAATAAAAGTATAGAAACTGTAAAATGTTGTGTTTAGGTTTACCACCACCTATTGCATATAAGCCTCCGGTGTGTAGTCGAATGTAGATCCTATTACAAAAGGTACATCCTCCTTGGAAGTGGGCAACATAAGTAGGGGAAAATAGTCATTTCGAATCCATGCATACACTTTGTGATCAACTATCAATGAAAACAGTTGTACCGCTAACCTGTTTACTAAACAAACAAGAACTTTCTTACATGTAACTCCTGGATACATTTCCTGGTGATTGTTCAAGTATGAACCTATAACACTGCCGCATTATCTATACTTGTGTTGAAGATGCAGCAAATCATTAATATATGGCATTTTAACACTGGTGCCAATGTGGAAAATAACTGGTGGTTTCTTACCTTTAAATATCAGCATGTAATGTTGTTTTACTTCAATAATATATCATTACAATAGTTGCAGTAAAGACACTGGACGCGACATTGAAGATGTTTGTGTGGCAATTAAAATATGGTGAGAAAAAAAATATTATATATGTAAAGAAGTGTTACAGTTCCATATTCAATGGCAAATGCATTATTTAAACTCAGAAACTCCGTGAATCGTCCAGTTAAGGTATAATTAAACAGCTTGTTTTTGTTATATAGGCATTACTAATAATTCATAAGATGATTATAAGACTATAAAACCTCGTATTCTGTGATCAAACATACACTTTTATTGAATTAAATTTGTGAAACTGTTAATAACCCCATATAAATTAATAATTATGATTTACACTAATCAGCCGGGACGTCGAGTTTTCCAGACCAAACACTTTCCTTGACAGTAACTGAACTGAACATGCGGCTCAGCTTACTGCATGTGTATATTTACTACACTATGATGGTTTTCATTTGGATTTATACCAATCCTTTCCAGATTGGTAATATTTCCTTTTATGATCTGTGAAGTTTGGTTCAGCGAGTATCTGGCAGAAGGTCTAGTTAAGGAGGGTACCAACGATCACTACTAAAATTCTTCAGTCATTCATTATTATATTTATTTATTTTGAAAAAAGGTTTGCAAATAACAAACGAAAGTATTTGTTTTACGTTGTATATAATAATACAATAGCTTATATACAGTGAGACAATAATACGTGTGTTCTATATTCAAAAGAAAGGTATCAATAAATATACAATACATATACAACCATACGTTTTATACAGGATAATGGCATGTGTTTGTATCATTTTAAGGGTCAGTACAGAGAAATGCATTCATTCAAATGTCCTACACTGCATTAAAAGTTTTGTATGTGCGCACATATTTACATTTCGGACCTTTTCAACTTTCACAAATCAGCACTAATTTATTAACAATACCTCATTTGAAAGTTAGCCTACATATTACCCAAGTCTTGAAAGCATCACACATTGGTGGGCACTGAAGTTAGCATTAATACCTATAATCATCCCGTTTCTTGTGCATTTTAAAGTAAGCCTAAACAATATATGCATATACTTTTTATTCATACGCCTCAGTTTTTTAAAACATTACACAAATAACTATTGTTATTCAAGCTAGCCCTAGCAATCAACTCAGTTATTCACAAATCACCTCTTTTCTTGTGCGTGTTCAAATGAAGACGAAGCTGAATCTTCTGTGGGAAAGCCTTCTTACATCCGGGCGCTTCACATGCAAACGGGTGGTTTCCGGTGTGTATCCTCTCGTGAATAGCGCATGCGTATTTGGTGGGAAAGATCTTGTTGCAGAAAGAGCACTGAATGGTACTTTCTTTGTGTTGTCGAGTGTGGTTGGACAAGCGCCGTCTGTCACTGAATTGTTGGTTGCAGATCTTGCAGACGTGAGGTTTAACTCCGGCGTGTTTGTTCATGTGGTCTAACAGACGACTGTTGGAAGTGTACTCGTATCCGCAAACGTGACATAAGTGTCCGTCATGGCATCGCAAATGTCGGCTGAAGAAACATTGAGTAACGATTTTGTCGCAAAGTCCACATTTTATTCTGTTCAAAATGCCCGTCTGGACATGTTCTGTGATGTAACCGTGGTTGTTGAACAGTTGTCGACGAAGTTTGCACATGTCACCGTTGTTGAGATGAGAGTTCTGGTGAACCATAGCGTCAGCTTTGTCTGAGCAAAAGTCCCCGCATACATGACACCAGTACGCATGCACAGGAGGTGAAGCAGACGACGGTGTAGGACGGACTGGTGGCTGAAAGATACTCCAGTCTGCAGGAGAAAATCGAAACTGACCGGAAGAAACGTGAGTCATCGATGAAGATACGGCACTGTATACCTCCGCAGGAGTATCGGGATGGTTTGATGGTGTGTCACGTGAACCCATAATGGAGGCGACAGAGAACGACAACGACGATAGTGATGTTGTGATGGCATCAGTATTGGTGAAGTTCTCACAATACCGCGTATTTATAGGAGTAGTTGATCCGGTAAGCGGCATCAAGGAAGGAGACGAAGGAGGTGTAATGTTGTAGAAATCACCGCGGATGTATGTAGGCGGTGACGAGTAGCCGGATACACTATAACAAGGTACATAACTCGGGTAATTCCATGATGATGGAGAAGAATATCCGGTGCTGAAGTAGTGCCCACCTGTCGTGGAATCATAAGCATCTGAGTGGTCAGATGAAGAGGCCGACGAGAAAGATGACGACGAAACTTCATCGTCGGTCGAAAGCGTGGTGTCTTCTTGGCGGAACTCCTCATGGCAGATGAAGGATTTGGCGTGGTGTTGAGTAAGTTGGAATGGCGGAACTGCGGTCATCTTCCCGGCGGCGGCGGCCATTAGATCAGACATCATACTCTCCATACTCACTGAAACGATAAAACAACGTATAAATACTACTGTGTGACACCGTATTGCTTCAAAATAAATGATACTGATATATTTTATCATTTATTCTACATTTATATGTTCACACATAATTTTATGTGTTTACCTTGGACATGTATAATGCAATGTGCTCTGTTCGTTTCATATATTAAACATTAAATAACATTAAACATATCTTGCTCGGTCCGTTTATTTGGCCCGGTATTTGCTTATACCGATATCGTAAAACAAGTCGTTGTTATTTTCGAAAGACTAGTATAAACTTTATTTATTTATTAGCTACACAGCTTATACAAATCACTATAGATTGTGCAGACGGCAGCGTTAGCGTGGTTTTCGTGTGGAACACTGCATGATTGAGAATAGGGCACTTTATATACCATAAGGGCGCATTGCTTATCAGTTAGGTATTATACCACCAATTATTTTCCCCATAGACACCAATGTTAAAGTGTCACATATTAATGATTTGCTGCAAATTCAACTCAAGTATGGATTATGCAGCAGTGCAATGTTCATATAGAAAACTAATTTTCCACTTGAAAAATTACCAGAAAAGGTGGGGTCACAAGACATGTAAGAAAGTCCTCGTTTGTTTACTAAACAGGTCAATGGTACAGCTGTTTTCATTGATTGACTGTTTTCATTGCTCAAAGTGTAAGCATAGAGTCGAAAGTTCGAAAATGTTCATCAGTGATCCAGTAAAACTTATTAATACGCTTCTTATACATACAACCACAAAATCGAATAGAAATGGGCAGTTTTCCCCTACTTATATTACCCGTTTTCATCAAAAAATGAGGTATTACTTTTTATTATAGGAACTACGTTCGACTACACCTCGGAGGCTTACATGTAATTAGTGGTGGTAAACCTAAACGATGTTGCAACGAATTTCGTGATTTGGGTATGCAATTTGTAGTATAGCGCCGTATGGGTTTCTTTTTTGATTGAATAACATGTTTTATTTTTCATCGAAAAGTGAGCTAACGTTATATGTGAGAACATGAGAGTTTAATCATTTCGTGAATGTATGCCTTAACACAATGTATGCAGAAAAAAAATTGCATTTTTGGCGGCGTTGTATGCTCAGCATGGTGAAGTTGCTAGTTTTAAATTAAATACTTGACCGATTAGTAAATCACTACACTACTAAATCATATTTTGTACTTTTCTCTTCATTCCTGTGAATGACAACAATTCCTAGAATACTTGATGCATTTTCAAAAGCTTTAACATTTCCTAAGGTAAACATTTTCAAGGTAAAGATATAATTTTAGTTTTGTAAAATATATATATATCTTTACATCAAACGAGTTTTTTTTAATTCGAAATTATATGCAGTTAAAACAATAAAATGTAAAAAAAAAGTAGGAATAACACTTTTATTTCCCTGCTAAAATATCATTGCTTATCTTAAAATGATGATTATAACAATGTGTGATGTATGCTTACTAAAATCGGAAATCCTTAATCAAAGGCAACAGATATGATATAGATAATGTGTTGGATTTTTACTGATAAAAAAACATATGACTTAAAAATATACGAGTTTAATTGTGACTTTGCTGATAATGTTTAATTGTGACTTTGCTGATAAAACATGCAAGTTTAAATATTACTTTTTCGTTCTAGACGAATTCGTCATTCATATTCGCCGTCATTCATATTCGCAATAACGACCCAGAAGTGAAGTAAGAGTGCAAACCGATGGAATACAATATACCGGTGAAATGAGTAACGCGTCTGAATAACGCGAGACTCAAGCTTCATGTTGCGTGTTGCACAATGGGGAACGCAATTTAATTTCGATTTGAATTGAATGTTGTTTAACGGCTCATCAACACAGTATAGGTTATTTAGAGCCGCCCCAGAGAGAGGGGAAGGATACATAGGAATCCGGGAAACTGCCCTACTCTTATTAGCAAATAGATTCCTATGGTTCTTTAACGTGCTCGGAGGATAGACCGATACACGGGACCGCCCGGTTTACGTCCCCATCCGACGGACGAGGCTAATTTAATTTCGAAGGAACACATCTAATTTCGAGAAATCGAAATGACATTTCGACTGAAAAGAAACCTATTTTGAGGGAATGAACTATTATAGTGTAGGCATTCTACAAAAATACAAATAACGACACAGATCATCCACTTAGTGAAGCAATATGAGATATAATATGACGAAACAAAATAAGAGTTACGAGAATGACTATGTTGGGTACGAAAACGGATTTCGATTCTAAACTAGTATACTGTGGTTTAGTTGGAATGAAATGTTATATCGAGAAAATATTTTGAGATATATATAGATTTCACGAAAAATACTTCATCGATAATTAAAAATAAGATTTCGAAAGGTACTTCATAAGATCTTAAGTAAACAGAACTTTACTTTTACTGAAAAAACATTCTGTGATTCTTTGGACTAACAGTGAAAAGGATTCTATGAATGTGTGATTTCTTTAAAATGTATTTATCATATATAATTTACGGTGTGGGAGTGGTATAACACCATTTTATATTTTCGATATATCACAAGTTATATGCAAATAAGCCTAGTATGCGCTGTCAAAAACAATCGACTATGATCCAATTCCCACGGTTTATGTCGGTTTCGCGTGCTAAAGCGACAGGCAAAATGCAATAAAAGTCGATATTTGAGTTATGTGATAAATAGAATCTAACATTCGTTCTCATTCATTATTGAATTTATTAAACTCTTTAGCAAAAATGATATAATGCTCGCTCTCATCCATTATTATATCATTTTTGCTAACGAGTTTAATAAATGCATCATTCATTATCGAATTTATTAAACTCGTTAGCAAAAATGATATAAAGCGGGGCTCTTATATCATTTTTGCTAACGAGTTTAATAAATTCAATAATGAATGAGTACTCATGTAGGATCCTCTATATATTACACCAGGCTATCTAAAAACACTAAAACAGAGAGATTTGATGAATAATAAGGATTAAAGGTAAACAACATTTTCTTGGATAAAACGTCAACATATATTGGAAATATCGAAAAATTGAAAACTGGACCATTCTGATAAGTAATATTTTTATTCAAATGATAAATTCAATGTTATTGGTATTGTTACTGCATCATTATATTGGTGTTTTATTAAAGTAATAAAAAGTAATGCTCTTTGTTATATTTGCTATCGTCACGTAAACGCAACATAATGTTTGGGGCTCATCCAAGGGAGAACATTTAAATATGATTTTCTTATGAATTAATATAGATGTAGTTGGTTTAATTCTGTTCTGGTGAAGACAGCAACATGAGTTGAAATATGTATTGTTAAGCCCACCTTGGAGGAATTCGTGAGTTTGAAAAATGTTGGCACTTACAACATTCAGTTTTCCAGTTTTTAAAAAACAAGAAACTCAGTATGTTTTAATACATTATTTGATTAAAGATTCCATTTTGGAAGAAACGGCTTTAATGTTGATAGCTGAACACGTCAACATGTAGATCATATTAATAATAGAGAGTTGATCATATTAATAATAGAGAGCTGGAATTAAAATATAAGTTTCAAATGAAACTAGAAAGGTTAAGACATGAAAATGAAATTCAAATGGAACAAGAGAGGATACAACATGATCAAGAGAGGTTAAAACATGAAAAAGAGACGTCAAATATGAAGAAAATTTTCAAATGGTACAAGAGAGGTTAAAGCTTCAAAGAGAAATTGAAATAGAAGCAAACAAAGCGTTTCGTAATTGAAACATATTTGAAAGTTGAAGAACTGACATCTGCACGAGCACCACTCTGGTTCTAGCAATTTAGATGCAGCCACAAATATAAGATTGGTTCCAAATTTTCAAGATAAAAATGTTGATAAGTAATAAATTCAATAATGAAGGAGTACTCATGTAAGATCCTCTATATATTACACCAGTCTATTTAGATATATCTAAAAACACTAAAACAGAGAGATTTGATGAATAATAAGGATTAAAGGTAAACAACATTTTCTTGTATAAGAAAATGTCAACATATATTGGAAATATCGAAAAATTGAAAACTGGACCATTCTGATAAGTAATATTTTTATTCAAATGATATGTTCAATGTTATTGGTATTGTTACTGCATCATTATACTGGTGTTTTATTAAAGTAATAAAAAGTAATGCTCTTTGTTATATTTGCTATCGTCACGTAAACGCAACATAATGTTTGGGGCTCATCCAAGAGAGAACATTTAAAGATTAATAAAAAAAATATGATTTTTTTATGAATTAATATACATATTCCTGTGAAAACAGCAACATGAGTTGAGGTTGAAATGTGTATTGTTAAGCCCACCTTGGAGGAATTCGTGAGTTTGAAAAATGTTGGCACTTACAACATTCAGTTTTCCAGTTAAGTTTTTAAAAAACAAGAAACTCAATATGTTTTAATACATTATTTGATTAAAGATTCCATTTTGGAAGAAACGGCTTTAATGTTGATAGCTGAACACGTCAATATGTAGATCATATTAATAATAGAGAGCTGATCATATTAATAATAGAGAGCTGATCATATTAATAATAGAGAGCTGATCATATTAATAATAGAGAGTTGGGATCATATTAATAATAGAGAGCTGGAATTAAAATATAAGTTTCAAATGAAACTAGAAAGGTTAAAACATAAAAAAGAAATTCAAATGGAACAAGAGAGGATACAACATGATTAAGAGAGGTTAAAACATGAAAAAGAGACGTCAAATATGAATAAAAATTTCAAATGGTACAAGAGAGGTTAAAGCTTCAAAGAGAAATTGAAATAGAAGCAAACAAAGCGTTTCGTAATTGAAACATATTTGAAAGTTGAAGAATTGACATCTGCACGAGCACCACTCTGAAATTAGATGCAGCCACAAATATAAGATTGGTTCCAAATTTTCAAGATAAAAGTGTTGATAAATATATTCCTGATTTCGAGGAAATTGCGCTGTCTAAAATGGACTAAATAAGTCTGGCCTTTATGGCTCCAACGTGTTTTGATTGGTTAAGGTAAAAGCTTTATCTTCACTTTCTTTGGAACAAAGCACAGACTATGAAACAGTTAAAAATGCTATTGAAGTCAACCCGAAACTTTCAAAACCGTCTCAGAGTCTGGTGAAACTCCAGATACTGAGAGGGGAGTATAAGCTCATTATGCTGAGGGACTTATTTCCCTGGTCGGTGATGATGCCAATGTTTAATCTGTTAAGATGTTAAGAGATACTGGCGCTTCTCAAACTTTGTTGTAAGATGGGAGTTTATCCTCATCTGAACAGTCTTCAACTGGTACTCGTGTTTTGATACAGGATGCTGAATTATGCTTTGCCAAGAAACCCCTCCATACTATCAGACTTAGTAAAAGGGCCTGTTACTGTAGGTAACTCTTCTGGTAGAGGAAATTTCGATTTTATTGGGAAATAGGGAAATAATTTAGCTAGGGGCAACGTTGATTTAAGTGTAACACGCCCATCGCTTTTTGCATTGGGTTGAGTATGTATTAAAATGTAAATGCCATGTGGTCATTTATATCTAGGCCCAATTTAAAAAAGAATAACTTACATTCTAATCACAAATGCCCATATGCTGCCAAAAATCATCAGAAAAGTGATGTATCTTCTAAGAAAGAACTTGTCTCATAAATGAATTCTCCCTTTAAAAACATAAACCCTGAGATGACAAAATAGTGTATGCATACACTCATTTCCATATAAGTAAAAAGATTTTTAAAAAATCACTTTTTATGCTTGAACAATGTAACAAATAGATTGCACTTTAAGTTAGTGAAATGCCTTTTTTTCACAAAGAAAACCTGAATTATTTACTGGCCGCCATTATACCCCAGACTTACACTTCCTGTGATACAATGGGTGTGCTACACCTCTTCTACTTTGACAGTAATGGCAAATAATCACGTATACTAGTATGCCATAAATGTTAAAAAAAGTGATAGATTGACAAGTTTCCCAAGCTACTCAATCCACCCAGGAGAACAAGGCAGTGTGAAAAAGTGCAAGAAAACAACAAACAAACAAACAACACAATACCTTAGATTAATAAGTAAAAACAGGGCTTTATATGGGCTTTTATCATCCCAGGTAGAAACTAGAAAGATTCCGATTGCTTCCTTGTCTGTGCTGTTACTAAGACTAGGACTAACACTCTCAAAAGAGACGTGTAATGCGACTAAGGTGAGGCGTGTAATGCGACTAAGGTGAGGCGTGTAATGCGACTAAGGTGAGGCGTGTAATGCGACTAAGGTGAGGCGTGTTATGCGACTAAGGTGAGACGTGTTATGCGACTAAGGTGAGACGTGTTATGCGACTAAGGTGAGGCGTGTAATGCGACTAAGGTGAGGCGTGTTATGCGACTAAGGTGAGACGTGTTATGCGACTAAGGTGAGGCGTGTTATGCGACTAAGGTGAGGCGTGTAATGCGACTAAGGTGAGACGTGTAATGCGACTAAGGTGAGACGTGTTATGCGACTAAGGTGAGACGTGTAATGCGACTAAGGTGAGGCGTGTAATGCGACTAAGGTGAGACGTGTTATGCGACTAAGGTGAGACGTGTTATGCGACTAAGGTGAGGCGTGTAATGCGACTAAGGTGAGACGTGTTATGCGACTAAGGTGAGGCGTGTAATGCGACTAAGGTGAGACGTGTTATGCGACTAAGGTGAGGCGTGTAATGCGACTAAGGTGAGACGTGTTATGCGACTAAGGTGAGGCGTGTAATGCGACTAAGGTGAGACGTGTTATGCGACTAAGGTAAGGCGTGTAATGCGACTAAGATGAGACGTGTTATGCGACTAAGGTGAGGCGTGTAATGCGACTAAGGTTTTTCCCAGGAAGACGACTTTGATGTTGGGTTGGAAGGCATCATTTTTTAGAATGATTATGAATAAAAAGCCGATGCTAATAAAACTTTAGTACACCTTGTAAGAGCGAAGTCCTCTTTGTAGTCAAATAAGACCTTATATGAAGGTAACAAGATAAGTATACCTTTATTACATACTCTATTAAATAAGAGACCTTTCAAATACGTTTTTGGTAAATCAGAGTCTGTAAATAAAGTAAACAAGCTGAAATTGTGTCAATAATCAAGGGCAATTACTCTTTAACTCGACCGAGTCTATTTTGCACGATATCAAAACAGTCAAACAATTCTCCAAGTCCATTTATATTTCTATATGTGCAGATATGTTCAAAGCAACTTATCTATGTAGCCAACCGTTATTATATATGTGCAGATATGTTCAAGGCAACTTAATTACGTAGCCAACCGTTATTAGTGAGAGTTCTGAAAACAAAACTTGGAAAAAATGAGATAGATGACCATTTGTCATTTTGATGGTTGTTCTAAAACGGACAGTAACTGTTAACAGTGTAAAAAGGATTAAACTGTATTTATGGTTCTTGTACTCTGCACTTCCTTTCATTTTCTTCTACCATTTATGCTCCGGAAAATATCCGGACGGACTTATGGACGGACGGAAGGACAGACAAAGCGGCAACTAAATGCTCTCCCTTGGGGGAGCATAAACGAAGGGAGAGCATAAACCACAAACAAAGAAAACTCCAAACAGTTTTACCTCTTATTTAATTACATGCAAGAAGATTTAAAGTCAAAATGAGTAATGGAATAATGAACTGAGGTGCTAATTTAATGCTTGATAAAGTATTAAGGAGGGCTGTGTGTCCACTCAAAAAACACTCTGCAAAACCAGGGAATTAATATCTGTCGTAACTAAACCCAATAGTGTATTAACTGATGCAATATGGAAGTATCTTCTTTGACAGAGAGCATAAGGAGCGTTTACGGTTTTCTCGAGCTCTCGTCACAGAAGGAATAGTTTCTTTTAATATGTTAAAAGTCAGAATCAAAATTGAAACTTAAAATCCCAAAATTATCAGTCATTTCCTGAATAGCTTTGTACTACTTAGGCTTGAATTTCACCTGTGTGAAACTGAGTAATTAATAAATAAAGATGAAATTTTTTTTTTTTGAAAATTGAAGCTAAATTCAAAGGGGACTTAATTCAGACTATTTGATGATAGCTCGAGTTGTCTCTCAATTATAAACAAATCAGGACATAGCCAGTCTATCAGTTTTCGTGTAGTAGAAGACGATTTTAATATATGACACTAAAGCATATAACGATGGTTTTATTGATATTTTGGATTGACGTCCATAGCTTCCAGACACTTTAATAACAAATATCAAAATTGACGAACGAAATAAACCTTCATGAAATGAGAGATGGTTTGGGGAAACAAAGATGACAAGTTTGTTCTAATATGACAACTGATTTGTTGTATGAATAGACAGCATTTCTCAAAATAAAACTTTTGACAAATGAAAACAGTGTTATTAGAAACACGTTCGTGTATCTACACGTTCGTGTGTCTGTGTGTGTATGACAGAATAAGTATTGCGTGTTAATGGCTATATGTACAAGTGGTGATCCAAATGCTATAAAATAATTATTATTAAAAAATTGACAAGGACATTTACAGACAGTAGTAAGCAATGTATCCTTTGTGTGATAGTGGATTTAAGTTTATAATTAGGCAGTTTATATGTCGCCATAGTAACCCATAAACGCGAGAGCGTGGCAGTCCAAATTAACTTGTTTTTTCCCCTTCCAAGTATAAACCAGGGTGTACTTTACTCCCTGTATAAACTCAGTTTTCAAATGCCCATTATTTCATATGAAATGTAATATGAGCTATTTGTCTAATGGAATTGTTTTGAAAACGGATTCTTATTAACAATGACGTCAGTACAGAGTGCATGTTATGTCCGTCGTCGTAAATTAGTTATACAACAAAACAAGTACCAGTTATTAAGTTGTGTGTGAAATTAGGGAAACACCAACACAAACGCGGGAGTTGATGGAGAGACTTCGATGACATTTGTTCATGTTTGGACTACTCCGCTCCCGCATTAATGGGTTACTATGAAGACATATGCAATGCCTTGATATAAGCTTAATTATAAATGGATATCATCTGTCCTATAGAAACTTAATATTGTGTGTAAATGTCATTGTTTCTTTAATAAAAAAGATGTTATAGCAAAAGTCTACGTACATTTGGATCACCCCTCGTACATGTACGTTCTGCGATGTCACATGGAAAAGAACTGATAAATATACTTACTTTTTTCTTGTATTCAAAACTAATCCAACAATTTAATCACAAATTAGCACAGCTCTGAAACTTAGGATTAGCAATAACTGTATGATTATCTTATTCGCAAATCTCGGTATATAAACACCATCGCTTGTCAATCAATCCATGCACGGGCTAATTAAAATCGCGAGTATTTCCAATTAAAAAACATGTAAATTGGTTGGCATTCTATTTCACACGTCTTTTATTATTTGTCCGTCAGTTTGCATCATAATGAATGTAATCATATCTAATGTGCATGTTTTGATTACTCAAATATATCCCATTTCAAAGACGGACCACCGCCGCTACTGGACCGAAATGCGCTAATTACATTCGTGCATGCCGCGCGTACCTAATTAGGATAAGAGTATCGGTTTGTTCGATAATAAGCTGGTATATGTTTGCTAACAGTTTTTGATATATGTAAGAAATAATCAATATTAAATGAAAGCGGATTAAAGCAGTATATTTTTTAAAAAGGATAACAACTGTTTAAAGTGCTAATTATAATTATATCAGAGACGGTATGATGTGAAATATTAAATGGAAGCTAATTAAAGCAGTACATTTTTAAAAGGAAAACAACCATTTAACGTGCTAATTACATCAGCGATGTCGATGTAATTACGTCCAAGATCTCAGATTATATTAACACAATTGAATGCCAGAAATAATATGAACAGAACAGAACATATTCTTTATTTATGACAAACAAATGTTTCTCGTCATATAAATACATATTACATTTGTTAATATGTGACAGGTCAATGCAATTTTACATTTAACAATGAAAAAGTACAAACACACAATCATACATATTAATCACTCGTACAACACCCATTCACTCTGACGCCCGAAATGTCTCACACATTCACTCTGTATCACGTATTTACCCTGTTATAATGATTTAACTATTCCTATTACATAGTTTCATGTAAACTTTTAAGTTTTAATAGTTTACATGTCATGTCCAATGAGGATGAACATACATTTTTTACTCATTATACATTGCAGTATTGTGAATAATAAATGCTTCCCTAACAAACCTAGATAATCTAAAAAGCTCTTGCTGGCTTGAGATTGCATCAGCTGAATAAATTTAAAAACACTTGGATGTCTGTAATAATATTGTTTAACATATAGTTTACGTAATCGTTCGTACAAAGGACAAATTAAAAAAAAATGATATTCATCTTCTAAGTCTGTACTATTACACAATGTACAATATCTCTGATTTCTATCAGTTCTATTTTGTGAATATCTGCCAGTTTCAATTCTAAGTCTGTGGGAGGATAATCTTATCCTCGACATGGCAGTTCTTAATTTCAACGGCAATATATCTAAATACACTTCATATGAGAATGAGGTTTTAAAATGTCTATACAAACATAAAACTCGATTATTTTCAACATCAGTGTTCCATTTTTGAACAAAACAATCTATTAAATTTTGTTTAATCAACAAATGAAAAGATTTCATATCAATACAAGTTGGGTCATTCCAAACATAATTAT